>CM060629.1:27328249-27723249 GCA_030578275.1 Meda fulgida
CTAGTTTCTGGTGATAAAAAAGTTTGAAAACAAGCAGGCTTGTCTCATCTATGGCAGAAATCCGTATATCAGGAAGCCTTCTGATATTGTGTTGGGGGGTCTTTCAGTCAAAAAGGTTGAGAACCACTGCTATGAAGATGTTTCCTCCAGGGAACTAACAGGATCCTGGTCGAATTTGACAGTGCATTCACAGTAGAATCCAGGGATATGATAACATCCTGTTCCAACACACTACACCATAACTTCATCTGAATCCCAGCGTGACTTTGCAGTGACTGCTCTACATATTATTGCAGCTGCAAACATCTGTTTGTGTCTGCACCAACAGCTCCCCAAAGGAGCAGCAAATACTGCAAGTGGAGTAGATAGATTCATTATTCAAGGTTGTTATCTATCCAAATGTGTGAGTAACAGTTCTCATTACTGCTATAAAGGACTTTTATTGTGAAGACGATGTAGGCTGCTAAATCAAATAGCATGTGTGTCTTGAAATACAGACTAGACTCACAGACCCGCAATGACATCTATGCCCTTATTCCCTTGTGAGTCGATACAGGGGCTTGTCTGGTGAAGAGACTTGATTTTATTTTCGCTCACTCTTGTTTTTGCTGCCGCTGACCTCAATTCCACGGGGGTCATTTGCTTATCAAAGGCGCAGACCGAAACTGGCAGGTTGGAGTAAGTTTTCATTGTGACAGAGGAAATTCAATTAGGCCGCATCTAGAGCGCGAGGAGCTAAGATTCATCAATGGGAGCTGGGATTAAGAGGGAACTGACTTACACTAGGACGATCAGTCAGAAGGTCAGCATGTGTTCATCACAAAGGACTTATTTAGTTTTTCATTGACTTCCCATTGAATACAGCTGGAATAAAGCATCACTCTCTAATGCACTGAATCTTACAGATAATTGCTTCCATCAACTGTGTAGCAGTGGCAAGTGGTGACTTCTTTAACTGGGTGATGCGTTTTGTAACCTAGTTACATTCACCGCCATTAATCTAAAATCTGATGACGCATACGCATCTATAATATAGTTTGTTGAAACAAGTAAACCCGACAGACAGAGTTAGGCTAATATATGTTTCTGTTGATGGATACCAATTCTGGCTTCCCCTAAATTCTGTTCAGTGCGAGGGCCGTATGCTCAAACATGACCAGTCATTTACGGCGTCATCACCCGGGTGTCGATGGTGAGCGACCGCAGGTGAGACTTAAACAGCACATGTTGCTATGTGTGTTTAAACTAACCTTCTTTAAGCCCTAACAATGTAAACATTCAAGTGCAAGAGGACGCGTAAGAGAACTTGGGGCGCTCGGAAAGCCGTATCTCAGACCCCTCGCAAATATTGAGATCTCGAAATCTTGCACTTGAACGGACAAATTCACACAAAAATTATGTCAACATACCCGTCTTGGCCAGTATCCTAGCAAACATAGTAGGTTATGCCTTAAGTGAACGTAAACAGTCGAGAAATACAACACATGTGTATCAGTATCAGTCTACGTGCATTGAATCTTAAAGTGACAGCAGCCTAGTCAAGCCACAAAAGACAAGGAAATCACACACTGCTCCTTACTGAATAGATTTTGCAACTTTAATAATGATTAATCCCTATCTAATTAATACAGCAAAGATTAAATGCAATGTTTTACAACTTTATTCAAATTGGCGTACCTGAAAAGTACTGTTAGACCTACCTGAAAAACCCGGAAAGCACGGTTTATTTTATTTGTATCTTTGCTCTATTGTATTTATTTGTGCTGTTGCTTTTAGTTTGATTCTTTTCTTTTCTTTATTTTTATTTGGCAGTACGCCGCAGTAGTCTTTTTTAATTTGAAGAAAATTACCATCGTTTGGGAAATAAATAATTGACAGACAATTACATACATATTACCAACATTTTATCATGTCAGCTTTATGGTACACTTCAAACGACTTTGGGCATGCAGAGCATTTGCAGCTTATATGGACCGCACGACCCTACTGTATAGACACACTAGTGACAATAATGATGTTTATCATTAGTGTTGAATTAGAGAGGTAAATACACATTTAAAACACATTAGTGTTTTGAACTGTGTTGAATAATGTAATGTTTACCATGTTGTTTGACAAATATATCACTCTCTTTCATTGCATTATTCTCTTTTCATTACCCGTTATCGCTTCTGGACGTCTGAGGCCCGAAACAGCGGCCAAAACTAGAGAGGTAAACAAACACATGAATAATCAGAGCAATTTGAAAAACGTCATTAAAACATTGACACGATTCTGAGCTGTGAGCCATGATGCTTATGAGGTCAGCATGAGTTCAAATCTGCCTCATAACATTTCCAAATCATTATTTTTCCTTGGGCATCAATAACATTTCTGACCAAAACTAAATAAATAAATAAAAATAACAAAAGTAAATAGATTATATAAATGTATTAAATTAATTAAACAATTAAATGTAAAATATTATAATAGAAAATTAGAATACATATATTTTTTTTAAATAAGTAAAGAAATTTATAAATAAATGTGTACTATTTTCTATTAGGCTAAGGTGCTGATCACACAGCTACGTGGTTCCTAACTGTCCCTAACAGTCCATAAAAGTCCACTTTCAGTTTATCATCCAGCATGTTAACAAAATGTAACTTGTAACAAAACTACAAATGCATCTCTCCTCAACAAGCCACACGATTTTAGGTATCCATCACAGAATAAATGGCGTGTCATGTATTATTAGGGATTTGAACACACCTCTTGGGTAGCACCACTAATAATAAACACTCCCAAATAATGCTGCACATATAGACAAAGGATCAAAACCAGAATCCATCCCATCCCTGCAAAACCTCTCAAACTCCAAGTAAAACGTTCAAAAAACATAGAAAAAATAAAAAAAGGAACAAGTCTGTGTCCTCAGGCACACTGAAGCTGGATGTGTGGCCCATGTGGACCAACAGACAGGATGACTCAGTGAACGGCTGTCTCATTTCTTGCACTAATAAGATGCTGTAATCCTCGGCTCATTCAAGCGAGCAGCAGTCTATGAAGAAGAGACAGACAGACTGTTCCAGGGTCCACATTAGATCTATAAGCCACGGAGGTGCCACGCAGACACATCCAGGAACCCCTAACCAGTTTGTCCAGCACACATTGTAGGTCAAGGCTTGGTTCAAGGATTCTAGTTATTACATGAATATTTTTGCTAGTTGTGATTTGATTGAACTGTCCATTTGCGACTGTCAATGTGACGTTCAAGGCCTCCCGCTCACGCCCGCAGTTCAATTATGGATTATTTAAGGCTGGTGACCCAGCATGTGGCTGTGGCACCAATCAATCCAGTCTAGCTCAGGCCAATGCCAGATCAAGGTGAAATGACTTGCAGGTAGGTTAGAAAAACCACTGACACGCATGCTAATGTGTCAATCTGCTGCTTGAAAAGGGGAAAATGCACCAATATTAAAGCCTACAGAGTCTTGAAATGGGCTGTGACATGGAAAGAGCGATTCCAAGCGGCATGAAAAACAACTCTATGATTTTATGTCGACTTTGTGACTGATATTAAATTAAATGCTAAGCGTCTGTAACCTGAGAAAGCCCTGGCAACAGTGAACACAGGGTTATCAAGTAGATAATTTCGTAACAGAACACGTAAACACACCAATCTTGTCTTAAAACACTTTCTTTAAAATACTGAATTTCCCTTTATATAAGATTTATTTTTGTAAGATTAATTCAGCAGGCAGCTATAGTGAAGGTTACTCAAGGTGTGATTTGTCATTCGTCTGCTGATTGATTTTTTTATCTTATGGCATCAACACCCTGATCTGTGAGTAGCACCATATTGGCATGTCAGTGTTGATTGCGGTTTATTGGACGTTTGATGCTAAATCGCCTCTAGAGAGTCTGTTTGATATGATGTAAGATCAGCATGCGATGAGCATGTATTGTGGCAGAAGGGGGCCGTGTTCCAACGTGCATCTTCAGTGAAGAGACGACAGGAATTCACAGATCTACAAAAGCTGATGAAATGCTAATTTGCTCCAGTATTTTTAGAAAGTCGAGTAAAGAAAACACTGTCAACACGTACTAACAAGATAATTTGCAGGTAACAACAATAGTATCAAAATGTATCATTTAAGCTGGTTTAAGAAAGTAATCATCCAAGTTGATTGTACTTCAAAATGTAAGTCATTCAATTTAAATGACAATAAACTGGCTTAATTATTTGAATCTTGTATTACTCAAAGTAGAAAATTACAGCAGTGTAAAAACATGTTGTTATAACTTATTGATCATATACATTTTTTACAATGCAGTGTGAAAACAGACATTGTTTTCTAACCGTTTAACAAACAACCTATAATTAGTAATCAATGAACCAACTGATAGACAAATGCTTGAATACATATTTTTGCAGAATCATAAAATTATCTTGTTTGCATAAAAGTGAAGAAATCATGAAAAATATATCAGGCTACTGACATAATGTTCGTGTTGCTTTAGCTCATTTTAATATACTGACCAAGAGGTGTGTGTGTATTAGGCTTGGACTGTAAAAACAATTAAATCATTAACCACAAGTACATGAATCGCAAGCCAAAATTTCATATACTCATGACAGTATATGGAGGGAATCTCTCCATGCTCATGTTTCCTAAGGGTCACAGGCAGGTGGGCTGTGCTAAAACTTCACAGCAGTCTCTCTGTCTGTGTGTGTGTGTGTGTCTGTCTGTGTCTGTGTCTGTGTGTGTGTGTGTGTGTGTGTGTTGTTAGTTCATTCCTCTTCCAGCAACATTTACTGGCCGTATGAGCCATGGTTGGTTGTAGCAGGCCAATAACCAAGTATAAATCCAGCTTTGACAGAAGGTATTCCTCTGCTGACAATTTACACCTCAGGTTATACATTTTCGAAGCTAAAGATAAACACAGACCGTCCATCTGCTAGCTGATAGCAATGGAGCTAACACAAATCACATCAACCTCATTAACCTTCCATTTCTGTCCCACTTTTTAACCAGAAGCCATCTCTGTCAGGTTAAGGTAAACCAATTAAAAACTGTATGGCCAAAATATTCTGAATAGCTCCAAGCTAAAGACCGTACCAACCCATGACAACCAGCTGGCATCACACTATCTTTTGGGTTTATATATTTTAAATATGTTGCCTAGCAGACAGATGTTTGACAGCACTGCAAAATAAGAGATTAATTAACCAAAAATGACAAGACAACCAAACGAGTCTCCTGTGAGCACATGGGATTGGATTTTTTTCAAGGGAGGGTCTCTGGCTTTGTGACATCACTTCTCATCAGCATGACACGGCATATTGACAAAGCAAAATAATGTTTGAAAAAGGTCGGTAACAACTTTAAACGGTAACAACCAAACTTTGCCGGCTATTTGTCTGCTATTAAGGAGAAAAGTATATATACATACAGAGCTTGACATTAACTTCTTTGGTCACCAGCCACTGTAATGGTTTTTCAAAGTTACTAGCTACTCTGCATTTTCACTGGCCACAATTTCGTTGTTGGGAAATTATATTTTATTTGTGGTGTGATGATACACTTAGCTCACAAGACGAGACAATATAAGATATTGGGTTCGCGAGAACGTGACGAAAATATTTTAACACTATTTTAAGAAATCTTCAATGAAAAAACATATGACTGGAAAAACATACAAACTCTGAGTATTTAAACTTATTTTGAAATCACAAACAATAATTCACATATTTAGAAACATATTGATGTATTCTCCTGTTTTGGTGTAGATTTATAAATGATTTACGTTACAAATCTGATGAAATTTCACATATTGCGTTCCAGTGGCGGAGGCAGAAAGTGGATGTTGTGTGGGCCTCAAAGTGTGGTTGAGCCGGCTTAATTTGGCAGTAAAAAAATGATGGACTGACCCTCAGTGGCGCCAATTCACTAAAAGTGAAATAGAGATCTCATAAATTAGTGAATTCGGTTGGTTTAAAAACCACTGCATAGGCCTACGTCACTTAGAAAACGATGCATCTTATCTGTTTAAAGTCTAAAGCTGAAAACATTCATTTGGGTGCTGGCGTGTGACGTCACTGAAGAGACGAATTAGCATGTTCTTATTAATATTAGGATAGAGTTTTAAAGCATGAAAAAAGAAATCACATTTACAATAATTATTGAAGAATTGTTTAACGTCAGAAAATTGTATTATCCAAAAAAAAAGTATTTCCCTGGGCCTAGGCCCACCCGTAGCTCCGCCCCTGTTGCGTTCCCAGATGAGCGTTATAAGCAACTCAATCCCGCAGCATATGCATGGATGGAGTTTGTTAACCGAGCTGCTGAGACGTGCTCCACGCATGTACAGTAAATGATAAAAGCGCAACACTTCGCTATCAAACAGAAGTGCGTTAGACTTTATGAGTTCCCAACTGCACGTTATTGGAAAATTTGTGTGGAGCAGCATTTACCATGAACAGAGCCGCTCTGAGACGCTGGAAGAAAACCATGAAAATAATAAAAGTGTCACGCTTCACTCCCACACCGCAGTGTGTCAATGTGGCCTATCAACCTCCTATGAGTTCTGCAGAAGAACAACTTGAGGGTGAGTAAATGACAGTCTTTTTTTTGGGGGGGGGTTGACCTATCCCTTTAATATTACGATTACTTCACCAAAAAAAAAAAAAACATTACCATTTTTACTGTATTTTTTATCAAATAAATGCAGCCTTGGTGAGCATAAGATACTTATTTCAAAAACATTAAAATGCCACACACATACTGAAGACCCAAGAGGGATAACAATAACAGATGTAAATGTGCTGAAAAGTGTATTTAGATAACATGATTGATGAACAAAAGATATTTCTGAAAACATCAGCCTTTAGAGGACAGAAATTCAACAACAAACTGACTGCTACGGGATTTCACAGCTGCCGTAGCGAGTATCATTTGGCAATGCAGACCTACTCCAAATCCGTTCAGAAACCATTTCCTGTCCCAAATTACCTTCTCTGTCATACCCCTACTTGTGATTGGAGCTGAAGTTGACAAAAAGAGGAGCCGTATGTTTTGATATTTGTTTGAGTGCTAAGTGAGTTTATACTGATTCTTTCCTAAGGGCTAGTGCACACAAAACACAAACTGTCATCCACCCGGTTTCTCTGCCTATCAAAAATCTTCACGGACTATTAAGCTGTCACGTCCCCTCCCTCCTCTCCCAGCGGCTGATCTATTTATGAAGCAACGTGAGCTGAACAGGTGTTGATCTGAATCAAAAATCATCTTCCTTGATTGGTGACAGTTAAAAACTGCAACCGTCTTGGTGGATTGTTTATGTTTGGTAAGGCTTGAGTGACAAGCAGAACTAGTCGCAAAAGGCAGCATCTCTTTTTTTGCATATCTGAATAAATGTATCAACGCCCATCTTCACACACAAACTACTGTATTACAGTATATATATATATACACTGAATTTCACAAAAAAAAAACAATTTTTTCATCTCTAATCCACACCATCTTTGTAATGATGGGTATTAGGGGTAGATGCCGGTTGAAAAGACAGAAAAACAGTAGAAATTTCTCATTGAGTTTTCAGTTTTTAACAAATTGTATCTGCCAGCACATGGTAAGGAAACAAGCATTTCAATCAGAGATAGAGGAAGGTGGCGGAGCAGCAACAGATGTCAATCAAATTAGTCGCTGTTGCTCTTAGTTACAGTTGCCATCTCTGTCAAGCTTTCATAGTAGCACTCATTCTGCTTTAAGAAATGTGTGTGTGAAGTGATTAGATTGAGTGAAATAAAATCTGGGACCAGTTATAAACAAAGCCACTGTTAAAAATGTGTCTTAAAAACTGACTATCAGTTTTCCAAACGGTAATCAGTCTTACTTTTTAAATTCAAATTAGACTAGTCTAATTTATGAGCCGGTCTTAAAGAATAAAATTAGTTAGAAATTATTTCTAACTTGTAAGACTAATATAAGCAGCTTATACACCGGCTACTGAATTAACAGTGCATTTATCTAGTTGACAAAAAGGTTATGGTAATATAGCAAAATATGGCATATGGTAATACATCCAAATTAGGCAAAGAAATGGATAATGGAAAGGTATGGTTCAGAATCAATGCAATTGCTCATGTTAAACTAAAAAGAAAGACATTTAAAAAAATGTAAAATTAAAGGGATAGTTCAATCAAAAATTAAAATGTTTTCATCATTTACTCCTCCTCATGTTGTTCCAAATCGAACACAAAAGAAGATATTTTGAAGAATGTTGGTAACCAGACAGTTAACGGTAGCCATTGACTTCCATTGTATTTTATTTCCTACAATGGAAGAGAATGGGTGCCGTCAACTGTTTGATACCATCATTCTTCATTCTGTTCCGCAGAAGAAACAAACCCACACAGATTTGGAACTTGAGGGTGAGTAAATGATGACAGAATTTTCATTTTTGGGTGAACTATCCCTAAAACTGAAAATGAACACTCAATTAATTAGTAATCAATTAATTACTATAATTTTTTATTTTTAACATTTTTTTAACACATTTTTTATAATTTATGTGACTGATTTTAAAAACATGATTCTATGTGATTCTTTGGACTTCATATTTTCATTTTCTATACAAATGTTTACATCTACTGACTAAAATTTTAAAAATGATGTGACATTTATGGACTTTCTCATAATTGGTACATCACATGGGCAAATTGTTGAATTTAAGACATGAATCTGGATTCAATTTAAAGCATAACATGTGAAAGCAAAAGCTTCTTCCATCAATCATTGTGCTTCTGTGTACTTTACAGGGCTAAAAGAGCTGCGAAACGACAAGCACCCATGACTTGTGTAATTGGAAACCCCCTAATGTATGAATATTTCCAACACCAGCTCGAGGACACCACATCCTATTTCTATGCCATTTCATGAACATTTTCTCAATCCTGAAATGCATTTCCTCTTTTTTGCCATTTCACTGCCATTTTAATTGTGAAGTAAACAGCTCTCCGGGGCACTTCGCAGTTTCTCTACGGTGTCAATCTTCATTGCCTTCCACAAAAAGCAACACATCTTAATGGTACAGTATTGATAATCCATTGGTCTCCTAGTGCACAGAGAAAAATAAATGCTAGAATCACTACCACAGGCATGTTGTTAGTCTAGATTGCATTCTGTGCAACAACAAGGGCATAGCTCTTGATCAAAAAGTAATTACTTACTAGCTGTAAGCTATGGGCTGAGCTGAAATGGATTGTGGGAGAGTAGGCCGTGTGTACTGAGACGAGCCGTTTTCTGTTGTGCCACACATTTCTTCTCAATGCAGAAGATTTGGGGCACGTCAGGTAAGTGAATTAAGACAGCCATAATCAGACCTGGATAACAACTCAGACCAGCCCTCTTTGAACCATTTCAACAACACAATGTTATGTAGAAAATGTGTAGGCTAAAAATACAGTATCAACACTTTCTTTATACAAATAACTTGATTCAAATTCTTAATGAGAAGACGTGAAATAAAACCAAATGAGTTCTAGAGTTTTGCAGTAAATGAACAAGAACTTTACTTTTAAACTAAAGTTCTTTTAAACTAATTTAACAATACATACTGTACACTACAAGTTTGGGGTTGGTATGTTGCTTATGCTCACCAAGGGTGCATTTATTTGATCAAGAATACAATGAAAACTGTAATATCACAATTTAAAATAGTTTTCTATTTGGAAACATTTTAAAATGTAATTTATTCCTGTAATGGGTCATATGATCCTTCAAAATCATTCTAATATGCTGATTTGGTGTTCAAGTAACATTATTATTATTATTATTATTATCAATGTTGAAAACGGAAAATCAATGGAAAGTTTGGTAACACTTTAGTTTAGGGTCCAATTCTCACTATTAACTAGTTGCTAACTAGCATGCATTTCTCTAGGATATTGGCTGTTTATTAGTACTTATAAGGTACATATTACTGCCTTATTCTGCATGGCCTTATTCTACATTCCTTAATCCTACCCAATACCTAATTTTAATGCAAGTCAAACTAAACCAGAAAGTATTCTTTAAAGGCACTGATTGCAGCAGCCTGGTAACTTGTAGACAGGGAGCAGGGCATGAAACTGCACACCCTGATTTCCTATAATTATAAAGAAGCCTGGAATCAGATTTCAGATGTGAGAATTTTGTAAAAAGCTCTCACCATTTTAGTCAGCAATCGACATGATACTCATTGTAAGTGGTTTGCTTGTGGTCCGTGACATGACATCTGAACCTAAGATTGATTTAGGCCAATGTCAACAAAAACTGTTTTTTTGCATACCTATATGAGCCTGCCCTTAAGGAAGCCTGATTTCCAGGCAGCAATATTACCTTTAGTTTAGACTGTTTGTCTGTGCTCCATCTCTAAACAGTCTCTTTATGAAGCATTTGCAGTAATGCAGATCCCCTGGCTGGTGCTGACCTGGCCAGGCCAGTTAATGTGGCTGTCTGTTTCTGGATTACTGGAGCTGTTGACCTTGCCATCTGCTCCTGATGCCTCAACGCCAAACACTCTCCCTGTCTACCATTCAGACAGGATGAAATACAAGTCCCATTAAAGGGAAAGTTGCTAATAATGCCTTATCAATTAGCCCCATTGCTATTGATTGATGTCTAGCAGGTGGCACGAGGCGATTATGTTCATTTAGAGGTACACTGAATGTCCTCGCCTCTTACTCGTTGATGCTCATTACAGCCCAGGCCATAGATACATCAGATACTGACTAAATGAGGCCTCTGATAGCCCATTAAATGTGGTTTCATCACTGTTGAGTCTAATATTTGCATTTCTACATTGTTACCAAGATGATCTCAGATGTCTGATAATCTTCATTTGTTGTCTCTGTGATATCTGCTGTAAAAGTTTAATTGTTTAATTAAATAATACATAATCATACACACACCACCGTTCAAAGTGTGAGGTTGCTAAGATTGTTTTTGAGACTGATAATATTGTGAAACAATATTATTATTATTATTTGAAACAGTTATATTATAAGTAACTTTCTATTTTATATATTTTAAAATGTAATTTATTCCTGTGATGGCAAAGCTGAATATTCAGCATAACTACTCCAGTCTTTAGTGTCACATGATCCTTCAGAAATCTTTCTGATATACTGATTTGCTGATAAAGAAAAATGTCTTAATATATTATCAATGTCGAAAACAGTTGTGCTTCTTAATATGTTTGTGGAAAGTGATTTTTTTTCAGGATTCTTTGATTAATAAAAAAGTTCAAAAGAGCATTTGTGTAATGATATTTTAAAATATTACTGTATTTTTGATCCAACAAATGCAGCCTTGGTGAGCATAAGATATAGATGATATAGATAATTATGTTTTATGTAAAAATAATCAAATTTATCTTACTACATGCACATCAACTCTATAAGCACATTTTCCAGGTAGTTTCAAAAATAACAATGAATAATAAGGTTTGGTTTTCTTTTATTCATAAAATGTAGGACCATCAGGAGGCCTGAGGTTTTAGAAAAATCTTAACGTGCCAAAGAAGGGGTTCATTTAATCAAAGACATTAGAGTTTGCATGAAACTACACAGTTCTGAGAGTATGTGCAGGGTAGGAATAATTCTGACAGGTTTCCGAAAATTGACCATAATTAATTTCACCTTAGGACATGCACTCAACTCTCCTCTCCCACAAGTTAAACTATAGATCTATTTTTTGAATATGTTCCCCATAATTGGCAGAACCCTGCCTCATCAATTAAAAGTGAATGTGCTAATCATCTTAGTTTGTCTTTAGGAACCCAGGAGCTTTACCAGAGAACAGTGAAAACAAGCTCAAAATGTTGGCCGGAGAAAAATCATCCTTTGCTCATTTAGCAAAATAAATGAAGGGAATCAGTTCCAAAGAAACTGATTTTACTTAAATTCACTTTCATTTGATTAAGAAAATATTAACAGAAATTCATGCAGCCACTTGATCGAATGTTAAACTTTATTAAAAAGTTTTGCATAATCAAAACCAGGATCTCTAAGAGGCTAATGGGAAAATTAATATAATACATCTGTACTAGTCAGTGAGATGTCTTATCAAATGAACTATCTCTAAAGAGACAAAAACGTTTTTTTTTTGACAATTACTCGAAGTGTTGCCACAAATGACCGTGTAAAAAGGAAATAAGATGATGTCAGGTATGACGGATTTTGTGAGATAAAAGCAATAAAAGTTCAGAACCACATTGATCCTTATGAAAACCTTGTGGAGGCAACAAATCAAATATAATCACACAATCCAAAACATTTGCAATCTTTCCCCCACGTCTGAGACTACAGTGAATATTGCCATAATGGATCAGCCGGCATTCAGGTCTAGTCCATGCAAATCCACTGTCATCATTGATTTCTCTTTGAATGGATATGTCCTCATCTCTCCCCTGTCTTAGCTTAAATTCCTCAGACGAGAGGATGAGAAACCTGTGTGTGTGTGTGTGTGTGTGTGTGTGTGTGTGTGTGTGTGTGTGTGTGTGTAAAAACAGGAGGGGAGAAGCTTTGAACTGGCCAGTGAAATACAATTGAGATAAGTTACTGGAGACAGGTAATGAGAACCAATAGACTCCCAGGAAAGAATCGATTGTGGACACTGATACACTGGAGAGGAAGGACAGATCACTGCATTATTCTTCATTTGAGTAAACGCTGCAGATATAAGGGAGACGTGCACCAAGCAGACAGATACCAAATAGTTGTCGATAACTTGATATTTGCAAACTAAAACATCCTTCAATGAGATCAAACTGCCTCAAGGTACCGATGTCTGAAACCCTGATAAGAATGAAGAACTCTGAGAGGTCTGAGTCTTAATGGTGAGGGCAGAAACATGATGAAGACTGTGACATTTGAAATATTGATAGCATATATAACATATTGATCTTGTGGGGCGATTCTCATTCAGAAATGCACATGTAATTTTTCACCCCCAAATTATTTTTTTTAATATCATGCTCTTTACTGTAATGCAGTAATAGAAAAATGATTTAGTCCAGACACAATGATCTATTATTTAAATCAACATTAATTAAATATTGTATACTACCATGATGGACAAATATTTTACAATTTAAATAAATATCAATAATTAATATATGATGTAGCCTCTGGTGCTTTTTGGTCATTTTTGACAGATAATTGTTTTTGTGAGTATTATTATTTTATTTTTTTCTAATTCATCTGAATGTTACGAAACTTGGTAAAGCTTTTGACACTTGCTGTGAACGAACGAATGAACGCACACACGCAATAAAATAATGTTAACAAGAAAAGTTAAATTCTATAACCTTAAATTACAATTTTTAAACCTTTTTCATGTCACCAATAATCTGTGTCGTCTTTTAAAAGAAACTGAACTGAAATCTGTGCTCCAAAGCATTCAATATTTATGACAGTTTAAGTTGGATATTCCATTTTCAGTTCTATGCTCAAAAAGTAAATAAATGGATTATAACTACTGCATAAATATAATTTAGTAACATAAAATCCCCTCAAAATAAAAAATATGAAATTGAAAACATTATTGAACTAAAATATATTACATTCATTTCCTTGAAATAAAAATCAAAATCTGATATCCTGGCCATATTTGGCTCGAGAGCATCGGTTCCCGAGCAGACTGATGGATACCTACGTTTACGCTAGTGCATTTTCATTTTAAAACGTACATCTTTTGCTACGGTTATGCCTGCTGTCCACACACTACTCCGGAGTATTAGACCCTCGAAAACGGAAACTGATCCCGTCAGTCAAGACCGAAGCAAGACACACGCAACTTGATGGAAGTGACGCAACCCATAGCAACGAGTTATAACAACGACACCTCAGAAACGTAAAAATAAACGTGAATCTAGGCTACTTAAGTTTTGTGTGCATTGTCATGTTAATTATAATCAAATGCATTTTGTTTTATTGACCACAATATTATCATTGATATTTGTTGGAGAAGGGCACTTTTGATTAATTTTGAAATAGGGCAGGGGCTCGAGCACCCAAAGCCCCCCTCTGCACGTGCCTGTAAGACACAACATCCATACAACACTGATTTCTTTTGCACCTGAGCTGGCACGACAAGTGGAACTACTTTGTACTATCCGCTTCAATGAGCTGACATATGTTTGAGTTGTTTTTCTAGTCAAAAGGAAAAGTCAGAAGTCTAGTTTACTTCCCAGCTCTAACTTTGAGCCAGACTTTATGAAACTACACAGGAGACGATGTCTCCAGCTGCTCGGCTTTCAAAACACTGCTGACAGCACAATGTGGAAGTTGGAAGAGATCAATGTGGGTACCTTCGGAAACCTATACCATTGGACATCTGTTTGTCCTTCATCTCTGGCCAAACGCTGCCCATTCATCAGCAACACAGAGGTAAGGGGAATGGTGTGTCATGTTGAGACCTTGTACTGTCTCTGTTGACAACGGATTGTATTCAAATAGAATGACAGTTACTGAAGTCATGCAATGCTTCAGCTAACACACTGCAAAATATTCTTCTTCAGTATTCCATAAAGTTCATAGCGTTATCTCATGACCAATTCGTATGAGTGAGTATGAGGTGGCTAATTCATACGACCTCATTCGTACGATTTGTCAAACCCCAGTGATGGGTAGGTTTAGAGGCGGGGCGATACGGCAAAAATATCATATCATATAATTTTTTTCAGGAAAATCACGATTCACGATTTTATCACGATTCTTTTTTCATGTTGGTTTAACTATTTTCCAAGAGACTAAGCACTACAGCCAAACTAATGTCCCTATTTAAAAAAACAAAAACAAAAAAACACTTAGGTAACAAACTATAAAATAAAATAAGAATGGCAGCATTTAGGCCAGAGTGGCAAAGATAAAAAAAATCCTTGTCATTATTTTCTTTGTTATTAAAAATGAAAGAATAAAGATACACATTACATATTTTAATATATTTTAACAGTAGTTTCTTTTTTCAGCTACAGAAGGTGCATTTACCAGTAGCACTGAGGAAAGTAATTAAATGAACAAATGAAAATATGACACAACAGACTTCACTGTATAAATTATACATGATTCTTATTAAAGCTATAAGTTCTCAGTCAAGAGCAGTGAGTGATTTCCTCTGTGTTTTGTTGTTTTATTAACATTAAAGGGAGTTTTTTCAAAAAATAAAAAATCGTCATCATTTACTCTCAAATAGTTTTAAACCCGAATAAGTTTTTCTTCTTTTGAAAATAAAAGTTATTTGGAAGAATGTGGGTAACCAAGCAGTTGATGTACCCCAGTGACTTCCATAGTATATTTTTTTCCTATGGAAGTCAATGGGGACCAGCAATGTTTGGTTAGCCACATTCTTCAAAATATCTTATTTTGAGTTCAGCACAAGAAATAAATGAATACAGGTTTGGAACACCATTAGAGTGAATAATGAAAGAATTTTTCTTTTTGGGTGAACTATCCCCTTAAAGGACAAGCGGCAGCTTGTTTACTATTAGGCTACTATCTCTTTAAGACCTGCACGCGACGCTTCTATACATTTTTCTGTTTGCTTTCACTTTAGACATAACCAACTTTATGTAAACCTTGAGTGTATTTGACAGTATTAGTGCAATAAGACTCGAAAGATAACTTAGTTATCAGTAACCAGATGCTGTATCAGTGTATGCACTCAGAAAAGACTGCTCCCTTTACAATCACTAAAACGCTGTCGCTTTGTCAGTTCATCGCGATCTCACAAAGTTCCATTATAATCAATGAAGCTGCAAACAATGCACAATAAATCTCTTACTTAAATTGTGTCTACACTTTGCATGATAATGAGAGGTTTCGCAAGCCTGCATGACTCGCCACTGAATAAAAACTCTGGTGTTTTGAGTGGTGAGTGGATTCGGACTAACTCAAACACCTCCGATTAGCCATTGCGCTCCAGAGATCAACAACTATGTCTATGATTGCTCACCGCTGCAAAAACACACTGTAAATAGATACATTTGTTGCTCTCCAGATTGCAAACACAAATATGCACTGGAGCGTTTGTCAAATCTGTTTATTATTTATTATTGCAGTATCAACTGAGGGTGCTCTTACTTGTGTTTAAGGCCTGCAAACCCTGACAGTAAACGGATACATCGCTCTATTTATGACGTATTCAAGCATTCATGATACTTCTCTCATAGGAAGGACAAATGGATTTGCAATACTCACTTTGTCACGTCAAGGCACGTCACCGTACGAAGGGTTTACTGTCGCGTCCGGTGTAGAAACAGTGTAAGGCTTTAGTGTCAATCTATACGGTCTCACTACAAGCAAAAACATAGTTCCCTTTTGTAGTCACTACAAGTTACGTCGTGAGGACGAATGGGGTTTCGTTTAGAAAGCCTATCAACTTTGAGTATTACAAAATGGCAAAGAAATGCCAACACATTCGCCAGATTCTATAATCTCCGAGTGGAGCCAGTGTCCTCTCATGTACTCGCTTCAACCAGCCGGTACTAGGAGCTGCTCAGGTGTCTTCGCTTGCTCGCCATTCCACTCCACGGACTGGATACGTGCGATATTTCCTCAGGTGAGCTTCCCTGACAAGCCCTGAGTTCCTCCAGCACTGTTGACGTCAACGCCAGAGTTCTGTCTCCAGCAGCTTTCGCGTTGGCTAGGTGCCGCCATGCGCATGGTTCCACCTCTGGTGACCCCCACATGTGTATTTCCACTTTAAGCCTCTCTGAGTATGTGCCTTTCCCTTGGCAAGCCACCTTGCCACCCCTGGGGTTGAAACATTCCACCCTGCGGGCTGGACACCCCAGTGTTTATCCATATGCAGCCCCCTTCCGGGTCATATGTGTATTCTGTAAGACAACAATTGTTTGTTGTTGCAATTCTTAAATGTTATCAACCAAAGGGGAAAGTATATATTTTAAATTAATTTAGTTATTATTCTACCCAATTCACCTGGGGTGTCTTGTCTTATATTAAAATGTTATATTGAAAATTTTTACAAAAAAAATAAAAAAAATAAATATATATATATATATTTGAAAGTACAGGGAAAAGCAACATTGCAATGGACATTAAAATCTGACAAAACTCTGTTGTTTTTAATATGTTGTGATCTCGTAAACATGGTCTGAAGTGTCAATCATAGTTTCCAGTGGGCAAAACGTACACTAAGTAAGTGATGTAGGTGACAGTCAAACAGACTAACCGACTGAATGAAGAATGTGCGTGTGCATTCACAATGAGACTCACCGCTAAATAAATAAAGACAATGTACTGTCTGACAAAAGAAACTGAATGCTAATAGTCTAGTGTGTGTGTATGCATGTGTTATAGACCGATGACAGGAGTTTATGCCTGTCTGCTCTAATACCTAGCGGCACATCCTCCATCTTAAGAAATGCGACATTCCTCTGAAAATTGTTGCAGCTCCTCCGCAGCATGTCATCCTCACGTCAGCTCTCCCAATCAGCTGTCATGCTGTGAATTGGAGGTTTTAAGTTACAGATCACTTCTGAATCCTAGCACACGCGTGACGTGCATCCCTATGCCCCTACACTGCCTCTGCCAAGGAGCGTCAAACAAACACACAAACATCCGAGCCATCCCCGCCTCCTCCTCCTCAGAGAACCAGGGGAAGACGGCGAACAGGAGAGACAAAGCCCTTTAGGAAATTCTTTTATTCTATTGACGCTAGGAACAATACTGTAGGAAGCCGAGCTGAGTGCTTGTCAGCAGATCCTAATCAATCATGAGATGTGTGAAATAACAGAAAACACAGTGTGTCCACAAAAGAACAGGTAAAGCTGAACAAAACAAATCAGCCACATCTCCGGCTGCATCGCTTAAACCGCTCTCCGGGGGGAGGGTGTGATTAAACCTCGGAGGAATTACAAAATAAAATGGTCTTTAAAATCAGGAAACAGATAGGAAACTGCAGAGAAACCATGCTGGACTTGCTTGGAGGAATTGGCACTTTCATTAATTTATAACAATTTAAAAAAAAGAAACAGTTCACTGATAGAGTCACATTTGAAGACATGTGTTCTCGGACAAGCGGACACAATTGGCTTATTGCTTTCATAAAATAGCCGTTGTTAGAAACAAATTAAACCAATGTTTAATAAATAGTTACATTTATAAATAACAACAAACAATTCTCCTGCCAAGTACTATAAGTCATTAGAACGACCAGGGACCACATATAGTTGAGATATCACCAAGAAAAACAGAATCTAAACACATTAATGTAGGCTGTCTCAATCCATCTCTAGTACAATAGTATGTGTTGTCAGTCATTTTTAGTTCTATCGTTAAAATAATTAAAAGAATTGAAACACCTCCTAGAAATTCCCAGAATGCATCATAAAACAACAGTGAGCATCAGATGATGATCAAAATCCATTCCATCACAGAATCCTCTCTGCCTTCCTCAATGCCAGATCAAACGCCATCAGCACTATACTATTAAACACACACACAAAGGAACCGTTTCAGTTGTAAGTGATGTTATATTTCATTCAAAATACATGAACATGTTTTCATGTATAACAACAATTACACGATAGCTGTTTATACTTGATTAAAAGTTGTCTCAGTCAATGAAATGACTGATCAGGAAGGGTCACATGATTCTGCAGAGGAGAGAATCTAGCTTGACACCAAAACTGGTGGAAATCAACTTAGAAATCTAGTAACAGATGTTTGAAATCTAATTACAGAGTTAACAGCATCAAACATTTAAATGAATGGTACTATTACAATTAAAGTAACAACCACAATATATTGAACAGATAAAAAAGGGTAAAGATGAACTAAAGGTTTTCAATTTAAAATAAAGATTTTGCACCAATATGTACGCACAATATTAATGTGATAATTGTCTACACCAATGCGGTATCCATGATCAGACTATAGCAGTAGTAATTCTGTGCAGCCCCTCAGCTTCACACAGTTGTTCCTGTCAAATTAAAGGTAATGTGTTTGGTCATTGCACACGATAAGATGCCTGTAATTCTGGTGCCGAGCTTATAGAATGAGCTGCCTCTATCTATTAAATCTTCTAAATCCGTACCAGTATTTAGGAACTTGCTGAAAGCTCATTTAGCATTGACAGCTTATAACAGGCAATCTCTATGTGGTGTTTGATTTGTTAATATGCATGTTTTTATATTTTTTCCTTTTATGTAAAGCACTTTGGTCAACCTCGGTTGTTTTTAGCAGTGCTATAGAAATAAAGAAGTCAAGACAAGATAAGCTTTCAATGCATTCATTTATCAGGGGTGCAACCTTTTATTATGGTGACAATCCATTATTTTAGGCCAAATTTATTTATTTATAATATGACTGTAATCATTGTCCAATGGCAAGCATAATACTTATATATTAGTGTGCAAATTTTCTAGAATGAGGTTTGACATTTATGTAGCTTGCAAACCATGAACAGCCTATGGCTGATCTAAATGATTATTATTAAATAAATAAAACATTAGTCTTGTATAATGCTGCTATTTCTGTCATTTTATAAAAGCTTTCACTTTGTGCATAGTAACATCTCGTAATTATGGTTAAATCACTGTAAAGCAAAGGATTCTGGCTTTATTATTAAATAATATTATTCAACTAGATTATTAAACTGACATTTGTTAAAGTTTAATTATTAAAGAGGACCTATAATGCTTTTTTACATTTTCAAACTTCTTTAGAGTGTAATGCCGCCGTTATAGCATGTTCATATAGCACGGGTTCTAAACTCCCTGAAACGAAGTCTTGAGTTTTCTTCCATGAAAATGCATGTCACAATATTCCTTGTTGAAATAATTAACGCCACTATAGGCTTATGGCAAAAATAAATATATTAATAATAATAAACAAAAAACGGGGGCATGGCCTGGTTCAGTTGCGTTTGCAGTAATGAAACTTGTGGTTATAGTAAAGGGGCATGATATTTCCAAAACACGCTCAAAGCGGTTGACCAATCACAACACACGTGTCCAGCCGACCAATCAGAGCACATTGCGCTTTTCAGTAGGAAGGGCTTCAAGAGACAGGAACTAAACAACGTTTCTGACAGACTGGGAAGAGAGATGCTGCGATGTAAAATGTGAAAATAAGGTGTTTTTGAACATTCAAGCATGAAAACCTTTTCTAGCAGACCCCAAAAACAAAATCAAGACTTTGAAAAAGGGCATAATATGGAATCTTTAATTCATCCGCTTCTGCTACAAAAGCTAAAAAGAAATATCAAAGCTAAGCCAGCCATTCATGATGCACAGTGCACTTCAGCAACAGACCAATCCTGGAGCAGAAAGCCAGCTCTGTTCATGATATGGGCAGAAGACATTTTCTAAATTGCCTTGAAGGAAGTCCTTGTATTTTGGTACTATACTACAAAAAGAAGAAAGGGCATCAAATCTAGAAAGTATCTTTTATAGGCACTCCTGTTCTCCGGTGTCATTTTATAAATGCTGCGGGTCAGCCGGCTTTATGGTCGACCTCAAAAAGAGCGTTGAGAAGGTCTACCTGTGGCAGGGTCCACATCACGCTCGATCAAGTGCTGATCCTGGTGAACCCATTCTCCGTTGCACTTGAAGTAGATCTGAGTGGCAGGGGTCGAGCGGCAGGTGAGGGTCACGGGCTTGTTCTTCACGATATAAACATCATCAGGCTCCACCAGGAACTGTGGCAGCAGGTCGGAGAAGGCCACAGGAAGTGGATGCGTTACAGTGACCGCATGCTCTCCACCTATGAAAGCAAGCCAGAGAAAACTTTAGAGACAGGTTGTGCTTGTTCAGATGCCTAAAACCTTTTAGTAGTGCAAAGAGATAATGAGTGTATCTGATTTAATTTCACACTCCGAACCCCGTGAGCGGACAGATTGCTTTTGACACGCACCTGAGCGCAATGCTAATCCTGTGCATCCGTATTTAGTAGAATACAGATATCCTGCCAACCACAGCTGACAAAACATCTCCGCTACAGCAGGTCTGAGAAATAATGCTAATGACGTGGTCTTAAAAGGGCTTGCTTTTTCTTGAGTGGCATAGATTTGTATTTCAAGACAAAGTATTTTTGAATGGACTGCTCATGTGGGCTGGCTGTGATGTCATGACACGGTGAAGAAATAACTCATGAATATTAATAGTTGCACTGACTGGCTAGGTTTGATAAACGTTGTAAGCAACTTACATCACAAAGAAGAACTGATCTGAAATTGTATTTCAATAATTTAACATCAAATTATGTGGAATAAATGCAACAACAACAACAAAACAACAACAACATTGTCAACTCCCATTCAAACTCTGACCAAATTAAAAACTGTATTACTATATTTTAAATCACCAAGTAGACAGTTTTTCATTAATGGGATTTCATTTCAATGCATTAACATTGTTCCTGTTTGCTTCAATTTGACTCGAGAAAAAACACACTGCAGAAAATAGTATCAATAAAATTGATCATGTAAAAGATTACATTTAATCATAAATTATTTACACCTGGAGTCCTCAAATTCTTGATAAATAGTTAGTTAAATAGATACAATTAATTCTCACAAGATTAAAAAGAGTTAAATTAATCATGATTTTTTTTAGAAATTAAAAATGCCTTGGAGTGATTTTTTTGTATATCTATTAAATATACATTTAAATGTATAATAGATTTACATAAGAGTTAAATATCAGTCAATATCAAGACAAAGTTTTTTTTAGGTAAAAAAAAAACCTGAACATGGTCTTATTCTATTATACTACACATAAATGAACAGCAAAATATACTGAGCATATAAAATAAACAGAAAAAATTGGATTTAAAATGAAACTTTAAAAATGTGATAACAGTAACATTGCTGCTTGCTTCAGTTTGACAAAAAACGTGCTGTAGAAAATAATAATAATATTTTCAGCGTGTAAAAATTCATTAATTTCAATGCTTCAAAATTATAATTTTTTATGGAGGACATATGATGAAATACTTTACAATCAATCATGACAAAATAAAAAAAGCTTTTATCTACCTTTGTTTTGAGAAAATAAAAAGGTATTGCAGTTCATTTATAACAGATTTAAAGGATCAGATTTAGATTTTTCAAGTTCAATTGAAAGTCCATTTCAAGTTCAATTTTCAGTTGTTATGGGATTAAAATGAGATTCAAGAGCCCCTAAATAGTCTTATTTTCTCTTGAAAGCGGCATATGCTATATTCCACCCCACACAGAAAAACATTGTGTTAGTGTGTAAGAGAGTGAGCCCCCTTGTTAAGAGGCTGAGTAAAAAGCTTCTGAGTAGTATGGCCTTGTCAGGGTTTGCCTACAGCGGTGCTGAATCCCATCTCTACTCTCTCTGCTGTTAATCACAGCCTTTTAAGATCAGAGCTGACGGACTGCAGGCCATAAATCCCTCTTGCTGAATGGCCACGGCACTTCAAAACATGCTCTGCGGGCCCTGTATCCAGGGCTTTAACTCAACTCTTTATTACGCCCAGGCTGAATGCTGTGCCAGCCATTCACTGACTGACGGCCGCCATTGCAAATAGGCCGCATTAAATATGATACGAACTGGCTCTTTATTCTGACGGCCCTCGGTAACGCGACAAGATCAGGTGAGGAGCGCGTCCTGCTGTTTACGGATCAAAGATCTGCCTGCCTGACTTTGTGGGTGGAAATGATTCTCCCCCGTGTGGATTTATGGAAGCAGCGCAGAGGCGGTTGGATTTGTAAATGTGTGGAGATATTCAATGAGAAATCATCATTAATCAGAGCTTGGCCCTGCGACGTGCGGGAGAATTTTTCTTTTGCGCGGTGCGGATACGGAGCGCTACCCTATCAGTAATTTTGTTGATTCATTTGTTAGCTGCAATGTTTTTCTGGTCTTTGCAATTAAGAATGAATTGCTAATTTATCCTTTTCCGCCCACAATCCAGAGCAATCAAGCTGTTTATTTCCTTCTTCATACTGGTGGTCACACACCATTGTGCATCATACACAAACACACAAAACTACATGTCTGATAGCCTTCAGGACTGAACTCAATTTCAAGTGATCACTTTTAATAATTAGTTATTCCCTCGACATGTATCTCTTTACAGTGTTTTGTTCTGTTTGACTGTTTTTAGGCCCCATGGATATGCTTGTTGAGTGCAAACAAATTGCTTGCATATAGATTAGATTCAAAGCAAATACACAAAATCAACTCTAATTTTGATTTCATGAGGTAAGGGAGAAAAATTAGAATGCTTGCCTAGGAGCATATCACTAATAAAACAAATTTTTTTGGAAAAGGGCTAGATCAGGGTGCGAATGACATTTAATTATATCAGATTGCAAGTTAAGAGTGTGTATTTTAACCTACCGCCACAAACAGAGGTTGCATCCGGCTGAGGTGGTAACCATAGCAATGACAGACAGCTTGAACGCTTGCGGTGAGGATTAGTATGGAGCGGTGCATCAGGATAGCATAATTTTATAGAATTACATTTCACAGGCAGGTTTTGTTTAAGCCTTTAGGAGAGCTAATGCTTGACTAACTGTAGTATGCCAAAATTGCATTGAGTGAGATGGCATTGTTTTGAGGGCATGCCCCCAAACCCCCCTAGCAAACGCAATTTTAGGAGCTTTGAATAAATCCCTGCACATACACAAACAATTTTTTTTAAAATCACCAACAGCATCTTTAGCATCTTTCGTTCATCTTCCGAAAACACATTAAGATTTTTTTTTATTTCTGTCCCTCCATTGACAGCTATGCAACTAACACTTTGACGCTTCAAAGCGTTCGTTAAGAGATCTTAATTTTAATCCATATGAATTCTGAGGAGACTCGATCATTTTATATGATGAACAGATTGAATTTAGGCTTTTATTCACATTTAAATATTGATCAGCTAACATAAACAGAAACTCAACTGTGGCGAACAGGACGGCCGAGGGACGTGAGAGAACGGCGCGAGGCCGGTGGTGCGATTGCTAATGAGCAACACCTGTTAGGCACACCGGTCTCGCATCTCTCACGGAGGAGCGGAAGCATAAAGGAGGAGCGACGACGTTGATGATCGAGAGAGGAACAGGCCTGTATTTTAGTTGTGTTTTGTTTTTGTATTTTACTTTAGTTATATTTATTTTCGGTAGCCAGCAGTCGTCCGCGAGGGGCTGCTGGCGGTATTTTCGTTTGTTTGTTTTATTTTAAATAAATTATATTTTGATTGTTCGCCGGTTCCCGCCTCCTTCTTCCCTGAACATTGCTACACTGGTGCCGAAACCCGGGAAGAGGGAGGAACGCGCTGTCAGAGAGTCCTCACCGATGTGGGGAATCCGCGGTGCCATCGAGCATGGTGCGCGAGTCGCCGCCGCTCGCCGTGGGCCGGAGCCTGCTGCCATCCGCCGAGCGAGGGGAGGAGCAGGGAGCGGGGGACTCGCGGCCACGGACGCTCGAGGCGGGGCGCTGGAGTGAGTTGCCGGTGGGACGGTCGAGCTCGCTGCCGGCCGCCTGGGTATTGGAGGGGCGGCTGCCATCCGGGAGGGAGAGGAGGAGTCGCCGCCGCTCGCCGTGGGCCGGAGCCTGCTGCCGTCCACCAGTGAAGGGGAGGAGCAGGGAGCGGGGGACTCCTGCCGTCTGCCCAAGGCACCCGAGGAGCCGTCGCCGTCCACCGGGCGGCGGAGGAGCGTCGAGCCGTCCACCGAGGGCTACCCAGCGTCACCGCCAGGCACCGCGGAGGAGATCGCCAGCTGGTGGGGGACCAGATGGCAGCGCGTTGTGGGAACCGGACCAATTTTTTTTTTTCCTCTCTCCCCTCTCTCGATCTGTCGCTCCTCATGCTTCCGTCTCCGTTTCCCTCGGTTTGTCTGTCCATACTCCCCAGGGATCGCCGCCGCCGGGGGGGGGAGTAGGCACAGCCTCGTGGGTACCCCCCGGCCTGTGAGGGGCGATGGGGGTATGTGGCGAACAGGACGGCCGAGGGACGTGAGAGAACGGCGCGAGGCCGGTGGTGCGATTGCTAATGAGCAACACCTGTTAGGCACACCGGTCTCGCATCTCTCACGGAGGAGCGGAAGCATAAAGGAGGAGCGACGACGTTGATGATCGAGAGAGGAACAGGCCTGTATTTTAGTTGTGTTTTGTTTTTGTATTTTACTTTAGTTATATTTATTTTCGGTAGCCAGCAGTCGTCCGCGAGGGGCTGCTGGCGGTATTTTCGTTTGTTTGTTTTATTTAAATAAATTATATTTTGATTGTTCGCCGGTTCCCGCCTCCTTCTTCCCTGAACATTGCTACATCAACCTACTATGGGTAAGAATAAATCTCTTGTGGAAGCTCAAACGTGCTGCGCAACACGAGAATGATCCTCATTGGTTCTCGTCCAAGGTCAAACGTGCTGCATAACACGAGAATGAACCTCATTGGTTCTCGTCCAAGGTCAAACGTGCTGTGTAACACAAGAATGAACCTCATTGGTTCTCATCCAAGGTCAAACGTGCTGCGTAACACGAGAATGGACCTCATTGGTTCTCGTCCAAGGTCAAACGTGCTGCGTAACACGAGAATGAACCTCATTGGTTCTCGTCCAAGGTCAAACGTGCTGCGTAACACGAGAATGAACCTCATTGGTTCTCGTCCAAGGTCAAACGTGCTGCGTAACACGAGAATGAACCTCATTGGTTCTCGTCCAAGGTCAAACGTGCTGCGTAACACGAGAATGAACCTCATTGGTTCTCGTCCAAGGTCAAACGTGCTGCGTAACACGAGAATGAACCTCATTGGTTCTCGTCCAAGGTCAAACGTGCTGCGTAACACGAGAATGAACCTCATTGGTTCTCGTCCAAGGTCAAACGTGCTGCGTAACACGAGAATGAACCTCATTGGTTCTCGTCCAAGGTCAAACGTGCTGCGTAACGAGAATGAACCTCATTGGTTCTCGTCCAAGGTCAAACGTGCTGCGTAACACGAGAATGAACCTCATTGGTTCTCGTCCAAGTTCAAACGTGCTGCGTAACACGAGAATGAACCTCATTGGTTCTCGTCCAAGTTCAAACGTGCTGCGTAACACGAGAATGAACCTCATTGGTTCTTGCACGTCAAGCGAAAATGCTTGAGCTTCCGTTTACCACAACTGATGTGCGAGTTAATGAATGTTTGTATGTGAATAAAAGCCTAAATTCAATCTGGTCATTATATAAAGTGATTGTGTCTCTTCCGAATTTTTTGGACTAAAACGTTCAATTCATATGGATTAGTTTTACGATCTCTTTATGAACTTTGTAAAGCGTCAAAGTGTCAGTTGCGTAGCTGTCAACGGAGGGACAGAAAGCTAGATTTCGTCAAAAATTTCTTCATTTGGGATTCGAAGATGAACGAAAGTCTTAGGGGTTTGAAACAACATGAGGGTGAGTAAATGATGAAATAATTTATTTTTGAGTAAACTATGCCTTTAAGAAACCATAAACCTTGTGAAAGGAGGTCACAAGGTCACATTCAGATAATTAAGCACATTTTTGAGGACTGTGATATTCACAAAATAATTATCAATAGCTGGAAGACTGCTGTTTATGACATTTTCTATCACAACGGGCCTGTGTCACTAAGAGCAAAAAGCACATCTGTACTAATGAAACACCAAAACTAAAGCTGACCTTTCCGGCACCTTCCTCATCTCCCCTGCTGCAAACCACAACCCAGGTCACGCCGGTAGCATTAGCCCAAGTAATAAACGTCAGCCTCCACACAAAGACATTACCCAGCCTCGCCAGGCCTGGTGCAACACGTCATCATAATGCTGCTCTGCTCATTTCCTTTTGTCATTTAACGTGGTGTGCTGACTTGCTAATTCATCAGGGTGAAATACAGTGAAGAGCGAAGCTACGGCTATTGAACCTCCGCTAATGTATCGTGTACGTGTTAAACTCTTAATAAAAACTAAATGTTGTGTGGCCAATGAAGGACATACATCACTTTCCAGTTTCACCCCCCTCTGTTACATTACATTTTGTGCTATGACAGACAAGTAATTCATCTTACAGGGACATTCATTTATTAAGAACATGCTCAAATGAATCGGGAATTCAGCCGTTCTGTTGCGAGCAGAGGATGGTGCAATCAAGGCAATTACTGCAGGTCAAAATGGCTTTCTTTCTGCTGATGTAAGACCAGGCGCCCATGGGATGTGGTCCGTCTAATGAGCCTTAATTTGGCACCGTGATGATGGCCATTAGCTACTCATGGTGACCTTTTCAACAACATGAGTGCTTGGAAAACCAGCAGGCAGACCTGGCCGAATCTGTTGGGTTCTATACAAGACTGAGGTGAAATATATCATAAATTAGGTGTCAAACTGTTCATGACTGTTCACATCTGTTTTTCGTATTAGTCTCAAAGGTTTTAGGCTGTATTGGACAAAATAGAGATGTTTTTTTTCCCCCAGCATTTCAAAAGTATTGCTATATTGTATCCTCACAATACTGAAATATTCTCACATCAAAAATCCATCTTTTTCCACATAATATATTTATTAATTTATTTATATGTTTAGACTGCTAGCGAAGATGCACAATTCCCATGGTACATTTAAGTTACATTTTTGGCTGTACTGCCTTTATTATGAGAGGACAGTTCAGAGAGAGAGAGGGGAAACAACCAGACAGGAGAGAGGAGACTGACATCGAGAAATGACCAAGAGCCGGGACTCAAACTCTATTGCGCCATATGTCAGAATAATTATTTTTACTCGAATGTGCCAATGCTCTATGCTATTTTGAAGGCATAAATAAACTAAAGCAGGAAATTCAGCACTAGTTGCACAATCAGAAATATAAGTAAAAGATGGCAATGTGATTTTTTTAACAGCAATACAACGATCTCTCAAAACAAGAAACTGAACAAGAAATAAATCTACTCCAAGTAATATGAGTAACTTTGAATTAAAAATAATTAAATCAATTAAGAAATTATTTTTTTTTATATCTAAAATACATTGTTACTAAAAAAAATAAAATATATATATATATATATAAAAAAAAACATAAAATGAAACAATGCATTACTTAAGGTACAATGCAAATGTACTTCGTTATTTTGACAGTTTCCAACAGTTATATTCCCACATGCTGAATCCACATATGAAAAATTTAATTTAAATTTGTAATTTATTTATGTGTATTAATGCAACAGGATCTGTTTTATGTGGATGTGTGAAAATGCAAAACTGAATAAATGAACATGGTTGTAATTCTACTTAAAAGTGATTAATAGCAGGAGGTAAAACCACCTTCCCCATAAGCTTGAAAATGGGCCTGTACCAATCTCCACACTTGCTGTCTTGGCCACTTGAGAACGTGTGCATGTGACAGGAACTACGTTTGCAAGACTGTCCCAGGTCTGAAAAATGGCAAAGCTCAGTGCCCTTAATGCACACTATATCCACACTATTTATAACACTCCGGAGCGGTATTTGAGGCAAAGCGTATCCCATCATTCATCATGTCCAGGGACTCATGCGCCCTGAAATTGTGAGATTTTAGAGGAAAGCTTTCATATAATTTGGTGGTAAACTGTAAAGTGTTGCACGTTTTCATTACAAAGACATGAGTAAGTGCATTTAATAAAATGTAAAATTAGATGCAACACAATTAAATTGTGTTGTTTGTTACACAGGGTCTACTAAACAGACGTTTAAATTCAAGTCCCTCCAATGATTTGTATTTTTAGTATACAGTATTTATACAGTATTTAAATTGTATTAAAATTAAGTTCACAATTGAGAGAAAAAAAAACACTGATGAGAACAGTCACAGTCAATTTATCGGAAAAAAAAAATGGAATGAAAAAGTCCAGCTCAATTAAGAGAAAAAAATAAATAGTCTTTCTTTCAAGACAGTAAAATTACAGGTCATGTCAACTGCCCATGTCTGACTTACAAAATTGTATTTTTAAACAGCTGGCTCGGAGGAGGGCACCTTTACATCATCTTAAATGGACAAAATTGTTTGGGAAGATTTCACATCTGTTAGCATGCGTTCCTGCTCATGACAAAGTTAAATCCTTTATTCATGAGAGCATATTGTAGCCATGCAAAGCTTCAAATTAAAGTCATTCTGTAAGGCTGATTGATGAGCTTCCCACGCTTATGTTGTTATAGAGTTTAATATATTCATCACTCTCTTTACACTTATTTCATATTCATGCATGTGCACACACACACACACACACACAAAGAAGAAAAACAACTGCCAGTCCATGCTTAACTGCCTCCCCCTGGATCAATGCACAAATGAAGTAAACACTACATAATGGTTAACATTTGAATTTGAAATCTGATATTACACGCAACTAATATCTAATGGATACGATCTTGTGCGAAGTCGGATAATGCACTCTCATCCCTGAACATTATATCAGCAAAGAAACAAATTTATACGAGCGAGTTATTTCTGTCACAGCCATAGAAATGTGTCAGCTCAATAAAAAAAAAATATATATATAAAAAAACAACACTAAAATTACATTTTCTCATGCAAACGCAGACAGCGGTAGATGCAATTTATAATGTTCTCAGACCGTGAATAATTAATCTAACTGAACAAATTCATTTAAATATACTGCATGAAAAGCACAGTTGTTTGTTATGCATCTCTCGAAGAACTGCCATGCTGAGTAAATCAAACAGGGTTTTGCAACAGCTGAACACTGACCAATCAAAACCACACTGCAAAGAACCAAGGAGACCAATCAGAAGTATGATCAGAGCGCATCTGCAAGACCCAGAGTGCACCCAATAAACGCCACCCCTCTACCATTACCCTTGTCTGATGTGTGACATGCTGGCATTTGACTTCACAGGCAAAATCTTCTGATAAACAGGACCAAACATGAAGACTCTATCAGCTAAATTGGAATAAAACAGCGTCGGACTGTAAATATGGTTTGGTTGTATAGCACTGCACGCAATGACAGAAAAGGTCATGTGGTCTCTCTGCATCGGCCACTCTTTCGTCGCCTGCCCTTTCCAAGCGAATTAAAGTCTTTTATCAGTTCTTTGTCCCTCAAGCAACACGTCGTAGAGCAAATCACCCGGCATAATTTAAAATCACAATGATGAACGGCAGCTGTAATGCATTTTATGATGTCATCACCTCTTTACAATGTCATCAGAAATTAATTTTATTAAAATTACTATACAGATTATTAAGTCATTTCATGTGCCAGTAACTTAACAACATAACCATGGCGACGGTGGCGGATACAAAGTGTTGATACGGGCCTACATTTTGGAGGAAATTAATTTTCTCGATTCCATTTATCATTACAGTGCTGCCACAAAACAGGCATCTGCACTTCCAGGTTCTTCAAGCAAGAAGCTTTCAGCAGCACTGCGTTTCTAATGATCTCTTAAACCTGACATCAGGCAATAAAGTTAATTCATTTAACTAAAGCCATTTTAAAGTGATTCCCATGGTTTAAAGTGAAGCTATATGCAGTGCATAGGCTTTAACAAAAACTGTTTCAACCCTATTCAGTATTTAATTAATTTGTCCGACATAACAGATCGCAATAATCTCCAAACTTGACGAATGTGTCTAACAAAAAGATCAAATATAACAGTATTTTCTTTGCACTAAGTGTAAATAGTTGTTAGATGCGATTTATACTTAGTGAAAATAGTGGCAGATACATTTAAAATATTCTCTAAATTTTTATTTAAAATAAATGCCTCTCCGAGCTAATATGCAATGGGAAAAGGGAGCGTTAGTGCCACTCACCTTACTCTCTACGCCACGAATTGTGTTATCAGCAGGATTTCTTTTGAAATTTTGTCTGGCTCAATCAGACAGTGGTGGGCAGAGTTAGTGTAAATATCCTCTGCCAACAAAGCAGGCTATGTACACTTGGTGTAAATAGACACTCCATTATTTTAATAATTATTTAAGTCAAATTATACTTCTTGACCCACTTATCTAGATCAAGCCCAAATGTTGCATTCTGGCGAGTGAGAACTACAATTTTTTTGTTTTAATGTTCTTAGTGATTGATAACAGATATTGGCACATAGGCAGCACAGTCTAGACAGGAAATGGTGTTGTCCGAGGCCCTGACTGATGCCTGTTTACCACCAGACAACAAATATTTGTTCCACCATGAGTACAGGTTTACTGGGAATATTTCCAGCCACAGCCTCTCTTCTCCCAAAAAGAAAACAATGCGTCACAGGTGACATACACCTCGCCTATGTGACACATTCAGACAATATCCTATTTTTGCATCATGCACAAGGTAGTGTTCGTGTCAAATTAAAATGTTAAATCTCAAGGGGAGCATTCCTGGGCTAAACTGTCACCAGTTTGGAATTGTATAAAGTTCTGATTGGATGCTTCAAATGATAAACCACAGATAAATGAGCTTCTGTATAGGCAATGAATTCTTAAAGAGTGACTGGACTTCCAGTACCTTAGCCAGCCTCAATAATAAAGGGCCCAGGCCAGTATCTGAGCGTTCTAGATCACTTTACAGAATTTGTACTTGAGCCAGTGTTACAGTATCTTATATTTCACTCATGTATGCGCTTTTATGCTTCAGAAACAAACACAAACAATCTCTATTATGGGTAATGACAGTAATATAGGTGTATAATTTCCAGCTGTATACCATGGTTAATATATCATTATTTATGTCTGTGGTATTGGTGTCAGAAAAAAAAGGTAATTACATTGTGATGGATTAATTACATTGCAAGCTTTCGAGAAGGGTTCTGGGATAACAAATGCAAAAGAAAAACATCCACAAATGACCAGCTGGGTGCATGCAGGGCTGACTTAAAATAGCCAAGATATGCAAATTAAGAGAGAACAAATGAAATCTAGTAATGGGTTTGCTTTTTTTTTTTTTTTTTACTTGCCGGGTCTGTCTCTCTTTCTCTCTCTCTGAACTATAATGTATGGTAGAGGAATGGTTTTGATTTACCCATCAAAACTAATTCGCTCATTAAGCTCATTTGAATCTGTTAAAAGGTCCAATCTGCAATTACCAAAACAGCACTGTGGTAATTGGTTTGCTCGACATACAAATTAGCTATTAACTGATATTTGTAAACAAAGGAAGAGGTCAGTATAATGTGGTATCACTTGTATGTGGAAATGCAAATCGATTGAAGGCATCTATTGAACAGAACACCATAAATAGGATGTCATACATAATAAGTAGACCTAAAATAACTTTTTTTTTTTGCAACAAAATAGGCAAAATGTACATTTGCATTCATGGCAGATGCTACTGCATTCATTGCATTCGAGGGTCAGTGTTTCAGTAAAGCCTCTTTGCAAATCCTGCTTTACTCGTAAATACTCACATACTCTTACAGTCAGACTAAACTATCAGAGATCTCATTAAAAAGAACCTCAGCCTTCCTAACATCTTTTGAAAGGATGTACAAATGTCCTCTTTCCGAATAAGCATCGCTGATGTGTAAATATGAACAGTTCTGCCTGATATCAAGTTCAAAAAAACGTACAAAATTGAGTTACAGTGTGTTTTCATAGCTCAATAAACACTTTTAAAGATCAAGGAAAAGTCGTTTTTTTTTATTTTTTTTTATTTTTTTTATACATGACCCATTTAAAAAATACCCTCAAAAGTACTAACAGTGGTTAATATAGTCTATAAAAAGCCCAAAAAATATTTTACGTGTCCAATGGAAAGGAGTCTTCACACCTTTCAACTGTCACTTTAAGTACACATTCACACCACAGTAACACTAATTCACTCTGTGAATTTTTTAAAAATAACATCATCTTCATATAAACTATAATACCCCAAAAGAATGATCGGACAACTTACCCCTAACCTTATACTCAAAAGACCTGTGAATCTAAAGTAACACTTGTAAAACAGTCATGGCAGCAGTGATCTTGGTCTTAAATCTATACGACAGTTCATTTGTACACCAACTGTCGGAATGAGCGCCGCTGTAAACGTGTGAAGCCTTTAATGAGAATTCCTGTGCTGTGAAACAGATGTCTCAGAATTTCAGATTTCATTTGCTTTTTATCGTTTATCTCATTTACAGTCTCTTTCCTCAGCGAGAAGGCCTGCAAAGAGGTCACTCACAAAGTGTCAAACAAATCCAGTCAAACAAACCTCTATAACCTAAACTAGTTGACAGTCCTTGTTTCAGAAACACTGAAAGACAGTGATAGTTCAACACAAAGTTTTCTTTTCCTTTCGCTTACAGGTTCTCACACATACACATACATGATAAATAAGAAAAATGCACACAATAAATAGAAGACATTTAAAGAAAAGATTAGTGAGCAACTATAAAAAGACCAGACTATCTCCTCTCCTTACACACGCAGACAGGAACTAATACGTTTTATCTAGTTTCTTGTCCAGATGTGTCTAATCAATATCCAGGGTCTCTCGAATGTTCCTTGAAAGGAATAAGGGATTATTTTCCATCGATTCAACGCCCCACGTTAACCCTAAAAATGGTCTAAACCCCATCTTTGAATATGTGGTAATGGTAAAGCCCTCAAACAAGGGCTTGTTGCGATGATTGTTAGCTACCACTCTGGTAATTGCCACTTGTACAATATGCACTTTGCAAGAAAAGTACATGCTCTGAATGTAAATTATTCCTTTTCTTGTGGCTGTCATTAGCAGCCCAACTTTAATTTAGAATAACTTTAAAAACGAGACAGGGAAACAATACAGAGTCATTTGCTCAGCAGAGAAGATCACAGGCTGCCCTCTAAAGGTACGGTACCACAAATGAAAGACCAGCCTTGTGGTACTGAAGGACTTTTTATATTTAAAAAAAAAAAAAAAAAAAAAAACTTAAGCTAGTCCATTATCTAACCAACAGACAAAAAACAAAGCAAACAAAAAGCACTATATAAATAAAGGTTGACGACTTGACAATTCATGAAATAAAAAAGTCAAAACAGAACATTTAACAAAGCGCTTAGAATTATTTTATATTTAAAAATCTGTATATTGATATGTAAAAAGTCACTTGGTGACTGATTTGAAAAGTTAGTAATAAATTATAGTTATAATTACTTCAGGTCAACGTGCAAAAACTTCTATTATAATCAAGGAAGCTGTCTATGCTGTACTATGAATCTCTTATTGAGATTGTTTATACTGGCTAACTTAGACATATCTGTTGAGTGCGGGAACACAGTGCTGTTTGTGATTGGCTAGTAAAGCTGGCAGGTATTGATAGTGTCACATTAAAACATTTTGGTGGGATATATTTATTTTGGCGGCAACCAAAATATTTTCAATGCAGAAAAAAACATGAACTACAAAAATGACACTTGGATCAAAACTAGTTCCCAATGAGTGACAGCATATAAACATACAGGTCCTTCTCAAAAAATTAGAATAAAAGTAGTTCATTATTTTCCATAATGTAATGATAAAAATTAAACTTTCATCTATTTTAGATTAATTGCACACCAACTGAAATATTTCAGGTCTTTCATTGTTTTAATACTGATGATTTTGGCATACAGCTCATGAAAACCCAAAATTCATATCTCAAAAAATTAGCATATTTCATCCGACCAATAAAAGAAGTATTTTTAAAAAAGTCAACCTTCAAATAATTATGTTCAGTTATGCACTCAATACTTGGTGGGGAATCCTTTTGCAGAAATGACTGCTTCAATGTGGCGTGGCATGGAGGCAATCAGCCTGTGGCACTGCTGAGGTGTTATGGAGGCCCAGGATGCTTCGATAGCGGCCTTAAGCTCATCCAGAGTGTTGGGTCTTGCGTCTCTCAACTTTCTCTTCACAGTATCCCACAGATTCTCTATGGGATTCAGGTCAGGAGAGTTGGCAAGCCAATTGAGCACAGTAATACCATGGTCAGTAAACCATTTACCAGTGGTAAAAAAGTACTTTGGACCACTGAGCAACAGTCCAGTGCTGCTTCTCTGTAGCCCAGGTCAGGCGCTTCTGCCGCTGTTTCTGGTTCAAAAGCGGCTTGACCTGGGGAATGCGGCACCTGTAGCCCATTTCCTGCACACACCTGTGCACGGTGGCTCTGGATGTTTCTACTCCAGACTCAGTCCACTGCTTCCGCAGGTCCCCCAAGGTCTGGAATCGGTCCTTCTCCACAGTCTTCCTCAGGGTCCGGTCACCTCTTCTCGTTGTGCAGCGTTTTTTGCCACACTTTTTCCTTCCCACAGACTTCCCACTGAGGTGCCTTGATACAGCACTCTGGGAACAGCCTATTTGTTCAGAAATGTCTTTCTGTGTCTTACCCTCTTGCTTGAGGGTGTCAATGATGGCCTTCTGGACAGCAGTCAGGTCGGCAGTCTTACCCATGATTGCGGTTTTGAGTAATGAAACAGGCTGGGAGTTTTTAAAAGCCTCAGGAATCTTTTGCAGGTGTTTAGAGTTAATTAGTTGATTCAGATGATTAGGTTAATAGCTCGTGTAGAGAAACTTTTCATGATATGCTAATTTTTTGAGATAGGAATTTTGGGTTTTCATGAGCTGTATGCCAAAATCATCAGTATTAAAACAATAAAAGACCTGAAATATTTCAGTTGGTGTGCAATGAATCTAAAATGTATTAAAGTTAAATTTTTATCATTACATTATGGAAAATAATGAACTTTATCACAATATGCTAATTTTTTGAGAAGGACCTGTATATATGACTTCACAATGAATATAAAATAATCTAATTTGACCATATTATACATGACATTTGCATAATTTTTTTAAGAGTTTCAAGCCATATTGTGTACCTCAAAATGACTACAGCACACAGAAATTCTGGAAAAAAAGACAATCCTTGAACCTTTTGGAACGGATGTGAAAGGGATGCGTGTAATAAAAAAAAAAAAAAGAAAGGGCCCCGTGGAAAAAGAGGAATGTCATGAAACAATTTAGATTAAAATGTTTAATCCCTTATCTAATTACCCAGCTTCCCCAGAGATAAAAAAGGAATTTAGCCGAACTCGCACATCCAGTTTTTTTCCGCCCAATGTGTTTCTCAAATTTCAGCAGCAGAATGCCATAGAATGACACATTCATTTGCAGAAATGTTCTAAAATCACAATCATTAATTGCGACTTTTGAATCTGTCCATTTTGCAGCAGGCATATATGTAAAATGTGCTTGAGTTAATGTGAGAAAACTATCACAATAATTAGCTAATTACGTCTAGAGAATGTTTTCATATTATGATTTCTTTGCGACTACACCAAACGAAAACCAAAGGGATCCTCTTGCGACTTGTCAACTTGTTCACCTGAAATCCGCATCCTCCTCCACACGCAGGCCTGGTTGAGCTTTGAGGAGCCTGACTTCAGCAGTTTAATTAGCGTGACAAAGCAGCAAGGCAAGTACACCAGAGATTCCTTTTAAAAAGGCACATAATATAATACTTAACAAGAACAAGACAAAGGAGCACCTGAGCACCTGCTCGGGCCTAATTATAGCCAAGCTATGTTAATGCAAAACAATAGAGTGCCACAGTACTCTTTTTCCTGTGCTTGCACAGTGAATTAAGAAGGTAATTGAACTTTTTTTATATAAATCCCCCGAAATATTAACCAATTCCACAACGTTGAACCTGACAGTGCACATGAAGTTTTCTTTAACACAAGTTAATGTAGTGTTGGAGTCATCTTGGGCACTGCAGTGATTTATTGAGGCTGAATTTCCGTGATGTTCCAAGCTGGTTTATGCAAATAAAAGCTTTCCGATAGCATCCCTATTGAGCTCAAAGACTCTTTCTCAGCAGTAATAAAATCAAGATAAATCCACTAAAGTTTTTCTTTTTGAAGAAAAGTCTTTATTCCAGTATATGAGAGATGGAAAACTTGGCACTCTAAAACATCTGTAATGGTTCAATGATCACATCTGGTCATTAGGAAAACCATGAAAGGTGTTAGACTTCAATCTTGAGATTCACAGATAATTTCATGAATACATTTTGCAGCATGCCGCCACAGTATCATCCAGGAATATGGGAAGAGCGGTAAGGAAGAGTGTTTGAACCCTAGGGTGCACTTGATGGTGTCAAATGACCTCATATTATTGGCCGTAACAGGGCCATACAGTGCAATGATTGGACCTAATGACTCCCACGAGATGGCTTCCCATATCATTACAGGCAAAATGCAATGCTTGGTTGACAATACTGTGCTTTTAAAGGGATAGTTCACCCGCAAATGAAAATCCTGTCATTATTTACTTGTCGTTCCAAACCTGCATGGCTTTCTTCTGTGGAACACAAAATAACATTTTAAAAGATATTTTATATTTTGTTTTGTAAGCCAATGACTGTGTATGGGCAAAACAACACTGGCATTTTTTCAAAATACATTTTATTTGTGTTCCACAGATCAAAGAAAGTCATGCATGTTTGGAAGATAATTGTTTGAGTGAACTATTCCCTTAAGACAAAACAGACTACCGAACACAACTTTGTGGGTTTAAATGCAGAGAAAAATTGGGGTTATGGAAAAATTACCCCAGTAAGTAAGTAACCCCAGAAAAAATTCACAGTAAAATTGACAGAATTTAAAAGCTGAGATCTGAGTTTCACATCAAAAGCTGTCTCTTGTCTGTCAGCAGGTTCTCGCTGTCCACTATGCTCTCCAATGTATTTTTCACTGCGTGAGAAAAGGGACGTGTATACCATGACAACAGTGTCAATTGCCTGAGTGTGAATGTGTGAGAGTTGGCAGCCCTGCATATGACATTTCTTGTTTTTGTAGTTATGTTAAACTTTCCCATACTCGTAATTTGAACTCGTTGGTAATTTGCTAATTTGCCAAACCGCCATAACTTCTTCTATTGGATTGCATTACAGTATGTGGTTACAGCTCCCCACTGGTCAAACTGTGTCATTGCAAGCTCTTAACAGAAATTTGTACACACAATGTCAATGTCTATAACATCAACTAAGCGTTTCAGCCATATTTACAGTTTGAACATTCTGGTTTCCTTTCATTTATTTTAATCAGCTGTGGGGAATTATTCATTGTTGATTTCAGTGTGAGTATAAAGATCACGCAAATTCATATTATAACTCACATTAAATTACTTTAACATTAAACTAAGCAAATAATCAGTACCTGAGATTATTATTCTCATACTTCCAGCAAAGTTGCAGAAATAGAAACAGTTTATGAAATAGAATTGTCACGTACTTGTATCGTTGTCACAGCTGGTTAGGACAAAACTCTGTTAAACATAGAAAAGATACTTTTTATTGTGCGTCACATCACATCTGGTTAGGACAGGGTGTTAGACTGTACATGTGAAAGCACCCATTGATTGAGACTATTCCCCTTTACAGGTAAATAATAAGAAAATATTGTTATCAGTATGCCTGCAATTAAGGCACCAACCGCTCTGCTTGAGAAAACTCACATTTCGAAGTGTTAATTGACAGACTTCTGTTATAAATGACACATTTTTAATTGGCAGCACATCTAATGTGACTAACTTCAGAGGTGCATTTGAAATGAAAGTATGATTGTAATTTAGCAGAGGGCAGTTAGCCGATTTAATTTCCAGAAGAATCAATATTCAATCTCATCTGCCCTAGACTGTCAAACATACCTATTAGAGCTGTAATGTTTTCAGATTATGTGACATTAAAGCTCACACCCCTAAACATTATAATCTGAAGAAAGAGTCCTGGTGAAAAATGGAAAGAGAGAGACTGGATACTCACATGAAAGTGAAATACAAAACGGGACTTCATGTGATAAGAGTAAAGCCAGTCAAGAAATGAAAGACAAAGCAGGAAATGTGATCCGAGTTTTCCTCTGAGTCAAACAGAAAGAATCAGACTTGCACGTGTGTTTAGGATATCAGCCCTCAGCAGCTGAGGAAATTCAAGCTCCCTTCAAATGCCGTTCTGATCAATTCTATTAATTTCCCCTGCAAACTTTCAGACGGATTGCTCTGATTTCACAAGCGACAGACATATCGTGTCCTCTGACTACAACCACGCATGAATACAAATGATGTAGAAAGCACATCTTTTATGAGTGGGGACCACCTCTGGAGCATCCCGTCCAAAGCCAGAGATCAAAGAAAAACCAGAGTGTGTCGTACCCAGTGAAGCTGCTTTGTTACGACGTGAATAATCACACAAAGGAAATCCATGCACATAAAAATCTCTGCACATAGAACATCACATCTCTGATGGATGGGCTCTGGGTTTAATATGATTGTATTATCTAAGTATTTTCTTTGCCATTTATTACGCACTTACAAATTTCGTTCTCCGTTTGCCAGCACGTGTGACCTCTGGCAGTACAGCGTGATTTATTTTTCACAATTATTAATATGAAGTTATTATTGAAGGACAAGAGTTCCTTGTGGATAATGAATTGCTAGCCCCAGAGTCGATAAATTCTGGAGATTATTGCTGACATTTCATTGGCGCATCTCTCTTGGAAACTCAAGCGAACCAAAAAGTTACTTCACAAATCGTCCTTTTCAAATGCTGTACTTAAAACTAACATAGTGGTTCAGCAACCTTTCTCTCAAGCTGTGCTTGTGCCTGGTAACCACATAAACGGTAACCATGTCAAACATAATGTTTTATTCATAAGGACGCCATTTAAAGGGAACATTCATTATTAGACTTCTTAAGAAACATTCTGGGAAAAAAACAATCTATACCTGCTCCAAACGTGGACAGCAAATGTGGTTGTTATATTGTATATATTTAGACATTATCTTGCCATTCACTATGTCTGTGTGAGCTTGAACGAGAGTAGGTTTAACTAGCTATACTTTGGGACAAAACTGTCCCAGAAATGAGCTAAATCTGTCAAAACTTCCCAATGGGGACGTCCTCTAAAATGTAAAAATGACTCATAAGTAGGTATGGGAATAACAAGGCATTTACAGTAACAAACCTGCTTAGAGAGATTCTGATTTTTAATGATTCATTAATGACTTTTAGTTCATTTGAGTTAACCACGTTCTTTAAATGTTTATCAACTTTATTTAACAATGTTTAACACATAATTACATAAACTATACATTAACATTTTAACATTTAGAATTGGACAGGTTTCTGGTTAATTTGTTCAGTCTGACTGATTCAATAATTGAAGGACTTGGTTAAATTCAGTGCATCAATTCATTGGCTCAGTATCATATATCTGATTTTTGAAATTTAATTAATATAAATATAATATCAGTTTCTGATCAACTCAGACCAGCCCGTCTGGCACCAACCATGCCACATTCAAAGTCACTTAAATCACCTTTCTTCCCCATTCTGATGCTCGATTTACAAAAAAAAAAAAAAAAAAAAAAAAAAAAAAAAAAAGTTAAATCACATGTGTTGTAATAAGCAGTGTGTGTATGAGAGAGATATCTCATTTTCTTTCTGGGGCTGATGATTCTTTGACAGGCATCAGGATGGGGTGGGACAGTGTAGGCCGTTAATGACACCTTACCCCAAATTGGAGAGAGAGGACAAGCTCTGGCCGATAACAAGGGAACAGGTCTCTGAGTGTCTCTGGAATTTGTCATTTTCTCTCTCTCTCTCTCTCTCTCTCTGTCTCATGCCTTCTTCCTCTATCTCCATCACTCTCTCACACATTCACTCCTTTTGGGACAAGCTTATCTCTCTGCTCAGCACAGAAAGAGACGTTTCTTAGTGCTGAAACACAATTTATTTTTATTTTTTTCACTGCACAGCTGTCATGTCAATGATGGGTAATTTATGGCAACTGTGCAGGCTAACTCACGCAATAAGATGATTTCTCACCAAAAATAAAATATTATTAACAGCTCCGCCCTCTGGGGATATGGGCAGCAAAGTGCAGCTGAAACGAGTAGTGGTTACGCTTTGGATTGTGGAATTAAATCCATGCCTGAAGTGCAGAAAGTCTCAAGTCACAGTCATGTTTACTATGGTGTTGCAGGTCAGAGTTGCTCTTTGTAAAAGGGTTCACTCTAAATGCTTTGGATTAGGAATCAATATCACTTTGTCTGTAATATTAATGAGCCAATAACAGTGAATGAATGCGCATTTATTAGTCGATCCTAGAGGTAGACAGTATGAGCAAAATCTAACACCAATGTATGAGTAATTTTGAAAACATGGTGAAGGTATATCTCACAATATAACTATATAATTCAATAGCCATACAGTTATCCATAATTTTGACAATCCAGAGAACAATGAACAAAAAGGTACTTATTTATACACATACTGTGTATCTGAATGTCTGTATACTTTCCATTAGTGAAATATTTTATGGAACTTAATTACTTAAAAATATATTATTTTAATAAGATAAATATCTCCAATTATAAATATACAAACAGCAAATCACTAGATAAGTCTCATGATTTGGCAAGTGGGGTTGAAAAGTCGTTCAAAAAATGTTTCATCAACTTATTAAATTCTTCTCCAACTTTTTCACCCTATGTTTTCCACAATTCATGTGAGTGTTGTGAAGTCTACGCTGCCAGTGTGACTAAAACCGGACCTCCTGTGGCTGTGCAAGCGAACACCCAGTGTCACCGCCAGCAGCACAGACTTCTTACTGCCATCCCGGACAGTAGGGGGCCTCGCACGTACCACTTACACGCTGTCCTCATTTCTTCCACATCTGATTTTTGCACTACATCCCAGATGACTGCTGTTTAGTACAATTTGTTCCCTCACATAATACCGTGCTTAAAATAACACATGGAAGACTACCCTCAATATGTAGCAGAACAGAACTGCCGGTTTTCTCACAAGACAGCACAGACACACACTCTTAAAAATAAAGTTTCCAAAATAGGGGTCATAGAAGAACCCTTTTGGTTCCCAAAAAACCTTTTAGTGAATCGTTCTAAAAAAAAAACATTTTCTGAGATGATTTGGATTCATTCTACTTAGTGTTAGTTCAAAAATCCAAAAGTACATTTTTTATTAACTTTGAGAAAGGTTTGTGTAAGATAAATAATCATTCTGTTAAATTTAATGTAATTGAATTTTGTTCCACAAAAAGTTTATTTATAGTGGAAAAAGGTTCTTTAGATTATTAATATGTTCAAAAATGGTTATTGTGGCGAACAGGACGGCCGAGGGACGTGAGAGAACGGCGCGAGGCCGGTGGTGCGATTGCTAATGAGCAACACCTGTTAGGCACACCGGTCTCGCATCTCTCACGGAGGAGCGGAAGCATAAAGGAGGAGCGACGACGTTGATGATCGAGAGAGGAACAGGCCTGTATTTTAGTTGTGTTTTGTTTTTGTATTTTATTTTAGTTATATTTATTTTCGGTAGCCAGCAGTCGTCCGCGAGGGGCTGCTGGCGGTATTTTCGTTTGTTTGTTTTATTTTAAATAAATTATATTTTGATTGTTCGCCGGTTCCCGCCTCCTTCTTCCCTGAACATTGCTACACTGGTGCCGAAACCAGGGAAGAGGGAGGAACGCGCTGTCAGAGAGTCCTCGCCGGTGTGGGGAATCCGCGGTGCCATCGAGCATGGTGCGCGAGTCGCCGCCGCTCGCCGTGGGCCGGAGCCTGCTGCCATCCGCCGAGCGAGGGGAGGAGCAGGGAGCGGGGGACTCGCGGCCACGGACGCTCGAGGCGGGGCGCTGGAGTGAGTTGCCGGTGGGACGGTCGAGCTCGCTGCCGGCCGCCTGGGTATTGGAGGGGCGGCTGCCATCCGGGAGGGAGAGGAGGAGTCGCCGCCGCTCGCCGTGGGCCGGAGCCTGCTGCCGTCCACCAGTGAAGGGGAGGAGCAGGGAGCGGGGGACTCCTGCCGTCTGCCCAAGGCACCCGAGGAGCCGTCGCCGTCCACCGGGCGGCGGAGGAGCGTCGAGCCGTCCACCGAGGGCTACCCAGCGTCACCGCCAGGCACCGCGGAGGAGATCGCCAGCTGGTGGGGGACCAGATGGCAGCGCGTTGTGGGAACCGGACCAATTTTTTTTTTTTTTCCTCTCTCCCCTCTTTCGATCTGTCGCTCCTCATGCTTCCGTCTCCGTGTCCCTCGGTTTGTCTGTCCATACTCCCCAGGGATCGCCGCCGCCGGGGGGGGAGTAGGCACAGCCTCGTGGGTACCCCCCGGCCTGTGAGGGGCGATGGGGGTATGTGGCGAACAGGACGGCCGAGGGACGTGAGAGAACGGCGCGAGGCCGGTGGTGCGATTGCTAATGAGCAACACCTGTTAGGCACACCGGTCTCGCATCTCTCACGGAGGAGCGGAAGCATAAAGGAGGAGCGACGACGTTGATGATCGAGAGAGGAACAGGCCTGTATTTTAGTTGTGTTTTGTTTTTGTATTTTATTTTAGTTATATTTATTTTCGGTAGCCAGCAGTCGTCCGCGAGGGGCTGCTGGCGGTATTTTCGTTTGTTTGTTTTATTTTAAATAAATTATATTTTGATTGTTCGCCGGTTCCCGCCTCCTTCTTCCCTGAACATTGCTACAGTTATTTTTAGAACGATTCACTAAAAGGTTTTTTGGGAACCAAAAGGGTTTTTCTATGACCCCTTTTTTGGAACCTTTATTTTTAAGAGTGCAGATTGGGAATTCAGATTCTTGCTGGCTTGTGACCAATTCAGCAATTGCAAAAAGGAATCATATAAGAAGAGAAAAGCCAAAAGAAAATAATGACTTTTGCTCTGTGTCCATCAATGAAGATCACTAAAAGTATAAAACTTTTGTTTGGTATGTAAACTTTTCTGCCGTGCGTGTCTCGTCACATCGATAAATAAAGAAAAGTTGCTGCGTGTATGATATACGAGTGGCATAGATTAGTTGTCACAACGAGTGAAAAAGATTTACATGGAAAACGCTAAATCTCAACAAATCTTAAACAAGCGTCGAGAGGAGAATCTGCTGGCAAAAAGAGAATGCAACAGAGCTTGTAATAAACCGAGAACCAACATTGGCTTGGCTTTTAGATTGTGAGAACTGAGGGATTTGAAATGTTGTAAAACTGGGAAGGAAGGAAGGAAGGAAGGAAGGAAGGAAGGAAGGAAGGAAGGAAGGAAGGAAGGAAGGAAGGAAGGAAGGAAGGAAGGAAGGAAGGAAGGAAGGAAGGAAGGAAGGAAGGAAGGAAGGAAGGAAGGAAGGAAGGAAGGAAGGAAAAGGAAGTTTTCTTTAACCGCTAGAGGGCAGAAGGATAGTATACCTTTAACTATATAATTCTCAATAAAATTGTATTTTTTTTTTCCTGCAAGTACACACAAAATGTTGCATGTAAACAGTGACTTGTAACCATTTATCTTTAAACAGCAATAACTGATGGTCTGGGTTGGGCAATATAAAAACTATAGAAAAACAGCAATTCATTTTAACAAGGTAAAAGAGTGGCCCAAACAGGCTAGACAAACAAAAGAATTATAGTACACTGCTGAAGAACTGGTCAACAATGGGTCTTAACAGCAACACTAGGGTACTCCATTTAAAAATTTGAAAAGCACTCTAAAACAAGAGAGAATAACCTCTGATTGTGGGTTGCCAGGGTTTGAGGCCTATGAGAGCACAAAAACGCAACTACCGCCTTGGCATAATCCCTAAACAGATTTGGTGGAGGGGAGCAGAGGACATGGGAAGAATACAAAAAGTTTGTGTTGGCACACTGAACAAGGCTCTCTTACTGACTGAGGGAAAGCTTATTTTTAAAGTGCATCTGTCAAAAGTAAATGCTCAGCCTTTCTCATCGTTCAACGCGTGTCTGCCATTTGTTAGCCTCTGAGCTAATGGCAGTCCGGTAAAAGCAAAAGCAGCGTTCGTTTTCCTTTCAAACATAGATGGGTAGATCCATCACAGAGAGAGTGAAGGTCTGAGCTCTCAGAAAGAATGGCTGGTGCCGGTGCTGAATTGTGCCACGGTGACAAATCTGGGTCCTTGAGGAGCCTGTGACCATATGAAGCTCCTAATGCTAGCATTGACAGCTATTTACAGTGCGCTAGCGTGACAGAGACTCCCTGGGAGTTTACCACAGATCTCCGAGCACGTTTAATGCCCACATAAAGATTTTCCATGCAATAGACCCCCTTTCTTTAAAATTAATTCAGAAATATATTTGCATAAATAAACATGCATTAATACAGTGTAATATTAAGACATTACTTGCGAAATTAAATTATTTTTATTTTTTTTACTTGTTCTAAAAGGTAAAATATTTATTAAAACATAAATCATTATCCAAGTAGCTTTACAGGGGAAACATGATGCAACATGATTTGAACAAAGAATTTCTTCAATTTTACATTGCAAAAAGGTTTAAAGTTAAACAAAGAGATACAAATCAATTGTTTAGGGGAATTAAATCACAAAAATTGAAACATCCCTTTACATGAATTTATAGTGCATATACACTATAAACATACACATGCCCAGAATGATAATTCATTAGAATGCTAAAGTATATGCAAAACAAGTATGTGAACCATAATATACCTCCTGTTGGGAGGTTTACGATTCTCCAACAACAACAGATTTAGACTATAGGTTCCCATTTCATAACTGTAATTAAATTCACATCTGTCCTGAATGCCACAATTATCCTTTCTAAAGATAATCAAAAAATTGCATAATTTGGATTTTCAGAGCAGCATTACAATGATTAATTTCCTTGTGCATTTTTGTGTAGCTGTTTGCCGATATCATTCAGACCATTCTGCGCACAACGGGATAGAAAACTAGCAGGAAACTGAACGCCCTTTAAGTGTTTATTTCCTCATTACTTCTTTCAATCAATTCATTAGGGCAACAATGCAGAACATTACACAGGCATGGTTTGTGAATCTTCCACATTGTGATAGGCTTTGTTTTTATTTATTTCATCAGCTATTTATTAGCCCGTTTATTGATTTATTCATCAAGTGATTTGCGTTTCGTGAGTCAGCCGGGCAGATTCAGCATAATCGCATGCCTGCAATATGAAGATTTATACACCAGCGAGTGCTGCACGAGCTTTTGTCACAGATGCACAAACAGACTCGGAGCACAACTGCCGAGTCTGTTTATATACCAAAATCCACAAACTAAGCGGTCCACGGAGAACGACTGAGTCTTACGGCTATATGCAAAAGATTTTGGAATGCCTATAATTTGGCAACGGGAAAGAAGCGTTTGAGAATAAGGGACTTCTTTATGGCTTTCTCCTGCTCTCTCTCTCTCTCCCTCCATCATTCTTTGGCGAGATGGGCGATTTGTTTTACAGATGCCTTTGTCCGACACCTGGGTGAATAGTGCAGTGCAGAGTGCTCTCCTCTGCTGACATATGGTCCTGCTGATGCGGTCTGACTGAACCTCGCTGATAGCATCCAGCAGGCATTAGCTTCAACCGCATGGCCTAATCAGTCTCCATACATCCCCAATATCCACTGACAGCCTGGGCATCAAGCCTTCCCGTGCCCTTTAAATGCATCTAGTATCACAAACTCACTGCATTCCTAATTTGCTTCCTTATCTAAATTAAAATAAAAGCAGTCTGTTAATTGAGTTGCACGACCCATCAGGAAAAGGTTGAGCCATTATACACTAATTACGATCTTAGTAGATAACTAGATAGGTTCCTCCTGACAAATAACATGTATAATTTTGCCAGTACACAGGCCATGGACTGTTTACCAGAGGCAAATTATCAAAGCATAGACAAATGAGAAGTTTAATAACCGATGGGGGCGTCGAGGTTAGTAGAAGATCATGATGGTATTGCGTATGGTATTATGGTTGGTATTCTGTGAGTGTAGGCAGTCAATGGAGGGGCAACGCTTTTCAAAAGTTCCTGCCTCTGCCCTGGGAAAAGGTCAAGGCATGGTCTTGCCTGGAGCAATGAATTCTGCTTTCGTTCTTCATCTGTAATGTGCTGCAAATGATGTATGGAGTCATATTTATTACAGACCACCTGGCTGCTCTGTGGCAGCGGTAAAATTAAAAGAGCCGGTGTGGAGCCATAGCCTGCGTTTCTGCAGAGATCAGAAATATAGTAGAGGTTCAGCAGGATGGTGTTGCAGAACTGCAATGCATAATTGGCACAAATTGGAGAGGTGCCGCATCTACATCCTTCTTATTTCAGCGATGAGGAAAACGTGGACTGAATCGTGGAATCAAGTCATAAAATTGGAATTTACTGTATAATGCGTAATGTCACAGCATTTTGGATGAATAAATGAAAAACTAGTGTCTGTGAATATTAAACCACAAAAAGACTGCCATTTAAATAAGTCTGCATGTTCTGTGTCTCTCAGTTTCGTCTACTATACATGCTAGTGGTGTTTTCAGCATCTGCCGTCTCACAGTTCATGAGCATTTCACTTGATAAAACTAAGATTGATTAAACTTTTAAAGATGTATGCATTAATTGATTCCCATATCATTTTTTATTATAAATTAATATTAAAAACAGAATCTATATCTATAAAAAAAAAACAGAATTCCTCAAAAAATAAAACATTTCACAGGGCCCTATTATCACTAATATTTTAATAAATAAACCATTAAATTGTTACAATTTCATTAATACAATTGATGCTATTTCATTATCAAAAATTATTTAAAAGAATGGAAATCAGAAAAAGTAAAACTGAAAACAGAATTTGGGAAAAAATTATAAACAATATGTGCATCTCTGGTACAGTCTGTTTCCTGTAGGCCTGCTAGTCTGACAGACTAATACGATAACAACCTGCCGCTGTTTACTCTTGTATACATTAATAGGTGTTGCTGACATCTGTTAAGATATTACTCACCAATATCTTATAATATTATAAGATATTACTCACCAAGCCTGTTTATGTCATGAAATGATGCACTCCTAATCCATATACTGATAAAATCAAGCACAGCATCACTGAATTATGGTTTGTTTTTATTGACAGATCACTAAAATTCATTTCATCGAAATACATCAAACAGTTAGTTATTCAAATGCAAGACGACAAAAACCTTGCTAAAGTGATGAGCATGTCAGACGCTACAATCTCAGTGGTGATTCCTGTATTCCTTACACACGGAATGAGAACTCAGGGGATTCACTTCTGCATTAAAAAGTGGTTGTATCTGCCAAAGCATCATAGTGCATTTGTAGCTGGTGTGTCAGTCATTTTAGATTATTTTTCTTGATTACATCCATGTAACTTGAGCTAAATCCCCCAGCTATGGACTGGAAGGTTGGATTAAAGTGCCATAACATGAAAGCCTTTATCTGGAAAACAGCCTCTCGGTCAATACTAAGTGGCATTTATATGTTCAAGTCAGATAGCTAGTCCAAAATGACATCATAACTGACATTAATTCTCAATCACATGCCATTAGTAATCAATAAGACCCAAAATACATCCTGGATATCAGCACTCTGCAGTGAAGGCTTGGGGCCATAACTGTCAATCAAGACAAATATATGTTAATGAGAAAGCTAAAGAAAATTAAATTATTATTCAGATAATGAAAAAGTGTAAGACTTGGGATTTAAAACGTATTCCTTCCAAATCAGTGTGTTCAATCCATCATTCAAGGTTCCAACAAATATATATATATATGAGAATGTGTGTGTGTGTGTGTGTGTGTGTGTGTGTGTGTGTGTGTGTGTGTGTGTGTGAGTGAAACATGATGTGGGATGGGGGGTTTCTTCCCCTAGGCAAAGTCAATTCAAGCCCTGAATTGATCTAATCTTAAAATTGTCAATAACCGATACAATTAGCCTCACACCAATACTAGAAAATGCAAATTTGACATTCATGTGTATTAGTAAGTCTTAATGAAGTTAGAAACCCAGACGAAAAAGGCAACAGTCTCATAACCTGAATAAAGTCATCACTGTGCCTGAGAGGTGTTTTTGACAACTTTAACTTGCCACAATGAAAATTTGTGGTTTTGTTTAATGTCTTAGGGGGGCCAAATTACACCATAATGAAGCCTCTTTGTTTGACTAAGCTATTACCTCTGTGGGACAAACAAGTCCAGAATTATTTCTGCAAGAGGTGGTAAAACAGATCCATTTGGACCCGAAAGAGATGACTCATTTATTCAATCTTTAGCAGAGTGCTATGTTGCATTCTGAGTGACTCACCTATGCTTATTTCCAACAGCTGCTATTTGAAAAAAACTAAAAAAAAAAAAAAAAAACTAATCTGCAGTGCCAGTGCACCGCTTTTTCATAGGCAAGAGAATTGTCCATTTTCCACAGGAAATTTTCAAGGCAAATTGTAGACAAAATAAAAGATGCTATGCGAAGAGTGCTTTGGTGCATTCAGCTCAGTTGCACAGGGCAGAAATAGCTACCTGGTCACTATTTCACAAGCAAGATACAGACCAAAACAAAATCTATGAACAGAATTGGAAGTTTGCAATGGTAAAATGCAAACAAAAACCAAAATCTGCATTTTTTTTTACAACTCGCATAGTGATAACATTCGTCTGAAGCAGTGTGTAGGCGTCGAGATACTGATATCACAGAACTTTTAGCCTTTAAAAGCTTCTAAAAAGTAAAGTTAAATGCTGATAAGTCAGCAACCCAGCTATTTAAATTGAATGCGTGTACAAAGTCGAAATGAAAATGAAAGTGCAAGATGTGGAACAATAGTTGCTTGGTTTTGCAGACCCCGTCTAAATACTCCCACAGATGCTGTAGTTCAAGCTGGCTTTGTTGAGCATTCTTTTGGTACCTGCTTGCATGTTTGTGTTTGGATGCGGATTCCATTAAAGATGTCTTTAATGAACACCTCATAAATATTTTAACAATTGTAACGCATCTGTGAACGTGCTGAGATATCGGCCACCCTGGGAATTAAGCATTCAAATACAGCTTTTTTTTTCCCAAGCGGGGCCCCAGACTGCATCTTTACACAAACTCTTTTGTGAGGTGATGATAGCCTTATGGAAATTATTTCCTCTGTGTTTAAGACAAAATGTCTCTCATGGCTTCAATGGCCCTTTAATTGCGATTGTGATAAACATGCCTTTGTCTCAATGTACGGATAAGCGCAGGTGAATCGAATCTTTATTCCAATTACAGAATACATTTGGAAATAAATTAATACAATTCTGCCACTATTTTGGTGCTCATGACGGGCACATCTGACACACGGTAAACTGTAGAATACTGTCATAGTCGAGCAAGAACACAGTTGCACTTTCTCGCCGACGTGCTGCGCGCGTGAGACAGCGAGAGCTCTTTGATCTCTGTTCCACTTTTACTTCATTCCCTCAAGTATTCGTTGTTATCTTTTTTTATTCCAGAAGAAAATAAGGAAAGTGCAAAGGGGGTGGAAAGCAGAGTATGAGCAACCGACAGCTTCTTTCCAACTGAATGTTCTCGTTTCAGTCATAATACAGAGTTTATCGTCAAAGTCACTGTAAGTGAGATGGAAGCAAAACCGACGAGTCTGTCTGTTTAAAGTCTAAGCCATCCTATCCATAGCAAAGAGATCTCAGCGTCAAAGCATGGCTAAGGAATGGCATTTATTAAGTTAAGCGCTAGTGGAAGGTACAGTAAATATCACCAAACTAGGCATTTGGGTGTGAAATGGTCTTTATAAAGATCCAGCTTGTCTGTACTAATCCTTGTCTTGAAAAGACAAAAGCCAAAGGACATCTCTAGTCTGCCAACACAAGTGTCGAGTGACTTCTTCGATGGCTGTAGTGACATATGTGCATACATAAGCAGAAAAAAATAAATAAAATGCATGTCTGGTTTCCCACAAAAAACCCCAATATTAACTAGTAGAAGTGACCCTAATGTAGGCCTAAAATTGACACTCGCAAGCGCCAAATGATAGTAAAAAAAATTGCCGTTGGCGAGTATATGAAACGGTCTCAATCACCAGTTGGCTGGTAACATTTTTATGAATCTTAACAATGCAATGTTGTGAGAACATGAACATGTGTATTGCACTCGGGACAGTTGATGGGGCAGTGCTGCATCGTCAATTAAGTTTGAGTCTTGTCAATGTATTCAAGTGAAGAAGATGCAAAGGGGAACTCAATTTGAATGCATTTTCTGTGCGCACACATCTGAAGCGAGCAATCAGAAAGCCACGTCATGGAGCGGACACTGAATAGAGCTCTCTTTCACTTCTTGCACTTGGACAAATTCACAAAAAATAAATTAAATTGAAAAAATGCCCGTCTCGCCAATTATCCTAGAAGTAAACATATTTGGTTTTGGCTTAAGTTAATGCAAGGAAAATTTGTGATCTTTACTTTACGTGACTTAAAGTGTATTCCCGTTGCTGTCTGTGTTTTAATGTTAATGTTTATTCAAAAGACAAAGAAAAAAATCTCTCACTGCTCCTGACTGAAAAACGTGTAACTTGATTAAGGGTTAAACTATATTTAATGCATACAGGGAAGACTATATGCTGAGTTATTTTACATTTGATTACTTTATTCAATTTATATACCTGAAAACTACTGTTAGACCAACCTTAAAAACACTGTTTTTGCAGTGTTTTGATCGGCAGGTGTGGCAGAAAGTTATATTAACTATTATTAACTATTATTGTTATTATCGTTGTTATTAATAAATGATTGTTTATTCAGAGAGTTTTACCTGAGAGGTTAATCTTCAATTGATCATCCACATTATTTGAAGGCTCTTCAGATATATATACAACAACAACATGGAAAAAACCCTTGCAGATCTTGGCAAGGGTGCACCTCTACGATTAAAACGTAAGCCCAGACTAATACAATTTTCATTAAATTAATTAAAAGCTTTCCCACAACATAACAATATAATTAAATGAAACTCCACAAACAGAATAGCTGTCAAGAGAAAGCCATGTGGACATTCCTTTAGGCTGTGCCTTTCTGAGATTTCACACCTTGTTGAGTTAGCTGGCCCAAGGTAACTTGTTAGCATGCTTGCAAGGAGCCGGGCCAAATTCTGTTTGAGGATTTCAGAAACATCTGGCGTTTATCACTGCACATAAAGCTCTCACACAGCACTGGATCAACGTGATATGCAAATCTGAGCTTATTATGCAGGACACCACCTCTCCGCTACAGAAGAAAAAGGACTGAGTAAACATTGTTGCCCATGATTTGTGCAATTGTACAGAATCCCGTCTCGGTATCCCATGGTTTCTTGCCTTGTGTGTGGGAAGCCGCCTTCTTCAAAGTTCCTTAAGTGACAGTGATGAGCAGGAGGAGAAGAGACTCATCTCTTCATCAACTGCTTCAACTTGACCAGGAGGGGATTCATAGCTCCTTTTAACTGTCAAGATGGTATGAGAACAGGAGAGGGTACTTAAACCCCTTCACACTATTTGTTACATGTCCAAAGCTAGACAACATGCGGCTGGGTGTAATTGCGGCCATACATCTCTGACCCTCAGACAACCAATCAAGATGGATCCCTTTCTCGGCACAGGCCCGAGCAGTGGTGAATTTGGGTGAATTAGAGATTGGACATTATTTAACGCCCACCCCGAGTCACATTAGGCTCCATGGTGTTTAAAGTGTTTGTCACACTCTAAGGGCATCCATCTGTGAAATGCTGGGCTTCAATCAATAAGTAAGTAATCTACCGCAATGAGAACAAGTGTGGTGCATTACTCACCCATTGCCGAAAAGAGGCAGCCACCCGGGGACATGGCAGCCGATGAGCAGCATGGTTTGTCGCAGTGGACGCTTATCTATTACCTGCCCATGACAATATCGACAACGCAGGACTCCAGGCATGTTCTGTATTGAAACTGCAATCGCTGCTCTCAAAAACGACAGACTTTCATTGGATTACATTGCTCCTGGCAGCCATTTTCTTTCATTGCTGTTTGATGCTAGACACTCAGTTAAATCTGAACTTTAGCAATTTGCTCACTTTGAGGACAACCTCCAATGGTAAACAGAAGAGAGTCTAGTACATGCTCTCTGAACAATGGAAAAGAACGAACGCTAGTAAGGTGATTAATAATTAGAAACATGCATGATCATCAACAGGTATGTTGAACGATACAGTACAACCTACCGAAATTTAAGTAATCGCTCAATCAGTGTTTCAACCGCATAAAGACGTCGATAAAACAGCTCATGAACAATGAACAACTTAACCTTGCATTTACCTCAGGAAAGTTATCCAATGTTCACAGTTCATTAGATAGCTATAAAAAACACTAGATGAGCTTATTTACTGTATTATTATATATGCATGTTTGAATAAATTTGACAAGCATTTCTGTGCAACAGAGCATTCATGTGCAAACATTTTAGTTTTTAGAGTGTAATTATCTGAAAATAGCAATTGAATATTATAGTTTTTTTGTTGTTGTTAAATTTTAACCTCTAATGTACCAAATGAGAGGTTTCACTGTATAGTTTACAGCATTAGTTGGGTGTGATTTTTTTGAAAGTCAAACTATCGGTATCGGCAGATATAAGTCAGATATTAATTAAACTATCGGTGCATTTCTAATTATGAGTTTCTGTGGGTTAAAGGGATAGTTGACCCAAAAATGAGCTTGTCATTTATTATCCTGAGCTTGTCATTTATTATGTTTGTTTCTTGATTCATATTTTTTTATCACAAAGTATCCTTGCTTCTTGCACGTGAGGACATTCAATAATACATCTATTTGTGCCATTCGTCTCATCTCATTACATTAAATTTAGACTGCAAACATGCACAACACAGGGAAAATATGATTTATACTGACAATATGAACCGACAATTACAACCTCCCTCGGTGTAAAACTTATTTAACTCCAGATGTCTTAAACACCACAGTTAATGCAATAGCCTCTCAATTATTCATGACAATGGTTTATATCACTCGATGAGAAGGAATACATTTCCTCCCCACGTTTAAATTTTTTTTTTTAATTCTAAAACCCTATTAAATTGACAAACGCTTCCAGTGGTGTTATATCAGTGTGACATTGAGGAAACCCTGAACCAGTGTTTGTTTACACAGCTCTTGTCTTTTACCACTTTTCATCATGCTCTCAAATATCTCCACATTCTGGAGTCATGGCCCTGGTAATCTACGGTCTACAGCTGACATTTTGAGTGAGGGCCAAATAACTCTAGGAAATACCAATGAACATTCGGCCATGTCCTAACTCCATCTGCCACAATGAAGGATAGTCCTCCATTTCTGGTTAGTGTTCTTTTTTGATAGTGTCCAATAAGACCATTTCTCTAGTAGATGAGCTCACAAACTGGCCCTTAAATCCAACAGATGTCTATATAATTCTGTGGTAATAGGGGGTGAAGAAAAAAATATATTTTTGAGGCAAACAAATGTAAAATCATTGGCCTGATTTTTTTTTTTTTTATTATTATTACAAATTAAGCTTAATATGCAATATGATATACACTATCATTCAAAATATTGGGTTGGTAAGATTCTGTTCATGCTTTCGAAAAAAAGTCTACTAAATCGGTAAAGCTGCATTTACTTAAAAAATACAGTAAGTGAGTAATACAATTTAAACTAAAAAACTGATTTCTATTGTAATATATTTTAGAATATAACTTATTCCTATGATGCCAAAGCTGAATTTTTAGCATCATTATTTCAGTCTTCAGTGTCACATGATCCTTCAGAAATCATTCTAATACCTAAAAACAGCCGAAAAAAAACTAAAAACATTACTCTAGGTTTCAAATGTATATGCCGCTAGTAATTCCAAAAGTCATGGGTTTGATTCCCGTGGGAATGAATAAACAGATAAAAAGTTATTTGCTTTTCATTAAAAGCATCTGCCCAATTCATAAACGTAAATGTAAAACTGAACCACAATATACACTATTACACCATAACCCAATTGTTTTATTCTCTCTCATCATGGATCATCTTTCCTTAAAGTCTGGATAAACTGACAAAACACTTGTGTAAATGGCATATCAGTTGGACAATGTATTTAGCATCTTTGAAGAGCAAAAAAATAAAAATAAAATAAAATGAATAGACTGCCCTAAGTAAGTACAGTTGACAATTTAAAATTGCTGTCTAGATTTGTTCTCTTCGTCCTCCTCAATAGCTGAACATCATTCACCTGCTGACTGTGCGTATTGATTTGAAGTCACAAAACACTTAATATCAGTGAGGTGCATTCACTTATGCACTTGGCTGGTAAGGATTACCTCAATGAACATTTATTCAGCTCTAGTTCTCTGGCTCATACTTGGTGACTAAACCCAGGTGAAAAAACACCCATCTTAAAACAGTCTGGTTTTAGTTGGTTTAAGATAGTCTCCCAAACTAAGATGCATGACACACACACACACACACGCACACACACACACACACACGTTGGTGCAACAGCATTATGAGGACTCTCCATAGGCGTAAAGGTTTTTATACTGTACAAACTGTATATTCTATCCCCTTACACTGCCCCTATCCCTAAACCTACCCATCACAGGAGACATTCTGCATTTTTACATTTTTAATAAAACATTGTTTTTTATGTTTTTTAAGCTATTTGAATTATGAGGACTTTTGAAATGTCCGCATAAACCACCTTTAAGTTGTAATACCAGTGTAATAGACATGTCATTATACAAATTTGTGTCCTCATAAATCACATAAACCAACCCCCCCACACACACACACACACAAACACACACACACACACACACACACACACACACACACACACAGAAAAGCTAAATGAAAATAAAAATTACAAGAGCACATAAAAATACTAAAACTAAACTAAAATTAAAACATGAACTGAAAATATAAGATAATACAGGAAAAACAATACCTTCTCCCTAAAACACATTCAGTTTAAGAAATAACAAGGTAGTTTGTGATGTCGGAACACCAGCTATTTCAAACCGTGTTTTTGGTTCACTGCAGTTTTAAGGAGAAAATACTCAGCAATGGTATTGACAAGAATTTGCACATGGTTTGTCTTAAAGCATATTAAAAACACCACATAGACATATAAACAACATTAAAAGCTTGATTTTCACCACAGGGGGTCTTTAAGTGTTTTTCAGCAATGAGCTATATACAAGGCAGTATTGCTAAACTTAAAACTTTGTTAACAATAGACCTGACAAGGACATACTGAGTTATACCGAGCGCTTTATGATTTCTTCTTCTTCTAAAACAAATGACACAAGCTATGAATTAAATGTTAGCGTGGCTCACGGTTTCATACATTGGAGAAATTCAATTACGCTCTCCTTTCCACTCCATTAATGGGAGCCCACGCAGCACTCTATGTGCAGAACTAATGTGCCCAGAATGATGTGTGACAGAGCACAGGCCTCTCCGACAGCTCGATTATACTTGATTCGGTCAAAACGACTGGCTTTCAGAGCACCTGCACGGACGCCAGCACAGAAAAATAGTGGCTGATTCCATTCTGCGGATAAACAGAAATTTCTGAAAGCAAGATGATGTGCTAAACTAGTTCTGCCTTACACTGATTGGATAAACCGAAGCGGAGAGTCGCTCACGTTCATATTCATCATTATGGCTCTTGATGAAGCATCTGTCGCAAACAAAGGTCTTTAAATAAGCTCGCACCCAGCTGATGGCTTTTCACGTCCAATCTATGAGTATTCATCTTCTACAGATGGCGGTCACCCGTATTAGCGATAGGATAACATCCATGTCCGATATTGTGAAATTGATGTTGTTTGTATTCCAAACCACCAGACTTTTTAATCGCTCTCGTCAATGGGAGTTTTAAAAGAGACACACACACACCACTCACCGGTCTACAACTGCCATCAATAACCTCACACCGGTTTCCAGCACTCTTTCTGAAATTATGCAGTTCGTGTCCGTGCTTTTTAGTCTGGCATTTAGGAGCTAAAGCTAGAGAAAATAAACAGGATTATTTCTGGCAAGAAAAGACTCAATAATTCATACAGAATTAGCTGAATCCTCTCAGAAGATAATCTGGTGCACTGCAAAATTAGTCTATTATTATTGAAGGAATTGCTGAAGGAATTGCACATGCTAAGAAAAAGCTACTTCAAATTGTGTAACAAGGTACTGCTCTTTGCTTTCCCCAACTGTATGTAGCAAAATCGAATTTGTGTCCAAATGAACACAGTGGATCTTCGCAACACTCATTTGCAAATTTAATTCCACAGATGGACCCCAAAGCTGTTTACTCTAACGGGAGCAGTCTGGCTGTCGAGAGCCCAGAGGAAGCGTCTTTTTCTGTGTGAGAAGGTTACGTGGCATAGACTGTAACTTTTAAAATGGTGCAAATGTGTTTACTAATCGAATTCCTCCACATCGCGGCTTTCCAACGCATGGTTTCTCACCCACGTTTCGTATGGCACATGGGACTCTAGCACATCAAGACAAAAGAAAGCTTGTGGCTTCTCCGATAGTTATAATCACATCTGAACATGAAAATAGGTCAGTACGATGGGCTTGAAGCCAGGGTGTGCTGGCTGTGCCAGCTTTCACAGTCCCTTTTTTCAAACCAATCGCAAACACTCAGTGATAATTGATGTGTGGTGGCAGCTAGGGTGGGAATCAAAATTTGCACACCCAAGCGTGGCCCCATTGGATACATTTTAAACATCGGGTCTCATTGGTGGTTTAGAGTTTGCTGAATTGTGAAGTGAGTAAGAGGCGAAACTACACATTTATAAGTGCATACCTGATGAGTGATAATAGATATTAAAAACCAAGAGAAATAATTATAGCTTATGTTTCACAGCTTAAATTACAGAGAAATGGTACAGCTTGTTGTGATCTCAATGGGGTACAAATAGCAAAACAGTGCTTAAAATTACACCCTTTGTATAATCTGTTGCGAGCTCCTCAAACATACAAAGAAAATTGTTAAAAAATGGTGTAGGAAGAGGAAAAAAGTTGATATAAAACCACTTAAAGGAAAATGATCAGAAGAAAGTGATCAGCATGTTTGATTTTCAAAATGGTAAGCAATCGCTACTTTGCTTACAGTTTGGATATTTGCAGTCCTAGTTTCGGTTCCCCCTTTTTTAACAGCGAATGTAGACTATTGATAGACCGTTATTTCCTTAGATGCAGGCACAGAACACACGTCAGAGCAGGCAGTCGCTTGTAGTCCTTTTGGTGTGTTCAAGCACAGCTTTTTGCAAAACAAAGCACAGCTGAGATGCAGCCGATGAGAGGAGACAACACAGTCAGCTTTGGTCGCCGGCTTGGGGACAAGGCCTTAAAAGAGCCAAACGGCTTCCTCATAGAGGAAGATAGAGGTTCATCACATATTTTTGGATTTTGGGATATTGCTTTAAAAGAATCTTGATGGAAACACCAAAATTCAAATATAATATTTAATAATGCACATCAAGTAAAACATCGACTCTGGCTTGAGGTGGATAACCTTGTCCGGCAATCAAAAATATGTACCAAATGAAAATAATATAAAATAACAATAATAGCAACATTATTATTATTATTATTATTATTATTAATAGATTTACAGCTTGGTTGGAAACATAGCTATTACTAACTCTAACTAAAAAACAACAAAAGTAGTATAAAACATTAAAATAATAAATAATTAAAATAAATTATTTAATATAAAAACAATTAATAAAATTTGATTTATACAATTTTGAAACTTAGATGGAACCTGCTATTAGCTACAACTAAAACAAAATCAATAACAAAAACAAATAAATATTTGCACTTGGATTGGAAACAGTTATTTACAATATCACTGTGTTGAGATTTTATTTCTGATCGAAGATTCCAGTTCAAGATCTGTGTTTCTCCATTTCAGTAGACAGGAGCTGTACTTGTACATCAATTGCCTAGAAAAGAGCTGCCTGGAGATCTTGCCAAGATGGTCTCCAAGTGAACTGACTTGCCTCATAGAGGCTTTGGCTTAGCTCAACCTTTATAGAAGCCTTAAAAAACAAACAAGTGCTTTGACAATATGTCCCAGAGTCTAATGAAAGGAGTATGGAAAACAGCCAACAGAACTCCTCCTACCCTCCAAAGGAGAGGGCAAGAATCTGAACCTGGGTCACACTGTAGGTGTGCCCAGTCTGCCCTCATCCAGAACAGATGGATTTGGCAAGAACGCAGAGTTCCTCAGAGAGTGAGTGAGTAGAGCGCAAGCAAATGATGAGAGAGGTGGAGGTGGTGTTGCTAAGAGATCAGGGAAGTAGAGAAGAAGTGACGATGGCGTTAGGGGACCCCATGCTGGGCTCTGCGGCAGTCAGAACATGATAGGCCATAAAGCTCAATCTGCAATAGCCAAGTTCGGTCACCTTCTCAAGCTCAAGCCCTTAAGATGAGGATGAGGTTCTAAATGCAGTCACTGCCTTTCTCACACCATCTAGATTTTAATCTCGACCTATGCTATCATTAACTACTTAGTAGTCAGCGGTATGGTAACATCTCATTACACATGAATCTGTTAGAGAATCCTAAACTGTTTATTTTTATGACTTCTCATTTTATGCTTTTCACACAAAGCAACATATAGCAAAATAATACAAAAATATTGGAATCAAATTATTTTCAGGAAATTTTGTTAGGTTAAAATGTTTAATGCACCTCTACAGTAGAACAAAAACAAAGCTTGCAGTCTGAATTGAATGCAAAAAGAAAGAAGGACTGATATAAAAAGTCAACAAACAATGCATTTTTCAGTTGCATGCAAATAACATCGGTATCAAAAGACTGAGTTTGTGGTCTGAATTGGTCTTCACTGGATTTGTTAACCTAAAAATGTTCTTCATGTGGTAATATCTACATTAACTGATTGTATATAAGCCAAAAACATTTAACATCAATAAATAAGCCTAAATACACTAGTTTACACCAAAAAAACGAAGTTTAAGGTAAAAATTGCGGAGTTCCATTAGTATATTTGATTAGTTTGGATCAGATATCAGGAGATTATTTTAAAATCCTAAAATGAAGTCACATAACCAGTAGCGTTAAGCGAAACCGCAATCAAACCGGAATCATTCATGATTCCCTCTCCTACTTGCAGCACATTTTCTGCAAGCACAGTTTTCTTGATGCATGCTGGGGACAGTGGTTTGCCATAGGCACAGTGGTGCCATCAGCTCACCTCTATAGCCACTCGACTTATAAAGAGAAATGTCCTTTTTGAGAGTGGAACTTAAAACTCAAAATGCATGCAGGGTTAAGCACTTCAGTCCTCTGCGGTTCTGTAGGCTGCACTGATTGATGGAATAGAAGCATAGTCATTCAGTCACTTGGCATATAACAGATCCTTTTCATCCAAAATGACCCAGGGCAAGGGCCTGGCTGAAGGGCACAATGTTTATTGAGCAGGACTGCAATCTCAGTAACTCTCCAGTTCCTGGGTCACCTCTACTTGAGCATGAACCTTCAGTCTCAATTCATAAACATGCGGTTAGCACGACCCCAAGCTCAAATGATATGCTATCTAGAATCCATTCTGCTTATTTAAGGAGCCTCCTTGACAAAGTCTGCAATATTGATTATTTAGCAATTACAAAGAGTGAATTCATGTGGTCCATCTCTGAAAACATATAGACATTTCTTTAAAATGCAGTAACTGCTATTTTCTCCAGGTTTATTGTGGTCTTTTTCTCTAGTGAACTACAATTACAATATTTTATCATCTTTCAAAAACACTTTTTCAGACATGATGACAGGGGACTACTGCAATCTCACAACCGTTTCTGTTTTGATGCATGGGTGATTTTAACATGACACACGTTACTCTGGGACTGTCATCTTTCAGGTTCGAAATTATCCAATCGATGACACTAAAAGCTCTAATCTGATTGTTAAAACAGCTGATTTGACAAAGCTGTTATCAAACTGATTTAAGCATCAATCAATATCACATTACAGGCCTCTTTTATCTCGCTGAGCTGACAAAATTTTTCCAAGGACTCATTGGTCCTTACAGCTGACCTAATGCAGATGCAGATACACACACACGTTTGTGAGGGCAAGCGCAAATTAATTGGTCTGTTCATGTACAAAGCATGCATTAGCGAAATAAGACTGAGGTAATTTAATGGAAACGCATGAAGGCCGCTGAAACCACAAGATCCCTGCATTCATTTCTGCATAGTTTACAGAATATTTGACTCGCTGTAGAAGCCTCATAATTGCCAAGCATTATATTTTAATTTACATGTTCCTGCAGTGGAAATTAGTTTTCTGCACCTTAAAATTTTGCACTTCTGGTCCCCCCCCCCCCCCCCCCCCAAAAAAAAACAATGCACCAAAAACACTTGCATAAACTCAAACCCAGAACATTAAAATCTAAATTAACTTCACAACAGCCTTCATTTGTTTGGCAGATGCTTTAAAGCAGAATTGCCAAATTCTATTCCTGGAGATCTACCTACCTGTCTTTAATAATCAAGTGCTTCTGAAGTTCTTATTTTGCCTTCAAGTGCTGTCGGTATTATCGAAAATACGAGTTTCGGAATCGGAATATCAGTTAATTGATGACATACCTAACAAGTTTGTGAATATTTTGAATTAAAAAAATAAAAGCGTTACATCTCATACACCACTATTATGGTGTGTCACATGACAAGCATGACACGTCGCCATTAAACAGTCACCTTAAACTCATACTGGGGAGTCTATTTTAAATTTGTGTGTGAAAAGGTTAATATTATCTCATTATTTGCCAGCAGGTATATAGGCTGCTGTCACTTTAAGACCTGACGCACGGATACATTATTCTGTTACAAATGTTTTCTTTCTCAACTGATTACATTCACGTAAACACATTTTACATGTTTTGTGTAAAATGAAGTGAAGACTCGCCAAGACCGGCTTTTTGACATAATTATGAGTGCATTTGACTGTTTAAGCGCAATAAGCAGCTGGTATCGAGTCTATTATGCGAAAAAATTATTGGAAACATTTCAGAACCGATATGAATGTTTAAAAGGCTATGTATTGATTACATACAAATGAAATAAAATGTATCTATTATATATGTATATATATGTATATATATGTATATATATGTATATATATATATATATATATATATATATATATATAGGATGACCCTAATGATTTAGGTTCACTTTGATGGGTTGAAATATATATATATAAATATATATAATAAATAAATATATAATAAATAAATATATATATATATATATATATATATATATATATATATATATATATTTATATTTATATATATATATATATATATATATATATATATATATATATATATATATATATATATATATATATATATATATATATATATATATATATATATTTCAACCCATCAAAGTGAACCTAAATCATTTTCTGGACTGCCAATTTTAGATTTTTTCACACAAAATTGCTAAATAGCTAGATGTAAATGTTGGAATTACACAAATAAGGGTTGAAGCCACATAATGCATACAGTTTATATACATACTGTATAGTGTGCAGTTTTCATACGGCAAACAATATGTTACAATATTCCATTCCAAACGTACAGTAGCATATGTGTGGGCATCAAATCCTTGACCTTGAGATTGCAAGCTCCACAAAAGCAATACAGTGAACTAAGAATGCACACGAGACAACAAAATAACACACACAAGCACATCATGGAATCCAAAAGTAAATTATACACTGTAGCAAAAATTTATGTATGACTTTAAATATTCTCTTTTCCTGTCTGGAAGAAGGACGGCTGGTGTTCTCACCTAGTCCTGTGCCTGCATGGGCAGTGATGGCCAATTAGGCTCTCTCTGATGAGCAGTCCAGGGGCTGGGTGGCAATTAGGGGAACTGGGAGAGGCATCTCATTACCAGCAGCAGCCGGCTCTATTATAGTGCTCCTGAAGTCTACACCGCAGCCTTCAGATTCCAATAACGCTCATTAGAACCAGCCTTATTGTACCTGCATCTGAATCAAACTTCTATCAATCGCTCTTTAAGTCATTAAAGGCTGAATAAGGATCATTCCTCTTCGCTTGGTTGTGGTGGTGGGAGTAATGTATTAAGCTGTCAAGGGAAAATCTATAAACTAAGACTAATAATTTAATCTGAAGTAAATTCTTTCATTAATCCTATCTGAATGCAAACAGTTCCAGAGCAGGAGACATCAAAATGTAGTTTTTCTAATTCTAATTTTAATTCATCGAATAAGGACCAATATACTCTGCTTCAATCTTTTACACAGACAGGTTCCTCCAGTACAGATAACCATACTCACTTTACTGCAGCAGGGCTCCTGACATTTTGCTGACGCTGCCATTTTTCATCTACAGCCATACTAATTACAGGCACAATCCCCCCTGCAGCATTGTGGGATTGAATAAGTTTCTCATGGGCACATTTAGGTTAAAAGAGCAGGACTGTGGCTTCAGTACATGTCCAGTTCTTGGAATAAAACCTACGCTATGAATATAGCATCATTATGCCAGCACCACCAACGACAAAAAGTTCAGTTAAAATCCAATGTGAATGATATTAAAGTCTGCAAATGTATAGGAATAATTTATGTTTTTGAAAGTCTTTAATGCTCAGAAAAGCATTGTAATATTGTGAAAGCTTATTACAATGTGAAATAATTGTTTTCATACATTTTAAAATGTAATGTATTCCTCTGATGGCAAAGCCGAATTTTCAGCATCATTACTCCAGTCTTCAGTGTCACATGATCCTTCAGATATCATTATAATATGCTGATTTGCTGCTCAAGAAACATTTCTTATATTTATCAATGTTTATATAACAGCTGTGCTGCGTAATATTATTGTGGATTATTTTAATAAAGTGCAATTATTTGAAATAGAAAAAATCTTCTCAATTACATTATACATGTCTTTACTTATCTGACCTATTTTGAAACTATTTCTGTATATATTAAAAATAATATGTTCAACAAGCCACAAGATTTGAGGTTTCATTGTGTTTTAACACAAATGGGTATGGTGAGTTACAAGCTAAAATTTAATTTGGCAATTTTCCAAATGGTAACCAAATGGTTCAGAACATAACAGCGATTTAAAAAAAAAAAAAAAAAAGGTTTGAAATGTGCATACACTATGCAGTTACATCTTTAAACATATCCATGTATTCAGTTCTTGATGCATTTAATTTGATAAAATGTTGTAAATGGAAAAGACAAGTGTTCTAAGTAAAAGTGGCCTTTGTGGGCAGTGCTAATGCACAGAAAGGTTTTGTGGATGATGAATTCTGCATTGAATGGTGTACCTTGAAAACTTCATCTTCGTAAATCATATATATATATTTATATGAAATATAAAAAGCATACTTCAGTTGGAAAAACAAAAATATTGCATCTCTGCAAAGCTGTGGTTAATAAACCGCGTGGCGAGGTTGACAGACAGCATGTAACCCACGCAATGAATAGATTTAGTTAAAACATTCAATAGTCCTTTAGAATACACAACACATTGTTTTTTCTCTGACAAAGTAACTAACCCCATCTGTTCTCCTCACTGAATTCATGGCAATCAATGTTACAAAGAGAGGAAATATGCACATTGCTGTTCTGAAAAAAAAAAAAACATTGCCAAGCAGAAAAGAAAAGCGAACGAAAAATAAGGTTGCATGCATGCAAGTATCGCTCACCCTGTTTTGAATAAACACATGCACCGAATACTTTAAGCTTCCAGAGATGTTTGTCAGGTCTGGAGGCACAGAAACAGGGGTGCTGCACTGAACCGCAGTGTAACGGAGGCATATCTTGTAGTATCAAGGGTTGCATTTTATTGTATTATTTTGTTATATAAACAGAGGCATGTGGAAACCATCGCAAAACACAGAGCATGAGAGCCAGGATAAACGCCTGTGAGAATCTCTGCTCTGCCAGCAGCAACATTTCCATTCATTTCGGACTATATATTTATAATTACATTTGCAAACACAAAGAAAATGCACAGAAGTTGTCAGCTAACATCTAACCTTACCAGAACACCACAATGACAAGTCGAACTGCAGTGCTTGAAAATTATGAATCTCGATTCATCACCTAACATGAAAACAAACTGAGGTTTGCCATCTTCCCTGCAACAAACAAACAAATATTTGACAACTCTTAACAGAAGACATCTAAGGTTAAGTGCTCAGAAAATTAGTATACAGATTGCTTTATAAATCCAAATGCCATTCCGAGACATTTCTCCTTGAATTATCATCTAAAAAAGGCAGATAATTGCGTTTCAGTTGCAGTGGAGAGTGCCACTGCAAAATACCTTTCAGTTTGTGAAATACTGCACAAAAGAAAGAGTTTGGGTATTTTTCCTTCCTTTTTACTACCAATATTCATCTAAATATTTAGGATTGCTCATTGCACATTTATATTAGTACACATTTCCGATCAGTGCTTATGAATTCATGCTCATCTGTGTAGCAATTCACACAGATTTCTCAAGTAGGAGCATTACATTCCACCAAGTTTTGCATCTGGCAAATTAGATTAAACATCTCAAAAGAAACAGGATGAGTTGGCCTTTTTTCAAATGTCTCCCTCAATGAGTTGTTCCCTTAATGTTCCCAAGTAAATTACATTAAAAAAAATACTTTTAATAAACTAGGCATGCAAACAGCTATCTGGGAAAATAGGAAGTCTTAGATTTCCCCACAAGTGCGTCTATCACATTAAAAGAGTGTAAATGGCACAGCCTTTCTCATAAATCTAATCTGTTTGCGCTAATTTTACATGGCTTACACCTGCTCCACCCTCTGAGGAGAGTGCTTGAAGAAAGCCGGTCTAGATCAGATGTAAAAGAGACGAGCTCCATTCTGCTAATTAGTTGATTCAAGGTGACGTTGCTCCATCTTTGCCAAAAAAAAAAGAAAAAAAAAAAAAAGAGGCCTGCCACTCTACCTCACCTCCAAATCCAACAACAACACCCGCCCAAAGGCAGGTGGCATGAAACCCTCGCCATATGGCATCTGCTGAAAAAACAACTGTGAGGAATTAGCCCGAAATGGCTCAGAGCGCTCCGTAGATGGAGATCAATGATGGTTACTTATCACCTCAGGACACGAGTCGTGTGTTATTTATCTAACAAAAAGTGACTGCCGTGTGCCCTCTGTCACCTCTCCCTTCAAACTAAGGTCGGGATGGTCAACCAGTCATGATGTCAGCTAGTTTGTCTAGATGTTTTCAGCTGTGATGATTTAAATACATTAAGAGACAACTTCTCAGAGAGAGTTTTAGTGTGCGGACAGCGTGTTGTGCTTCAACAAGCTGTTTGACTGTCAGCACACAAACTCTCTCTGAGAAGTTGCATCTTTAAAACATCCCCTCTAAAGCACTGCCGTTGGAGCCATTAAAGCAGCACTTTTGAAAAATGTACCAACTAAAGAAATTTCAAGATAATTATTGTAAAACTTCATCAATTAGCTGCAGTGAGTGTTCATGTTATTAAGTTTAATCCACAGGTCGAAGAGGACTATGACAATTTTGTGCATATAAGTGACACTGACATAGCTGCATTTTAAATGTTTTTTTAATATTTTTTTTTGTTGTTCATAAAATCAGAATATTAGAGTATCATGTGACACTGAATACTGGAGTAATTCATCTTAGCAAATTTGGAACAAAGGAAAAAAAAATGTATATGCATTTTATTTTTTTTAATAAAAGAAAAGAGAAATATATATTGTCAACAAATATTAGAATAATATAATTATTATATTATACTGTGCACATCCTTACTATCACCAATTCAACCTTGTTGTTCTTAAAATAAAAATAATAATAAAAAAAAATATATAAAACTATTATTATTATTTATAATAATAATAATAATTCACTCAGCAGACCAGACCACCATTTCCATCCAGGAGCTTTGCATCTCTCTGGCCACACTGCAGTTGCAGCAGACGAGGAAAGCACTTTACAGAAGAACCTGTTAGGTACATCTCCCGTCCTGCTGAGAGTGGGCCAGTGTTGCCCCAACACTCCATCACTACGCTGACACGATTCTAAATGAGCAGAGCCTGTGGGGGGGGGGGTTGGTTTAGTGCGAAGTGAGAGAATGGCAGAGGCAGAGAGACCCCATGGAGGAGTGTGGTTTCTTCAACAGGAAATCAAATCAGGGCAGTTTATTAGGAGCATGGCTCCAGAGAACAGAGTTTACAAATAGAAGCCGGTGGGAGTGCTGGAGTAAGGAGGAGAGCAAGGAATTCGACATGAACGCCTCTGGAACATGTCCCGTACTTACCCAACAACAGGGCATGGCTGCATGCATGGGTATAAACGTTTTTATGAATAATAATTGACAATATTCACTTATTTGCATTTATGACTTGCAAGTTGCAATGCATCTATAAAGGCAGAATGCAGCACTCATTCTAACTGCCAAAAGTACTATTTTGACTTGTTTTCCAGTACACACATGTAAACAATCCTTAAAACAATATTTTTGTGAGCCAAGCTGTGTAAGATATTTAGACTACTTTTTGTTGTGTTTTAAAGGAGGTTTAAAAGTCTGAACTACTAGTTGGTATTATTCATTTCATTAGAATTATTTCATATTGCAAGAATGAGTGGTATGCATAAAGATTGTACAATATACGCATATCGACTAAAACAAAACAATAGACAACAATATAGGGAGGAGGAGAACAAATTTTCAGAAACGGAACAATTTTTTTTATAATCTTACACAATTTTTGCTTCTCAAGTAAATTGATCTGGTTTGAAATGGATTTAAAAAAAATCAACTGGAAAACAAGACAAAAATACTGTTTAAGAAAACGCATGTTCTGTGAATAAACACAAACCATTTTGTTTTGTGCTGGCGGTTTTGTTTTCATTTTTTGAGTGGAAAAAGAGGATAATAGAGAGACAAGAAAAAATGACTAAATGTCCAAATGTCGCCTGGATTGATCTGTTATTGAGGTGGGATGTGCTGTGTTTGTGAGAGTGACAGAGATAGGGGTGTTTAGAGTCAATGGGGTTCTTTTTGTCTGTCTCAAATGTAATGTAAATTCATCCGTCAGTCAAAGCAATTTTCCATATTAGCGCCACAAACATTCTAACACAGAGGATGCTAAACAATGCAACTGTCAAGCACTGGTAATTTCTCAGTCAAATATTCAGAGGAAAGTCAAGGAAACATTAGGTAAGTTGCATGTCTTAATAGGCAATTAGTGGCCTTCCTGACACTTAAAAGCATTCAGAGAAAGCTACTTTCTCAAGAGCAAATGCCGGTTACAATGAAAACATCTATCCTTTAAATGTCCTCAAGATTCACACACCATTCAAAACAGTGCAAGTGAGAGTGACCTGCTGTAGCGCCGTTTGTTGATTTGAATACCTCCTATATGTAAATGGATACAGCATGTGTGTGTTTGTGCATGTGTAGAGGCAAGGCAAAATTATCAAGCTCAAAGATGAAAAAATGTGAAACATCTTCAGGGTTGATGTAGGAGCATCTTACACCGCCGTACTGGCAAAACTCCAAGAGCAATCCACTCAAACAGCATGTAGATGGAAAAGGTAATTACACAACACCTCGAAGCTCCGGCGTGAGGTTCAGCCCTTTCATCACCATGTTAGGAAATGGAAAAAGAAAAACACAGGAGATTGGCTAAACCTCAGCTAGCAGAATGCTGTAAACTATCGCTCCTTCTCTACCGTATCCCCTGGCTTCGCCCAATTCAATTGTTCAGTTCCACATACAGATGTCGCAACCCGTCGCCCCGGCACAAGGGTGTCATTTGATGAGCAGCTGCACACTACACGCTCCACCAATGCTTTACAAAGCAGGAAATGTTGCCCTGCCCCGTACTGTCTCCGCCATTTACATTTGATTTAGCAGCTTGATTGGGTCCACCTAGCCTATGCACCCATCCTTACCTTACCAGCCATCTGTGGAACGACAGATTGAGAGCCACTGACTGAAACTGGGAATGATGAGCACGTCTACTGCCACTGTCTCTGCGCAGACATTCATATTCCTACAAGGTTAGTGTGTTGCTATTCAAAGGGAGAATGTTCCAAATGGAACACTAGCCTACTGTATTACTGCACAGTATATACAGCCCGTTCTCATCCCAAGGAATCATATACTGACGCTTTTGACATTTCGTCTACATCCAACGCACATGGCACCCTTTAGCGTCAATATGAGACGCAGATAGATATGGGCCAGAAGGCGTCTCCTAGCGGTCTAACCCTAACCCTACCCCAGACCTAAACCTACCCATATCTATCTGCGTCTCATATTGACGCTAAAGGGTGCCATTTGCGTTGGATGTAGACGAAATGTCAAAATATGTCAAATATGACGCCCTAGGATGAGAATGCGTTGTCATATACGGTATACTGCATAGTGTTTTTAAAAGCAGTATGTGAAACGTAAAAATTATGCAATAATAAATGTTTCAAACCGTATATATGCTACATTGTTGACACATGATCGCATAGAATTGTCTCTGGATATACAGTATAATTAAATTACTAGTGTTTCTTATAGATTGCCTTTGCTATCATCTGAAACTAATCTTGTAAAAAAAATGTAAACGTAAAAAACTGGAAAAATAAGCATGCACAAATGAATATTCAATATTAACCAATAACAATAAAAAGTTTAAATCAGATTATTTTTAAATAAATAATACATACAGATATATGCATCCCTAGTCAAAACTTTCCACAGTCCAATTCTATAAAAATAGTGAAAAGAAGAACAAAAATGTTGAAAGCCTTAGCTACAACTTCTGGCTTATTCTTCACAAGGAAAAAAAAAAATTGTATGCATTGCATTGTGGGAGACAACCCAGAGTGCTCTGTTGCATTCTGCACACTGCAAAATGTAAACCACGCATACAGAAAATACCATGCATAGTATACACCCTATAAAATGTTGAAATAGTGTTAGTATGCTTTAAACAGCAAGACCTCAACTTTCAGCTACAATGACTGCACATTGCAGCCTATGCATAAATATCCCCCACAACAAAACTCCAAAACCAATTAAAACTTATACTGTGAAGTCTGGGTCAAAATGTTTCAATGTCTTTAGCTGGAAAACATAGCAAATGCATGTGAAAAGAAGAGTTTCTTGTGGGAAAACTCTAGCAGATTACATCAAACAAATTTCCATGCCTTTTCTACCTCTCTATTCTCATTGCAAACAACCGAATCAAAGAAATATGTGTGTGACAGCAAATGCTTCATTTATAATTATGTTATTTCCAGGGTATATGCAGGAATCCTGAAGTTAATTTCAATACCTTTTTAAGACTTTTTGAAGACCTTCTCAAAATATTTCAAGTCACTTCAAGTTCTTATCAGCAACAAACCTTTAACTTAATAAAAAGTTGTTTGCAAATAAATCTATAGAGCACGACCTTACGGTCGGCAGGCGATGGGGCAGAGGACGCTGTCGTAGCTGTTCTGACAAGTTCAGCTGCTGTCGTGTTGGGTAGTAATGGCGCTGGTGGAGCACAAAAACTGGCGATGGGCAGCTGATGCTGCTCTCTGCGGCCAACGGCGGCCTTGTGGCTAGCACTGTGCATGTGGGACTTGACAGCGTTGATGCCCATCGAGGCTACGCTAATTTTCTTTTAACTATATGTACAGTAACCCTCGCGGTTGTTTTCAGCGACAGGCTTCAGCCATTGTTTAAACCCATCCTTGTCCAACCAGGAGTCCGCAAATTTACATTTTCCCATTTCTGAGTCAGTTTCGTGACATGTGGAGGACGACGACAACACCTAACCGCACATTCGCAAAAAAAAAAAGTGACGTCACCCGTACGTGGTGCGCGCTCCCCGAGCCGATTTCACTGACCGACCAAGCCGTTGTTTTTAATAGTAGCTAATGGTGAGGAAAATAAATATATTCATGCATACTTTTTGGAGTCAAACACTTTAGACAAAGCTTGAACAAAATTTAAAACTTCATAAAATCGGGATTAAGACTTTAATACCTTTTAAGGGTCTTAATTTTCCCGAAATGAATTTATCAACTTTGAATACTTTTAAAACCCCGCGGACACCCCAATTTCATAAATTCTTTGAGATGCTACATTATGCTTATGTTCAGATCGTATTTTCTGAATGGCCACCAATTTTCACTGCTGAACAACAAAGTGCGTGTCAATTAGAGGATTATATCTGTTATCTGCCATCTGTCAACAATGCCTTAGACTAACATGTGTCAGTCTGTTTGGCGGCAATTCCAACCACTGCACTTATTTCAGACCAATGCTTTTCTGCTACTCCAAACTACTATCCTACAAGATTTACAGCCCAGAACTTATCTAATCGGTAGTAATCTATTAAATGAACTGAATCAGTGCCCCACACCAGTTAATCAGGAGATATAGCATTTAATCAGCAACATACCTTATTTTTATGCCTTTAATAACGTCAATATACTATGAAAACAAAGTTATTCTAAGCCAAAAGGTTAGCGCTCCAAATCCGTGATTCATTTAAACAACACTCATTCAGCATTCACATCCATTACTGCCTCTGCTCATCACCGAATTATATTCTATTTGGAGAACAGCAGACGCCCAACAGATTGTCTTCCCACAGTCCTTTATCCAAGAACATTATCATTGGGAAAACAGACGCTTACTTCAAAAACGGACAACAGTTCTCATTTTGGCTCAATTTTAAGGCACGAGATAGCATAAGATGACAGTTTCATATTGAGAAACATCTCAACCAATTTATCAACAACAAATTAGTGCCATATTGCTGTTTGTGAGAGTGACTATTGGCTGCAAAAAGCCCATGTGCATACAGCTTTACCCTATGAAACAACACTAGGAGTATTATAGCAAAGATATAGCAGTCAGGGTGATGAAACAGCTCTGTTAAATTCCTCTCTGAAGGTTTTTCTTGGTAGGTCGTCCCTCTAGCATTGCTGTTAATGTTGTTCCACTACTGCTGCTATAGCAGATGGTAATGAAGAAGGCTCCAGTGAAACAGAACATCAACTAATGGTGCACAGTATTTGATGCTGAAACACAAAGCTGCTGTCCAGCCTAGCTTATGTCTTGAGATGTTAATAGCACATCGTACAATCGTAGTAGCTTCTTTTGAATTAATAAATCTATTTATTATATCATTTGGTATTGATTGGCTTGACGGCAGAAACCTTGTATCTCCATATTTACAGCGTTTTCTTTACTCAAGAAACACACACGCGCCACTTTATGTTTCTGCTCGTGGGTGTCCACACTTCTCCTCCAGTGTATCTTAGGTTTTTCTTAGTTTTCACCATTTTTATTTATTGTCCTGCTGTGTGACAAATAGATTTTTTAATATCCAAATATTCCTTGTAGTCTTTTAATAAATATGCAGTCATAAAAGCTGCATACATTATTGTTGAATTGAAAAATGCTCTTTAAATGTAATTTTAGATTGCATGTCACACCGCATGACGTGTCAGTTTCCTGCTCTCTCCTCGCCACATGTAGGACTGCACGTTGCGTGACCCCAATTCCCATGTTGAATCGCCCATATTAGAGTGTTTGCAGTTACCAATTACCCCTGCCAATGTTCAATATGATTAAATACAACAGCCATCACTGACTATTATTCATCAGAGGAAAATGACGAATACAAGTTGGTAGATTAATTAAAGTGTCACATGCAACTCTCCGGTGGATAGTTTGAGCTGTAATTAAGTATCTTACATCATTAGTTAGCGGTTCGTTTCTCTCTGCCTGCTAAGAAAAGGTTAATTTCACTTCACTTCTTTGATTGAAAGCTGTAACGCTCATTCTTTGTTGGGTCAGTATATGAATATCACTTCATAAATTAAGTGCGAGCCGTCAGAGCTGAAAGATGGGCGTGAAATATTGTTCAACAAGGTTTGTTTTTTTAACAAGATTGCTTTACACCATGATGGTAATGCATATTGTTCTCCATACTAAAGCAAATGTGCTGCCAAATCTTAGACGAGTCACGTATGCTTGTAGAAAGCAGCCAGAACACCTCTATGCAGGCTACAAAATCAACCCTCGACAAGCTGTTAAAATTTGCTTTAGCGAATCATTAGCAGGAAACTGCATTACGAACGTTAACAATACATGGTTTGAGTTGAACTGTATAAATAAATGATGCTATGTAATATTAGCAAATTAACACTGAAGACACAAACTTCTACAAAAGAAAACATCTGCCACAAGTGCAAGTCTTCTAAAGATATTACAGTATTAAGAGGAACAAAAAGCAAATTATGCATCATTAGAGTAACACAATGGCCTGCACTGTTTGTCCCAGATGTGCAAAACCAATTTGATGTGATGTGAATTGATGTCCCAGATGTGAAAAAAAGTTCACCCAAAAAGTTTGCAGTTGTTCTAACTTCATTACAGGTCATGTGGAAATTTGTCTCTGAAATTTGTTTAGTTTAAATCTAATTTAAAACATTTCACACAAAATTGCACTTCAATTTCAATAAGTGTTGACCGAACTTCCATTAGTCAATCTTGGATAACGCACACAATTGTTAGCATAGGAGAACAGTTTAACTGGTCTATTTCCCTTGGGAAGAGCAGATAAAAAGGCACATCCAGATAATGTAAATAATGTGTCCAGGAGCTCTCCAATTCAAAACATTTGTTTCCAAGGTCATTTGTGGTCATTCATTTCCCTGGCCTCTCAGTGCTGGCATAGAGCCCTTCAGAACATGACTATATGACTGCATCTGACCCCACTGGTCTACTGTAACTAAAAGAAGCTTCCTGAGAAAAATATTAATCAAGAAATCCCAGGAGCAATTATAACATTAAGCTCTGAATCCTTGAACTCATTCCAGTAGCCTGTGGGGCAGCGCCAGCTAGGGTCAGGATCTGAGAGCCTCAGCTGTTCTGACAGGTGAGCGGTTGGGTTGGAGAACCTGGGTAAATGTTTGTCTTCACTAGAGCAGAGAGGCCGAGCTCCATCCTGACCCGCCTGCGTTAGGAAAGCACTGATTTACGACGATGCATTTGCTACCTATTGAGTGCAATTACACAGAGCAAGAGCGTGTACAAACAAAGCCTCAAAAAGAGGCCATACCACATTCACAAGGTGCAGGGGTGTGAGAAAAAGAGGGCGTCCCTTAACGGAAAGCTTGGGAGAGAGATTTATCACTCCCACTGGCTCTAAATCTAATCTATCTGCGATTCGGTTCGTGCTCCACGGGAAATATACACCATCTAGAGAGGAAATTGCGTAATCATAAGGTAGGCAAAATGTTCAACGCGACTGCTCCTCTCTCTTTCTCTCCATTGTTCACACAACTCCTTTTAATATCTGAAGGATCTCAATTCAAAACAGAAGACTGACTAGGGCATGGGTTAATTTCCTCTATTTGCATTACGCAGCGAGAGACATCGAGAGAAATGTGTGACATACAGTACATAGGCTGACAGATTACCTCAGTCGTTTGTTAGTCTGAATAAATGTTGAGTTTTACTTTAGGGCTGAGCCTTTATCCACTTACTGGATTTGCATACAGCCGACACTGAAGAGTAACAACAGGGAAAAGCACAAAAACAGCTTAGCCAGAACAGATGCTCGACACAAACACATTTTGTCTTCACTACAGTAGCTCTATTGACTCATGCAGACATGCCTGCATTTCAACAAGATTTGCTGTGAAAGTAAACGTGGGACTGTAAAGCTTTTGTTATTAAATGTGAAGTGTACTTTTTTTGCGCTAGTAGCTGCACCAGATGGAATTATAAAAATAACGACATAACTTTTTCTATATATTGCAATGTGATTTTCTAAGATCTTTTCAGTGGTTGCTGAGTGGCAACCTTTGGGTCAAAGAAGCCAAACCGTACCTAGATATAGACTTGGGTCTCTCCATCAAATATCAGTCTATCATATTTTCTCCCACCAATAATTGTTCTCCAAATGAAATCAAATACAAGGGTTCTGCAAAATTCAGAATATAAGATTTGGGTATAATTTTGCAGAACCCTTGTATTTGATTTCATTTGAAAATATGATAGACTGACATTTAATGAAATTAAAAATATATATATATGTATCTAACCATCCATCAGGCTTTACTTTTAAACAATGTCTTCTTGGCAAGAGTTTGTCTTGGCAAACTTTGCTTTTATAGAATGAGTGTTATGAATTTCAATTGCTTCTAATTCTACTTCCTTCCATTCAAATTCGAACTGCAATTCTGCGCCGTTTAGTACCTCAAATTGAATTCAAATTCATGAATTAATTGGAATTTAAAAATAATTCTCAATTAAATTCTGAATTAAACACTGCAACTCCCTCAAACACATTTTCAGGACATTTTTTAGAAGCACCACGGATCATTTATTAACAGAAGGCAATCTCTGAATGTCTTATGTTCTTAGCGCATGAAACTGCGAAAGAGTATTTAAAAGCACAGAAGAAATACACATTTTGCCTTTAAGTGTGACTAAGATATGAGCCAAAGAGCATTTAGAAGAAAAAAAAATAGAATATAATTTGTAGTAGGAGGAGGACCAGTTCTCAATCATTAATGACTATAATGTTCACCCATTAGTGACCATTCAAAATGTGTGAATCAATTTGCATTGTAAGGAGAATTAACCATTCTAGCTTTATTCATTTCTGGGGGAAAAAAAGCCAGGCATCATTATCAAGCCAAGATGGAGTGTGAGAGCCATTCACATAGGAAACAGCACCAAGGTACGAGAATGGGTGTAGGTGGTGGTGGAGAAGGGAAAAAAAGGAGTTGAATATGCTAAACGTGTACAGACTAACAAAGAAATGGTGCTCTGTGCTCAGAGTGGAAGATCAGCACAAGTCTATCTCATAAATTTTATATTATTGCCAGAGGAACTTAAAGCCTCAGAGTCCACTAAAGGCAATTAATATCTCCCACACAGATTTGACACAATCCTAAAATCCAACACATCATTATCTGCGTAAAAATGCCACACATTAAATATTTCCTGCAAGCTCTTAACCTGCGTTTGTGAATAATTAGAAGATCTTTTTCATTGCATGCTTCATTGGAGAGAGGGGATGGGGTTATGGCCCTGTGGTAAGAAGAAAATTTGACGTCTTGGTAGATAAAACGATGAGTTTTTGTCTGCGATGGCGGATTTAAGACATTTTAGATCTCTTCAACATGTCTCGCTCTCCATTTCACTTCAAACTGGCACAGCCTTGATTCTGTAAGAGCGGAGGTAAAAAGTAGTAAGAGAAGCTTTTGATTTCCATAAAAAAAAAAAGAGAACTGCCTGTCAAATCGTTCTTTGTATTCATAGAGACAGAGATGGAGAGAAAAAGAGTAGCAAAAGAGGGTTGGCATGATTTGTTAGAAACAGTTGCATTTGACAGGTACACATCACCATTTTCTTCCCTCAACAGTTTTTACACTAGCATTGTATTCCTCCCTGGTTACAGCTTTTCAAAGGGTTTGTTCCGGCCAAAATAACTAAAGCCTTTTCGGTTTTCGTTACAGCAATAATCAGACTTTACCCATTTTGTAATTTTCCAGTAAAAAGAAAATATTAGGAAAATATTAGCATATCTCCTCAAAAAGCCACGATTTGATCGATCACAAATGGTGTAAGTTACACACCAAAGGTTATAGAAGTTTAATAATTACATAAATAGAAATTAATTGAGAAGTAAGAGAGTTTGAGAATAAACAATAATTCAAGTTGTTTTGTTTGTGATATTTCACACACATTTTGACATTTCATATGAAGTTTAAATAAGTTTCAAAGGTAAGAAATGCATTCACTCAGCACATGCTAACCAATCTCACTTTCAATTTGGTTGCGAGACCTAAAGGGAGTCACTCCTGTTACAGAATGTGGCTGTCATCTTTTTCATAACCAAACAATATGTGAACAAAACAAAAAAATTTAATATTACACATTACTCCAATTAATCCATGCATTTACAAATGCAGTGCTCCATTATAGTGTCGGCACTGTCCTGTATCCAAGTTTAAAATACTGCACTCCTCCCCAACTGTCGAGATTTGTTTACCATTATTTTATACTCTGTTCTTTGATTAATTGGCCATTTAAAGTGAGTGGTAAAATGAGAAAACCCTTCACTCTTCTCTCCTCTCTCTCTCTCTCTCTCTCTCTCTCTCTCTCTCTCTCTTTTAATTTGTTTAATGCAGTCACTTAAAGATATCTCAGTCAAGTCATCCAATCAGTCTTGATGAAGGGCTGCCGTATATAATCAGTCTGATAGTGGTCTGTGAGTGTGAGCTTTAGAGCGGGGGCATTTCAAGGTTAAATGTGAGCATTCAACTGACTCGTACAAAATGGTGGCTAGTACTTCATGCGCTGATTAGAATATGGTAAACATGGAGGATATGCAAGTTTTGGTTTGATCTCTATTTGAGCTCTTGTCTTCAGACGTTAGTCAAGGGAGGCAGAAACAGATGTTTGGAATTTAATAACCATGCAAAATATCCACGAAAGGCTTAGGAAACAGACAGTGAGTATCTCAAACCTAGCTGCTTGCAGTTATTATAGATGCATTTCAGGCAAAGGTTCACGCAATTGTTCATACCATGCATGGAAACACGTGTATACATGTGTATACATGTGTATGCACATTAGGGCTGGGCGATATGTCCAATATTTTCAAGAAGACTGTCAAATGATTTACAATTATAAAACTGTTTAGACATTGTTTCTAATTTGAACTCCTAAAATGAATGAATAAATACATTTGAATAGGTTTTTTTTCCAATAATCATTTCAAAATGTCCCTTTCAGTGAACTGAAAAAAAAAAATTCTGATTATATTATACATTTGAGATTCACAAAAATTGATTTTTTTTTTTTCATTTATTAAGATGTTTTAATAAACATACATGTATGTTAATGTTGAGGTTTGTTGCTGTGTATTGTTGTATTAGTCAGTGTAAATAAAAATGGTAATTCTTTTCTCTCGTGTTCATTTGGTATAAAATGGCGTGGAAAACATGCCTCAGTTATTTTTTAACTAGATGTTTACTGTGTTTTAGCTCTTGCATTGAACATTTTGAATCTAATTGGCTCCAATGGCTGTTTGGTTGAAATAATTTGTAAAGAGATACTGAACAACGTGAAAACACAGAAATACTTTATTGCCGCCAAGCTCTTAATACATACAATAAAGAAAAGCCCAGACAAAACATGAGCCGAGAAACACACACACACACACACACAATTAAAGAAATGCTTTCCAGACAGAAGGCTGATTGTTTATCAGTGTTGTTGCATAGAGAATTGAAATCTTCAGCGTCAGATAAGACATCAATCTCCCTCTGTGGTGTGCGTACATAAATCTGATTAGGAGCAGAATCATTTCCCCTTCAGGACTGCTTTATCTGTCCATTCCATGCCTCAGCGGCAGATAACTCTGACGGAACTCACAGCCAGAGGTTGATGTTCTTCACTCACCACTGAGACAGCACACCAATCCAAATGATGTTATATTTGCCAAACAGGAACATGTCCATCAACCGTGGGCGACTGCTGGTAAGCCGACACTCAGTTAGAAGGAGAGGATACTTTTGAAATGAGATTTTCCAAATTATACTCATTTGAATTTGGACAAAGGCACAGTTTCTGTGTGGCTCATTTCTTGGTTTGATTGCACAGGGGGGAAAAATGCAATTCTTAAATCACTGTTTTTCTCTTCTTTTTTTTTTCCAATAAAAAATAGCTAAGAAAAATTGACCTGCATGAGATAAATACTTTCAAGGAATATATTTTGAATTAATTGCAAACCCAATATTGACAACATTTTCAAGATGATTTTGTGGAATTTGTCAAATGATTTGCAATTATAGATCCATTTAGATGGTGTAACATGCATGGGAAAAAGGAAAAATAAAAGGCTGATTTATTTAAAAAAACAAAACAAAAAATCGATTTGACGACTCCAGCGGAAAAAAGGAAAATCAAAGATAATGAAAATATGAGTAATGCCTTTGATCCATGCAGATGGGGGTCTACTCCCATTGCCACTTACCACCTCTACAGCAGAAATAAATCGTCTTGGTGAAGGACCACAAATAAGCAATACAACAAAGTACTAGTTGGGCTTATCAGCACCAAATATTATTTGAAGGAACTACAAGTAGTGATCCCCTCAACAACAACAACAAATGTTCCTTTTAACTTGTATGGATGTCATATAGCATTATCTTTAACATTATTAATCATATTAAGTCTTAAAAAAGTAAATTCATACTTCTGCTGAAAAATTAACTCCGGTTCTTCTCTCTTTAATTAAGTTTTTAGCATTTTGGGGGCTATCATTAAAACTTTCTCTGAGAAATACCTACTGTAACAGAATTTATTTATAAATGAAATCACATTAACACAAGAAAAGTCACTTAGATACCCATGTGAATTTTTAAAACTGAAATCTTTCCAAGTACCACCTGGAAATTGCTTAAATACACCCTGGTGTACAGCCATCCCTAGCTGGGAATCATCGCTCCAACTTTATTGACAAAAAATAAAGCATAATAAGTCATTACAGGCATACCAAAATAAGCCCTGTCACATCTTTGTGCATAACGGACATGGCCTTCAACAGTTATCCATCATGTTTCTCCTATAAAAGAGCATGCAAATTTCTGAAATAGGAATGGACAGTTTTCTCGGTCAGACCAGATGCATAAGGTTATTTCCAGAGGACAATGAGGTTCTGGCAGGAAGCGCAATGGATGAGCTAAAATAAGATGATTATGATGCATTGCTAACAGAGCTGCTGCCGCCAATTATATCGGCCAGTTAAAATGACACACCGCATTATGTGCATTTCTCTTCCGTCACGTTGGGGAGTGTACGGTTAGTTTACTGTAATTCCCTGCATGGGAGTACATCAAAACCACACTACATAAAGACATGCACCTTTATCTCCTAGGTTTAATTGTCATGACATGATGAAGAGAGATACATTTGATGATTATGATGCCAATGCAAGTCCTCTACACTTCCATGAGTGCATGTAGACACTTTTAATGATTATTGATGGAGATAGACATAGACATAGAGATAGAAATAGAGATAGAGATAAAGATAGAGATAGAGTCGGGGCTATTTTCTCTATATGCACAGCTTATTCAACGAATGTTTCTATGATATATTGCTGATGAATATGTTATACACTGGTTATCTATTAAGTACCATATCAATAAAGTATTGCTACTAACCTATAAGGCCCTAAACAGTTTAGCTCCTGTGTATTTAACTGATCATCAATCACCCGACAATAAATCACACTCTTTAAGGTCACAATATTCTGGGCTTCTGGTAGTATATCTAAATCCAGTAAAGGAGGGAGAGCGTTTTAGCATTTGGCTCCTAAACTCTGTAATAACCTTCTTGATAATGTTCGGGGCTCAGACTCACTCTCTGAGTTTAAATATAGAATAAAGACACATCTCTTTAGCCAAGCATTCACATAATGCATCTCATAACCTTCTAATCCGGTTATATCAGATCAAATGCACATGAGTATCTTTCCTTAATGTTATGAACAGCAGCTATGCTAATTATTTCCATTTGCTCTTCTGAGAGTACGTCAGCTCCAGTTTAGATACCAGCTTCTTATGAAGACTTGAGATGCACCAAAACCTGTGAAGAGATGGCTCCAACTCCTGTGAGGACTTCAGATGAAGAAAACTCTGTATTAATTTTCAATATATCCTAATCATTTGTTAACAACATGTATTCATTACTTCAATGAGCTCATTGTTTCTGCCTTAAATTAATACAGTGTTTAAATTAATACATTGTTAGCTAGCTGAGTGATTTGTATATGTAATTTTTTTTTAATTAATTACTTGGAAACAGTAGCCTCTGATAACAGATCACTCTAAATTGTAATGTACGCACATGCATTTTCTGTAAAGCTGCTTTGAAATTATGTGTATTGTGAAAAGCGATATATCTGATTGTGGCGAAAAACAAATACAAATGAAATGAACATAAAACAATGTATGAGGATCAAGAACCATAAAACCGGATCATGGATGGGTCAAATTATTTAAACTTATTTTTTCCCCCACATTATTTTATTACCCCAATATCCCTTAAGCACGTGGGTTACAATGAGGCACATACAGTTAAAGTGAATTAGGCCAATCCAATGAAATGTTTTATAGCCACAAGATGCCACACGTTTTGTGAAAAAAAGCAGCTTTTATTCAATTTTATTAAATATGATTTATTAAATATTAAAACAATATTAATGCCACAAACACGCAATGGCATAAACCCTAAAATGACTGTAGAAAAACACAGATTTAAACATCTTTACAGCTCAAATAACAGTTTTAGTTTTGTTTTTACAAAATTATAAGCTTTACATTTCTGCAATTAAATCCAATTACTCCATTTCTGCTTTTTAACAAGTCATTTATTAATTCATTCATTCCCTAACCTTCATAACCTTCATAAACCTAAAAGAAATATCCCCCTGATACTGTAGCTCTACTGGAAAATATATAAATACATAGTATAAATTTGGGCAGCAGTTTCTAGATAACTGGCTATAACACACATGAAAGCCCAACAAAAGACAAAAGAATCCTTTAAAATGTTCTTTAACAAACTGGACAGCAGTCGACATGGGGAAAAGCGGTAAAGTGGATTATTTCCCGGTGCTGAAACTCATCTTGTCATTAGAACACAAAGTGAAAGGATGGAAAATAGAAGAGAGGGGGATAGAAAGAGAGGAGTGCAATGGAACTGATAGTGCATCATTTATCCTCACGGCAGCCCGGGCCTCTTGTGAAGTATGAAAACATAACGCTGATGAAAATCCTATTGATTCCAGTCGATTCTGCTTACATAAATTGCACTCTGGCTCCGAGCTCCAGGCTATTAGAGGGGGAAAATTTGTTGCATCGCCTAGAAATAGCTTTACTGACGGTCAACAATGACAAGTGGCAATACTGAATGCAAACAGATGCGGTTTTACTGCTCAACAAAAGGTTTGACCTTCAGGGCGTTACCGAACAATTCTGCTCGTCACATTAGCTCTTCCTATTCAATGACAGATCAACTTTTTATTTTTATCTAAGGACGGCACAGTGCGGCTTTTATTGTAAGATTTATTACGTTTTTAATTAATTCATGTTCTTGCACAAAGCCCTTTGTTACAAAATGTAGGACACAATGTGTTTGTTGCTTACTTTTGTGATAAACTATTCATGAACTAAACATATTATACAAAATTCAGTTCTCTGTAAACAAATTGATGTCAAAAAGTTTCTTACTTTCATTAAATAAGCTAGACAATGTGAGCTCAATTGATAAAAAAGCTAAATTGAAAGTATTTTAATAATATTTTAATTCCAACTTAAAGGGATAGTTCACCCAAAAAATTAAATCCTGCATCATTTACTCACCCTCATTATCTGTATGCATTTCTTTCTTCAGCAGAACTGTTGAAGAAGAATGTTTCAACTATTTTTGTACATACAGTAAAAAGTAAATGGGGTCCAAACAAGATTGAAATGGCATTGACGTGCAAAATATCTTCCTTTGTGTTCCATAGAAGAACAAAAGTCATGACGTGGCTGAGTAAATTAGGACTATTTTCATTTTCAGGTGAACAATCCCTTTAATATGCTGAAACTATTATAATTAACCTATTGGAAGAGAAATAAGAAATTTGATCTTTTGGCAGTTGAGGTCAGAAAAAAAAAAACACTTCATTTCCCTACGACCCCTTCACCCTGATGCCAAAACATCAAAAGCTGAGTACCCTCATAAATAAAGTCCACTCCAGCCCTGAAAACAAATTCGAATCATCTCATGCTGATCCAGTTATATTTTTTTCATGGTATTTCTGGTGTGTAGAGGAGTCCCAAGGTTGTGCTCCAAAGCTAAAGGAGTCTGCAAACCAACAATTATGGGCTCTTCTCTTCATCTCTACGATGAGCAAAAGTCGATCAGATGGGAACAGCAGAAAAGCTGGAGCTGATTTCAAGCAGAGGGGTTGGAAGTGAAATGGCATTCGACAAGACTTGAGCAACATGTATGTTGAGACAAGACGGACGGTCGGTCCTGATATTTATCTCCCTCTCTTGCAGTCCTGCTGCATTTCTAAATTAAAGATGGTGAGATAGCAGCAGTGGGAGAGTGTTTGAAACCCTGTGATCGGACCGAGTAATGAGAGAAGGAGAGGGGGTTAGTATATCAGCCCATCTGGCCTCTATCATGGGGTCAAGGGTTCCTGCAATGCCGTTCCATTATTACCAGCGCTCAGCCTCATTTTATCAGCCTGCGTTTCCAACAGCAGAATTACCGTTGCCAAGCTCTACGATTAACAGCGATTACGTTTGGATCGTTACTTCTGTCTTGGTGCACAGACATGGAGTATTTAGGGAATTCTTATTATTTAAAAGCATATCGTAGGTAAAAAAAAAAAAAACTAACTTGCATTAGATTACATACAGATTTATAGCAACATTGTTTTCTAATAACAACAATAAACATGAACAAGCAGAAGACCATCGTACAGTTCATTGTACTGCCTCTAATAATCAACTTAATCTGAAAAATACTCTTAAAACACCCTTAAAATAAGACAAATATCCTATGTGATTATTTTTATTAATTATTTTTCATAGTATCTCACAAATGTACTTATTCTTTGAGCTGTGGTTCTCACATGAATAAATGGATGTCATTTCACAATTTTGTTCTTCCCTGTTTTCCATCCTTCCGTCTGCAGTCAAAAGAGTGGTGCAGGGATGTCGTCAAAACTCAGAAGTCAAATTCGCCAATGGTTCATTTTACTCCCCCATTAAAACCCCATAGGAAAATCTTGAGAGAACCAGTTATGAATTAGTCTTCCGGGTCATAACTGCCCAATAAATTAGCCAAAAAAAGCCTTTCTTTGCCATGTTAACAGGAAGTTGAGGGAGGGCATATCAAAGGACTAGTCACAACGCTCATGTTCATTGATCATTGAAATTGATCATTGAAGCCAATCACAGACATATCCGATGAACGCTTCAACACAATGGCCAATCACAGGTGTGTATGCGTCACATTTCTTGATTTCAGTACAGACTTGGTACCGAAGTCGATACTTTCGACAACCCTAGTAGCAAATATGCACAAAGTTTAAGGGGTCTTTAAAAAACTCAAAAACCTAAAGAGCCTACAACAGTCACATCAAGAACTTTAATCTCCTAAGTACCATATAGCCCAAGAACAATCGCTCTTACTGCTTTTGCCCTGTTTGATATGGTAAAATTGCATAATTTGAGGTGGAATCTTAAAACACAACACAAAAGCACAAAGATGCAGCCGGGAATGCATGACCAAAAGCACAGAGTACAATTCCCCTCACAGTATGTTGTTCACAAACAATAAAAATGTGAAAAATGAGATTCACATAAAGACATATGGACCACAAAGGCACAAGGAGGAGAATGTGACCAACACTCTTCAGAAACATGCTGAAACACCACCGATCAGAGGCAGTCCAGACGCTAATACAGACATAGGAGCACAGCAGGACCACACTGGCCTGAAATAACATGATATGTTCCAGCTATTGAGGGTATTACTCGGATATTAAACATAAACCAGTACGATTGGGATGAACTGGCACATGTGCGGTCTCATGTAGCCAGACCTTTGAATAAACCAAAAAACAAAAAACATGGTCCACATTGAGGTTCATCTTGCTGAGAATCCAAACCCCTTAGATCATGTAAAAGCGACCAACCACAGGTTTTGTTTTGTGTTTTAGCGGCAGGGTTATCTGAAACAGATTATAGCACAAAAACAGAACCACGTTAAAAAAAAACAGATAAATAAAAAAAAAAGCATAATTAATAAAAAGGAATAAAAACAGGTAAATAATGATACAACAGTCTAAGAAAATTGCTATACAAAAACTAAATGGCATAATTAGTATATATTAGGGGTGTAACGCATATATATATATATACATATATATATATATATATATATATATATATATATATATCAGTTAACAGCTGTTTAATAAAAAAATTAAGGTATTTTGTTTAGTTCTCCTCCTGCTCTGCCGAACCCGTACCAAAACATGATTTCACAACCGAGGTATGTACCAAACCGAACCAGTGTTATGTACCGTTACATCCCAATTATTTATATATATATATATATATATATATAATTATTCTTGTAATAAGGACTTAGAAGTAATACACAATAAAATGTACAAAACTCAAGAAAAACAAAAGGAGGTACTGATCATTAATATCTAGTAACTCGTTGCCTCCAACAAAATGAAACGGTTTAATGCACCAACCAGAAAATTAAGTGATCATTTAATCCTGGTAGCCACCAACCTGGTAGCTTTTAAACTTTCATATTGGGGAAGTACAAGGTTTTTCCTATTTGAAAGTTCACAAACTGGGGAAGTACAAGTATTGTGTCCAAAATGCATCAGATGGTCAGCAAATGGGCGGCTCCATGAAGGGTTGTGCAGAGATTCAGGTGCGTAGATGTAAGATGATAATTCCTCGCCTCTACTGTCCCGGCAGAACAGAGGCGACACACTTTGTCATTGTGACTTGGATGTGATGTGACACGAGTGGCAAAAGCTATAAGCGTAGAACCCCAGAAAAGTGCTCACAATGCAAAGATTATGTGCTGCCGTTCGACACTTGACAATCTCAACACTCATCTAAAGGGCATTTCTCATGTCGCTTCAGTAAAGCAGGTTTGAAGTTTAGGCCATTGCTAAACACACTTCCTTTCCATGCATACCCATTCATTCTATAGAGAGTTCCTTACTTCTAAACCTGCTTTATGTTTCTAGAGTTCTTGGGATTAAACAAGATATGGAGAAGTCTGGAAATGGAATTTCTTATCTAGAGCACCTCAACTCACTCTGCACTTTAACTATGAAATGATGCAAAAGCTTTCGTATGAACTGTAAAAATGGCACACAAAAAAATTGGCAGTTGCATTAATTCAGAATATGTGAATAATCTTAGCATCTGCTTACAGTGTAAGTCGTTTATGAGAACTGAGAGCAGATTTCAAACCAGCTGACTACAGGCCTTTTTATGAGATTGATAAAATCCGTGGATATCTTTGATGCTGATGGGTACAAATATTTTCTGTCATCTTAATATGTACTTTCATGACTAAAAAGCTGCCAGCAGTAGCAGTCAAATGCTGGCAGAAGTTGAGGATGATCAACTCCATACATTGTTTTTTTTTTTTTTTTTTTTTTACATTTACTGGGGCTTCTGTAACTGGAATGTTTGGTTTAATCATATGTAATGAGGACAAGGATGAAAAATTGAATGTCCATCCCACATTGCATCATTAACTCGTCACCAACCTTTTTTTTCTGTAGGAAAAAGTAGACTTTTTGAAGAATGCAAATGCAAACTCCGTTCATAGTGACCAGACTTGTGTGCGTTAGTATTAATTCTTCTCAAGTCACATGAAAATCTTGCTCTCCTTGAATATCTTCAGTCATATAGACTACTTTTAAAATATTTTCATAGTGGTTTTCTAAAACAAAAGTAAAAAAAAAAAAAAAAAAAAAAAAAAAAAAAACTGCATACAGCATGAAGGTGAGTAAATAATAGTATAATTCTTACAGTTGGGTGAACTATTTCTTTATCTAGAAATGTAAAAGTCCTCTTAGGAATCACCATCCCATCAGCCACTCATCCGTAAATGGAGATTACAGACTTTTCCAGATACGCAACAAGAACGCAAAAAATGCAAATTGGGTTCGTTTGTAATTCATTTACAAACCTGCATTAATGTGACAATATTCAGAGCTCTCATTGTCATGCACAGAAGCAAGAAAGAAACAAATGAGACAAGTTGATTCATTACTTTTGTGAGACTTTTTTTATACAATCATTATTCGGAAGCCAATTAGCAACAAACATTATGCCATTTCTCTGGCTTCTCTCCAATCACGCAAGTATGAGTCAACAGCATCAGATCAGACCACGAGATCCAATGTGTGTTGGAATGTAATGGACCACATGCGCTCACACTAGACCATTTACCCAGCCATTAAGATTCATTATCCCAGTTGTAACAGACTAATACACTGATGCATTAATGTGCAAGAACAGTAACATGTTGAGCAAATGAGCTCATCTTTTCATCCAATTAGCACTGAGTGTGATATCTATTGTGGATCAACATAAAGGGTGTCATTAAAAGAGTGGAGAGCAAGCATCCTATGATTGTCCACTACATAGGCATTAAATGTTTAATATGCGAGACCATTACAGATATGAAATTCAATCGACAAATGCTGAAGGTCTCATTACTTAACGAATACATGAGGTATTAATGAGAGAAATGTAAATAGAACCAGACGTGTGTGTGTCCCAGTAAACCCTACGTTGGGACATTTGGTGGTCCTTATACAAGATAGTAATACCAGTCATTTCTGGTCTCCAAGAGGAAAACGGCTCATAAATCATACTAAATTAGGTTTTGAAAATGTAAAAATGCAGAAAGTTTTCTGTGAGGCTTGTGTTTAGGAATAGAATTAAGTTTAGGGTATATAATATAAAGTTTGTACAGTATAAAAATCACTATGTCTATAAGTCTCCATAAAAGTCCCTGTGTGTGCACATGCACATATACATACTGTTTTTATAGTTGAATAGTGATTTTAAGGTCTAAAACAAAACAGTTGAGCAATGTAATATGATCATATTCTTAATTTACATAATTACATTTCAAATTTGTGAAAATTAATCTTTGCTTTTTTTATAACAATAATACACTTTGCTTCGATCAGAAATATATCACATATAGCTATGAATTAAGTTTCATGCATTGCAAATGCAGTTTCAACACAACTAGTGGCTCACAATGGAAATGCAATCTGTCAATAACATTGTCTCATATTGTCAAAACAAAAGTTTGGAGGCGTCTAAACAATTGAAAATAACGGGAACTGGCCGCTATTGGTGCAGAACTCACTTCACCGATAAAGTCTGACTTAGAGAAAAAACTGTCTCAGAAAAATGTTCTGATGCTTTTTTCTTCTTCTCCACACCCATGTTATACTGGCTTGGCTGCACCTGCATCTCTGCACTTGTGCCTTTAAAGACATTCAGCCTGTGAGCAAACTGCCACTGAAAATTAGAGCTTGAGCCTATGCTCCTTATTTTCTGCCCTTTTCTCTCTCGTCCCCTTTCTCGGTCACCGCAACGTCTCCATGTCTGAGGCCACACCTTTGTGTGTGAGCACAAACAAAGGCGGATGGTCTCATAGAGAGGATCTTTGTGATTTCGCCCCTGTAAATCCGCCCTTTGTTCCACACAACACTATTAGGAAATGCCATTAGTGCGGTGCCAGACAGTGATGGGTACTGACAGCCAGCGACTTCTCTGGTCAAGAGAGCAGCCTGCAGCCATAAGTGTGTCACCAGCCTTCTCACATGTCACTGCCTCTGACTTTGGCTCGCAGGGATCACCTTTGTTCTAGCTCCTTCAAACAGGACAGCTAATTGTGTGACCAAGAGTCGAGGACAGAAGACGGGTGAAGGAGGGAGAGGTTGCGGTCCAGACTACCCATTGTTTGCTTAATGTTAACTTCACTTGTTAAACACACTGAGGGAATTTGGGCGAAATTAGAGACATGCACCCTTTCTCTGTATTGACAGGATTTTTATTTATTTATTTATGTACACAGCCTTTGTCGGGGAAATTAATGCCATGTGAAAGGAACACATAGGCAATTTTGTCTAGTGGCTGGCTAATATGATAAGACGGCTTCTACAAGGCCTGGTACGAAGTGATAGCAAAGTCTCACCATATATCACACACCTTCGAGTTGATTGATGTTTTGTCAAATAACACCTTTTCACACAGTGATCTGCAAGAATGAAAAATTCTAGGGTGAGGAAAAAATGGCATATCTCAGCATTTGAGGGATATCGCACCATAGACATGTTTTAGCAGCTCTTTAGGGGGAAAGAATCACATTGACTCCTGCTGTCCTGAGATCTGGAGGGAAACGTGGGAGGAAACGGACTGGAATATGACTGTTTTTTGTTCAACCAGACAGACAGGCATATGATAAGTGAATGGCAGAACAATGCTATACTATTCTTTTGCCGTCTTAAGAGGTTTTCTCAGTATCAAGCGTTCACGAACCTTGACTGATTGTGCCTCTGCCAAACACGGCTGTCTTAGTAGTGGATTAGCAGTTTTCAGGAACACTCACTATGTAATCAATTGATCATATTACGTCTCAAAATAAAAAACACTGTTTAACTGAAGAAGAAAAAAAAGGTATAATCAAATACTTTCTAATAAACACACATTAAAGCAGAACATTGGTTTAATTAGATAGTGTTTGAAGATCTTCAACAAACCGCAGATCAAAATCTGTTATAGTATGAGCAGGCCCAGATGCAATCTGCAGATGTTTTTTTTGTGCTAATTATTTTTTGGGGGAAAAAAACGAATTCTGCTAAATGGATATCAACATTGTAAAATGTGTTAAATGGAGCGAAGACTACTGAACTCATATTGGTATTAAACTCAAACCCCACCAGCGTTTTTGAACAAAGTTGCCAGCCAGCACCAACATTTTTTATCATTTTCATGGCCCCCAGAACATTTTGATGTATGAATATCTGAACATGCAATTTATAAAAAAGAAAAGACTCTCTGCTTTAAAAAAAAACTTCCATTAAAAAAAAATAATAATAAAAATTTCTGTCAAAGACTTCTTCATGATTGGATTCAGAACGATGTTAAAAACATAGATAGATGGCTTCCATCAACACCTCTAAAGCTTGCACAGTCCTATACCTTATCCTGGGTCGACATTTCATTTTGTAACATTAGGCAGTTTTGATTTATATGCTGTTTAATGTTGATGATCGCATTATTTTACATATCCATCTGCTTGCATATGATATCGCTTGTTTCTGCTGCTTCACATGACTTTTGATCAGGAGATTCAGTGCTCTTTCAGAAGATGTGTCATAGCTCCCACTACCATATAACAATGAAAAAAAGCCGGAATTGTCCATCAATGTGTAAACCGCTAGTAACAAGACCTTCCCCGACTTCCTACGTTTTCTATGAAAGCCTTTAGACTAATTTTAATGTGAAAGACTCAGGTTGTTTTTGCCAGCAAAATCATAAGGATGTGAGGTTTATGTTCTTTTCCATTTAATGACACATGAAACAAATACTTACACAATGTTCAAGATAATGCTGAAAAAGCCATTCAGTCCTGTAATGCCAATGTGTCAGGCAAAGAAAAGGGATTAATTCAAACTATAGTTTCACAGTCATTTATTTATTTATTTATTTCAAGGATAGCCCCTTGAGATGAACCAACTCATTTTCGAGGGGGTCCCTTAATTCAGATTTAATAAAGTCAGATGAATGTACCATATAGTCTCAAATATCCTTTGTAACAACACTGTTATAATAGTTTGATTATAATTGCCTCATCTGTCGACATAATGCCAGTGAATTGCAGAGCTTGTGCAAACATTTACACATCACTACGATCGGATGCTTTCTTAACTGCTGCTTTCTCCACTGTCATTTTTTTCTGTTTATTTTGTTATTGAGAGGACAGCACTTATTTACATAATCATATAAATTGCCCTCTCAGCAGCATGGATGATGTTGGAAAGTATATCGCTGCAAAGTTATTTCCAACTTTTTACTTCAAAGCAAAGGACAAAAAAGAAATTTGCTGTGAGAGTATTGGGCCATAAATCCCATTCAGTCTCATATGTTATGTGTGCGAGCATGAGTAATAAGTTGCTGGCTGCAGTTCACCCAATAGCCATCAGTGTCGCTAATAACAAGGGTTTCTGAACTCTACATATAGCCCATTTAATAAACATGTTTAGAATAATGGGCCTTCCAATTTTTTCTTGGAACTTTCTGTGGAGTTCTGATTCCGTTACAGATTCCAATGAGGAACATAAATACTAAAAATACAAATGTATACCTCATACAATGATATTCTTTAAAATACCATGGTTAATCAATATGGTAATAACACAGTACCAAAATATACAAAGTATGATGGTATTATCACCCGATAGGATCCCTAGCCTGAACCATGGCAAGTACAACTGAGAAAGGACAAAAATCTTATCTCATTAAAATCAATTCCAACATCAATCAGAGACATACAAATCTAAACTTAACTAGTTACACAATCCTTAGAAAATATTGAGATAATCATCACATTTCTATCTAGATAAAATGACCAGGCAGGAGATAACAGGACTGAAGACTGTCAGAGGTTTATATCGGTGCCATCTAACACATTCAAAGAGTTGGCACTAATATAGTCTGAAATCTTACTGTGTTGGCAAAATGTTATTTTGTAGTCAAAATCTTAATGGTTGAACAACATTATACAGTGTTGCTGTATACCTTAGATAAAATCACTGATAGGTTTTGTAAGCAGCTACTTTCATTAAAAGAAAGGTAATGAGAGCACAGAGTGGTTCAAGAAAAGAAAGATAAAGCAAACTATCCTTCATCACTCTCCCACTGTGAGACAGTGTCTCATCTTATTCGCAAGGACAGCTAATGTATGGCATTGATTAACTTAATAGAATCTGAAAGGTAAGATGTGCTTGTTAGACTTAGACTGAAGCTTGTAGGTAAGAGAGAGGCCTATGGGAAATCGTAAATCATTTATAAAAATGACAGGGTTTGTGTTTCATTCCTGTTCGTTTCAGAGTCCAATTTTTAATTCCATATCCTTTAAACCCAGAACAAATCTCTCATGTTTGGTTGAGACAAATCCTTTACTACTTTCTAGTAAATCCAAGTAGGAGAGTTGCTGAGGGTACAAAGTGGCCCATGTAAATGACAAAAAGGAGAAAAAAGAAGCAGAATTAATCAAGAATGTAATTTATCATCGCTGGCAGTGTGGTGTTTAACCAAACAACAACAAAACTCCTGAAGCAAATCTGAATCAGTCATACCACACCTCTCAAAATTGTAATTTAGATTCTCCACATAAATAGGAATTGTGGCTCTTTTTAATGAGGCGAAAACCAATAATTGTGGCATTCTAAGTCAATAAAATGTTATAAAAAGTGATAAGAGCCTATTGGGTAAAAATCCAATCTCAAAACCCATGAACAAAACTAAGAAAAAATTACTTGAACGACATGTAAGTTACAGGTTACAAAAGTTAAAGATACTAATGCAAACAGGGCCATTTACGATCATTTTGGCACCCTAGAGATCCATTTTAACCCAAACCCCCCGCCCCCCAATCTCCAGAAAAAAAAACAAGAAAAAAAAAACCTTCTAAGCATTAATTTGATGCTATTTACAAATTATAGGCTTTTTGTTTCTTATTAAACAGTGAAATTATTCTCCTTCGGTAAATGATTGAAGTTGCACCTCCAAATAGTTGTCATAGTAATGACACTAAAGTGCAGAGATTTTTTTAGGGATGAAAATTTCCCAGATTTCAAGTGCAGTATAAAACACATGGTTCTTAATAGTCCCAATCAGAACACATTGTTCTTAAATTGATTTCTTTTCCAGTTTACTGGATGGCCATTTCTCTCTCCGCCCTATCACTAGTAAGGGTGTGTTCACACTTGGAATGTTTGGTTCGATGAAAAACAAACCCTGGTGCGATTGCACTGTTAGTTAGTGCGGTTCATTTGAATGATCCAAACTCTGGTGTGCACCACTGAAAAGATGTCTCGGTCCGCTTCCAAACGAACTCTGGTGCGGTTCGAATGAAATATGAACGCAACACGGACCAAAGACAACTAAATGAACCAAAAAATGATGAACGAAATGAACGAAAAAGATGTGACCCTAAAAGGACAGAATGCTCAAGCATACCTGTTTTTTTTCTCATCATTGCTCATTACAGCTATCAGAACCGCGTCCCCTCGCAGCAGATTGGTTGTGTGTGACGGAGGGATTCCTGCTGCTGTCTTGACTCCTTTACACATTTAATAAGCACTTTACGAGTTGGTCAAAATACCATCATATTTAGGCTACGTACATACAATGAGTGAAATACATGAAATAAAAGCAGACTAAGGTTGTGAACATATCACTATGCCTTTAGGTTCAGTATCTTTAGGTTCAGTGTTAAAATGGCAATGTGAAAAAAATGTTTTGGTTCGGACCAAACAAACCAACCAAACTAAACTACAAGTGAACTCACCCTTGAAAAAATCTAGCTCCATGTTCAATCCATGTCAATCAAATGAGCTCCACTGTACAATTATTTTAGTGTGCATTTATGCCCATCAACCTCTAGGTGCAAGATGTATTAAACAAAAAATAAATACAAAATGGCCTACTTAGGCTATAATAAGAAATAAAAACCACAGAAAACATTGAATTTGGTAAACCTTGCACTATGCACATATTCTATGGTGATCGATGCATTTGATTAGAATTATATGATTTAAATATCTTATAAAAAAATAGATGTAGGTATTACTGACCTTTAGATTTTATTTCTACATGTTAACAGAAAACTTTATTTGGTTTTCTGGACGGACGTTTTATTTATTTTTTGTTCTCGAAGCTGTGGTTGTGGCAATGATTAGCCTACCCAACACAAATGTTCAATGTACCCAGGGGGCAAAGGGGGTTTAGCAGACATGGGCTGCTGTAAAAGGTTGTCATATAAAAATTAAATCTATGATGTCTGAGGATCACAACCTGGGTGGACAACCCGGTCAACAAGCTGCTGGAAACTTGTAATTAGGGTCAAAACAATGCTACCTCAAATTCTGCTTTAACTCCCCGGAATCACCCAATGAATGAATAGGGTAAACATTTTATCTAGCAGATATCACCATGAAACCTTCCCAGTTGATTAACTAGATTAAGATGAGAAAAAAATTTATTACAAGTTTTCTGTAAATGAATGTTTAAATATGCAAAATAGGCATTCTCTAATTAAATATGCACTAATTTGCATATATTTTAAAAGACGAAATCTGAGTATTGGATAAAGCCAGGTTCAAAATTATTTTTTCATTGTGTTCACATATTAGATGGGGAAAAAATAACAGACTGATTTATGGATATCTACTTTTGTTATCCTGTAAATCAGAATATACTGTAATTAGCCTTAAATGGATTTTCGCCATTTTTGGGGGATAAAAGGTCATAAATCAGGCTATGAATAATATATTTACAAATCCCTCGGCAAATGTCTTCATAATATAACTAGGTACAGGACTGGAAAGTTTGGTGTATATATGTTCTACTGAAGAGGAGTTCTTTTACGAGAGTACTCTGGTGTTGCGTAAGCATGGGGGGAGCCCCGGGCTCAATGTTAATGGGAATAAAAAGCCAACAGGATGTGGGTTTAATAATAATAGAAGGCAACATTGTTACCATAATGTAAAATGAATGGTGCATAGCACAGTATAACAGTCAGGGTAGACATAGTTGGCCTGAACTGAGAACTTATGCAGTCTGAAGGAGCCAAGTCCAACAGAGCTGCACAGATAGCTAGACTGATAACAATCCAGCCTGAAGAGCAGGATCTTCTAGGTTATAGAACCTAACAAATGTAGACGGAGAGGCCCAGGCTGCCGCCATACAAATATCTGGACCAGGCCCACGAAGAGGCTACGCCCCTCGTGGAATGAGCTCTAACACCCAAGGGGCAACGGAGGCCTTTAGATGTATAAGCTAATGAGATCGCACCCACTATCCACCTGGAAAGGCTCTGTTTCGAGGTAGCTAAGCCTTTAGTGCGGCCACCGAAAGAAACAAAGAGCTGTTCCTACTGCCTGAAGGCAGCCGACCGTTCCACATAAAATCTCAACACCCTGACGGGGCAGAGGAGATTCACGCCGCACTCACTATCAAAACCAGAGAGGGCTGACAGAGAATTGACCTGCGCTCTGAAAGGAGTGGAAGGCACTTTGGGGACATATCCATGTCTTGGTTTGAGAATAACTTTGGAGTCATTAGGCCCAAACTCAAGGCACGTCGCGCCAACAAAGAGTGTGTGCAAGTCACCCACCCGCTTGACTGTGGCGATAGCTGTCAGGAAGGCAGTTTTAAAAGAGAGATACTTTAGATACACAGACTGTAGAGGTTCAAATGGGTGACCCTTCATAGCCTCTAGGACCAGAGAAAGGTCCCATGCGGGAACCGAAGTGGGCCGAGGAGGGTTCATTCTTCTGGCTCCCCTAAGAAAGCGAACTATAAGGTCGTTCCTACCCAGTGACTGGCCGTGCGCATGTCTCACAAACGCAGCAATGGCCGAGACATACACTTTGAGCGTGGATGGGGACCTACCCTTATCCAAAAGCTCCTGTAGGAAGGATAGAACCTCAGGTACCCCACAATCGTGTGGATCCACGTTGTGGATTAAGCACCATTCTGAGAACACTGACCACTTGGAAGCATAAAGCCGTCTAATAGAGGGCACTCTAGCTTACGTAATCGTGTTTAACACCCCATTTGGAAGATTAACGGGTACCCGCTGACGTCCCAAACGTGCAGAGCCCACAGCTCGGGGTGTGGGTGCCAAATCGGACCCCCGGCCTGAGAGAGGAGATCCCTCTTCAACGGGACCAGCCACGGGAGCTGCCTTCACCTAGGTCTGCTTGCTGCAGCAAATGCATTTTAAATTAATACAAATTATAAGGATAATTTTGGCTTCAGTATTCTCGAGAAAATAGGTTTTTCCCGTCACAAGAGTGGCAACACGAGAGTACTCTCGCAAAAGAACTCCTCTTCAGTAGCACATATATACACCAAACCTTCCAGTCTTGTACCTAGTTATACTATGAAGACATTTGCAGAGGGATTTGTAAATATATTATTCCTAGCCTGATTTCTATGACATTTTATTTAAAAAAAACATGGTGAAATCCATTTAAGGCTATTGACAGTATATTCTGATTTACAGGATAACAAAAGTAGATACCCATGAATCAATCTGTAATTTGTTCCCCATCTAATATGTGAACACAATGAAAAATAGTTTTGAACCTGGCTTTATCCAATACTCAGATTTGGTCTTTTAAAATATATGCAAATTAGTGCATATTTAATTAGAGAATGCCTATTTTGCATTTTTAAACATTAAATTACAGAAAACTTGTAATACATTTTTTTCTCATCTTAATCTAGTTCAACTGGGAAAGTTTCATGGTGATATCTGCTAGATAAAATGTTTACCCTATTCATTCATTGGGTGATCCCGGGGAGTTAAAGCAGAATTTGAGGTAGCATTGTTTTGACCCTAATTACAAGTTTCCAGCAGCTTGTTGACCGGGTTGTCCACCCAGGTTGTGATCCTCAGACATCATAGATTTCATTTTTATATGACAACCTTTTACAGCAGCCCATGTCTGATTTCCTAAAAAAAAACAGGTGTTTTGCCCCCTGGGTAATGTGTTATTTCCCCTCATGCCACCCGTCATTCATTTTTATGCACTAAATATTTGGATTTCTAATCACTGTATTTCTGATAACATTTCAAAAACTCCATATTTCTCATGCTAATATTCAGCTACTTAAATGTTAAAAAAAAATCCTCCCACACCGCCTAGTTCGCCTAGAAACAACCGTGAATGCAAAAGTATAACCTATATAATTTAAAATGATAATTCAGAAACCATTATAATATGCTGTTGATATTTGTTGATTATTTGTACTCAGTTAAATCAATTTGGCGCTTAATATTTTTGTGTAGAGTGATACATTTTTTCAGTATTTTTTGATGAATATAAAGTTAAAAAAGAACAGCCTTATATTGAAATAGTGAAGATATTTATAACGTAACAAATGTTTTTTTCACTTTTTAACAGTATAAAGCATCATTGCTGAATAAAAGTATTAATTTCTATTAAAAAAAACTTTTAATGGTAGTGTAATGTAAAATAATTATAAATATAGTAAATTATAAATAAAAGCTTTAAAGACATAAAACTACACTAAACAGCAAACAATTTCTGAATGCAGCACTCATATTCTAGCCAATCAGAAACACAGAGGCGAGTCTCTGGCAAACTCAACTCAACCAATGAGTTTGGGATGGGACAACGGTCAATCTTGAAAAATAAAAATCCTACGAGAATGGTAGCATACATTTAGCTTCTTTCTCTGAAAAAAAAGAAAAAAAACTATATGATCTAATTCTCTATAAAAAGGTGACCAGCTATTTTAACTGAAAGGTGGGACTTTCATTCATACAGTTGCACACTGAGTGCCAAGATTTCTAGTACAATCAAAAGTAAAAAGTAGCCAAGTATGCTTTTGAAACGGTTACACTTAAACCACATTAAAAACCTTAACACAATCTTTGAATAAGGCTTAATAAAGGCTTTTCACCATATGTCTAAGTCAGCCAAACAGCGACAATAGAGTACATTTGTGAAGCACCAGTGAATCTCAAAGCTCTTTGTACTCTGGGTTAATTCATGAACGAGAGGTTGAGATTGTTATCACCTGAGCTATACATAACCTGATTTGGCATCAAAACACCTATCCAGAGTGTTTGACTATTTGGAGAAACGAACGTGTATTCATTTAACAGTGCAAGATTTAATGTAATGATTCAGAGGGGGGGAGCAGCATGCTTTCAGCTGGGTAATTAGGTGGCCTGCGTTGAGACTGAGACAGTGCCAGGACACCTCTACTTTTCCCAGCATGGTGAAGTCTTGAGTAACCACAGTGAGTCAGGGAAAGAAGAAAGGAGATGATTCATAGAGCTTTCAATGAAGACGCTTCTTCGCAGAATGCAAGACAGAAATGTTACTTACACCAGAAGCTGTGAATGTCTGGGGCTGAAACTTGAATTGTTTTCAAAATAGCAGCAAACCACAAACTAAAGGCTTCCTACATAGGTCATGGTGGACTCTACAGATATTTTTAGACATCTCAGAGAAAGACAGAATTGTAAAGAAATAGCTCACCCAAAAATGAACATCCTGACATTATTTAGCCTAATGTTGCTCTAAACATGTATACTATTTTTGCCACGGAACACGATTCATTTTAAAGAAACTTTACTTACTGGTTCATCGTAATCACTACCGTCCTTATAAAGGACCAAAAAAAAAAATCCTCCTTAAGAGACCCAAAACTACGGAGCCCCTAAAGGGACCTTTGCAAAAATAAAATATACAGGCTATCGCATGTTCGCACGTTACAATTTCCGGTTTGCGTTATAGCGTCATTCTTTGTATTGAAGTTTAAATAGAATCCGATTCATTCATGCGCATCCACATCCATGCTCTTGTTTTCTTCATAGTAAGACAGCAGTGACGCAAATTGTACACAAACCGGAAATTGTAACACGTGAGCATGCGATAGTTTCTCGTGAGCACGTGAAAGTCAGTATTTTTTTTTTTTTTTTTGCAAAGGTCCCTTTAGGGGCTCCGTACAAAACAGTAGTCAATATGACTTTAGAGGTATGTTACAAGTCGTCTGAAACCATACAACAAATGTGCAGATATCAATTATTCACTAAAAACAGTTATCTCTGCCGCAGCTCTGAAATGTTATTCTCTATTCAGGCTATGTTGAGAGAAAAAGTCTGTTCCTGGCACAAAAATAAAAACAATCCCAAAACTCCCATCATTTTACAGTTAACAATAACTGAAGCATAGTGTCAAAAACTGTGGTTATGATGGTGGAATCTCCAAAAAAAGAATTCCTGCCAAAACTTTCATCATTTTAAAACTACATAATGTCAGTACTAAAATATAGAGTGAGGTTACAAAAGTTTGAAGTTGGCTTTTTTTTTTTTTTGGCTTACCAACAATACAATTTGAGTTGAAAAGTGTAAATTATGTTCTTGACACAAAAGTGAAGATAGAAGTACTGTTTAACATATGAACCACTTTCAAAGTGCTTTTAGGGTTTTTGTTTGTTATTTTTGATGTTTGAAAATTCAAAATTCCCTTTTTGCGCTCCACAAAAGAAAAAGAAAAAAATCGGAATGACAATTTTAATACATAAAGATTGACCCTGTGAAGGTTTGTTGTAAATAGTTTCACAGACCTAAAAAAAATATAAATAAATTCAAAGAATTGTCGTTTGTAAACCGTCTGGCAACATCTTGTTTATAGACTGAAGCTAAAAGGAACATTCAGGGTTAACTTCAACTTAATGTCTAAGGACAGCATTTGTGGCACGCTGTCAATTACCAAAGCAATCATTTCAATGTAATACACTTACTGGAAGCCTTTTAGGCAAGCTGACAGCGGCACGAATAAACGATTAAAATAAACATTAAGTTGTAAATAACCAGGAATATTCCTTTAAGGCTTTGAAGTTATTAAACAGCAAAAATCCATTTACATTGGCAAACTTCCTCGCTTCCTCCAATATGCATTAATCATTATTAACACTGCATTTCTGCACTGCACTTAAATATTATAATTTAAAATGTGCTAGAGATGTATGACAATCACTTGAAGAGCAAGATGGCATGCTGTCCTCTAAGGACAGGATGTGACATAATAAACCGTTTGGCATTGTACAGCCTTTTATTGCGGTGACATCATATCCAAGGGTTTCAGACACCTCACATTGAGCTTGAAAGAGGATCACTTCTGCAGTGAGAGCAGAAATTAACAGGCCTTGTTAATTTATATGGTCCAGCTCTCAGATCCTTTTGCCCCAAGAGACTCTTGCTGAACATGCAGTATCTCAGCAGGCCATTTCTGAAAATGTGTGCGATTTACCCTGAAAATATATTTGATATGTCTGGCTTTGTTTAGGAGAAGCCAAGAGAGGTCGTAGCACTCAAATTACATTTAACCAGTCTCAAGAGTTGAATTTGTAAGAATCTCACCGTTTTCCTCTCAGTGATAAAAGACACATCCTTCCCTACAGCTCATTCAAAATGCATGAGTACAAAACGCTAACCTGAGTTCATCCTTTTTTGTAAATGAACCAGAAAACATGTTTATGACTGAAATAATACAATCAAAGTCCTTTTAGACCACCACACAAACACACAATTACAGTAAATACACGGACTGACTGTCTCCATATGCCATTTCACAGAAGCATGAACAGTCAGGTCTCTAAAGAACGACTGTATGACTAATGAGCCCCCTGGGTTATCATAAACAAAGAGAAAGCGACGAGAGGACCACCTTTAAAGGTCTTTGAAACATACTGAAATCCTGTGCTTTCCGAGATTAACAAAAGTATAGGCTTAAATGAAAAAGCAAATGACACATTTACAGTATCCATTCAATTCCATAGGCAGTGCAAAGTCCCAGAATGAGCAATTCTGTCATGATTAATTATTCAATCATGGAGTCTTCATTCTATTTCAATGGCTTCACTGCTCCTAATGTCTTTGCCAAGAAATACTAGCTCTTTGTCTTTCTGAAATCCCGTCCGCTACAACCACATTTCACACACAAACCGAGCATAACGCGAGGGCTGGAATCATATTATTCTCTGTTAAAGTAAAGGGAAGAAAATTAAATGTTTTACCCACACATTTTTCTTAAGCTAGAGGCTGCTAATAAAAATGTTTGCCAAAGGAAGTAAGCATGCTACTTTTGCCAACTCTGAGTTTTCCAAATGAATATACTGCCATTACAAATGCTAGTGTGATGCTGACATCTACCCTCAGAAAGAAATTACCATGGTGGCTTCTGCCAAAATACCAGTTACTACTGTTATCTACTGCTAAAATATAATAAATGAAAGCTGTTGTAATAATTTTTTTGGACTACTGTACCATGCATGAAAAGAGCTTGGTAAACGGCATCTCAATAAAATATCAAACAAAGAAATTAATACCTGGTTTCACAGACAAGGTTTAAGCCTAGTCCCAGACTATGAATGCATGTTTAAGATGTCTTAACTGAAAGCAACTTGTACTGACACATCTTAAACTATGTCAGTGCCATTGTTTTGCACTAAAGATGAACACCAGTAATGTTTTTTTTTTTTTTTTATGAGGCATGTTTATAAAAGTTATTTATATGTCCTCATTTAACTAAGTCCTAATCCTGGCTTAATTTGAGCCCTGTCTGTGAAACCAGGCCTATAATACAGAAATATAAAACTATTAAAACAGAATTATAAGTTAATATTCAGTGAACACTTCAAATAACATACTGAAATGTTACATTTGTCACCGAATTCTTCCTTATGATGTACTGATATATTTAGTTTTTTTTTTTTTTATATGAACATTGTTTCCATAATAAACACTTAATAAACAAGTTTTTTTTTTTTTTTTTACATTATGAATTTGTTTCCCCCACTGCTAGACATTTGTCAAAACAAACCGAGCAATGAGACTATTCGTTTTGGCTATTGCTTGTCGATTCTGGCAAACAGCTCAGTGAGCAGACAGGAAACAATGTGGCACTGATTGTCATGAAAACGACAAACTTTAATTTTATGCGACATTGCATTTTTACACAGTATCTAGAGCTGGCACAAAAGACACTTTGCAAGAAGCTTTTAGATTCTATTTTATTTACCTGTTTATTCATAACAGTGGTGGCTAATACCATATTTCCATCATTTTACTACAAACAATAACAATACATGTAGTATAGTGGTAGATACATTACTGTGGTCACCATGTAAGCGTAGATCCTCCAGAAAGGCTATTTCTTAAGAATGTTATTTTAAAACCACAAAATGTCAATACTAAAATATAGAGTGGGGTTACAGAAGTCAGCAAAGTGTACAAATCTAATAGTCAGATTTTAAATATCCTTCTTGTCTCTGAAAAAGTTGAGCAGATGTTTTTAGCTCCCTTGATGAGTGAAGGCTGAGCTACGGCCAGTGTTGACTCAGTTAAAATTGCCAGCCTGAGGCTCAACTGCATGGAATATGAACGTAATGAGCAAAGGTCAATAGGTCGTCTTCCCTGTCAACATCATGACTTCAAGAGAACATGTTTTGGCCGCCTCTCAGCCAACCCGCCCTCGAATATCCTTGCCATTAGAGAGTTCATACCACCTCCAGCCTGCCTGAGGTACTTTGTATTGACTTGAGAAAGGCTCGAACAATCACACGCTAATGCTAAAACACATATGCCAACATACTGTTGTTTATATTATGTTACATATATGCCACATGGAAATCTTTCGTACAAGAAATGAACTACATTTATTTCTTAAGAAAATGTCAGAAAATGCCAGAAAATGCCATGGCTTGCTGCTATGCAGTTCCTAAAGCGTTTTTTGTTTCAAACCGAGATCAAGTTTCTCCCACGTTTCTGAACAGACAACTAAACAAAATAACATGTAATTTACTCTGACAAATGTTAATTGCTGCATTACACATAGCTCCATAGAGGACAAAAATGTCCACATCAAAAAACTGTCATAAAAATGTGAAGCTTGGGAGCACAGACTTAAGTTTGGGTATAATTTTTGGTATTATAAAGAAGACCCTTGGCAGGTTATTTCTGAAGTAAAAAAAAATCCCCCCAAAAAGTTATATAGGTTTAAGTTTATGAAAATTATTTTATATAAAATATATATTTTATAAAAGAAGTTGAACTAAAAAACGGCTAGATAATTAAAGCCATTAATATAAATAAGTTCTGTTCCAAATTTGAGGTTGATATCTCAAAAAATGAGGTTTCAGAGTTTTCCCTCTCTCAATATTACAAACGCACACATGCACACACACACATTATATATATATATATATATATATATATATATATATATATATATATATATATATATATATATATATTATAACTAACATACCAACCACACTCTGACATCCATACCAACACACCCACACAAATATTGTTGCATAATTTATCCAATTGGCTCTATAATATGCCGAAGCAGAAAACAGGAATAAAGCGAGAATTTGCTTTATAGACCAAAGCTGAAAAAAACAGCACCATCTGATAAAAAAAAAAAGTAAAAATTAAAATTTTGAAGCCTTGCCAACAGATTGAAAGCCTCTTAACAAAGATTGCATCACTTTATAGTTAAATGCCCCTGGGATAAAAAAAAAATTCAGTTTTATTGGGTTTCAATGAGACCATTTTTGTCCAAAAGGCACTGAGAAGGGAGTATTTTGTGTACCTAGTGCAAAAAATATTTTTTTAAGTAAATAGCGGTGAAATAGTAAAATTACAATAAAAATACACACCAGTGCCAAATTTTATGCAGTTAGCATTAACACAGGCAAAAAAACTGAAAAGGCCAAAAATGTCCCTAAGGAGGCACAATTAAAATGTTTAATGAATCTGAATGAATCACTTTTGAAAAAAATCAGTGTGAAAGAATGTTTCAATGACTCTCATAAAAGCTGCCTCCCAATTCAGAGGCTGCATCCTTCGAAGGCAGCATGTGAAGGCCGATTGCATCACAGCACGACGAAGGCTGTTCCATTTCAAAGGCTCCTTCAATACGGCCTCCAAATGTATCCTTCGTATCCCGTGAAACCGCGCCAGTGATGACAGGATTTGAGAAGACAGAAGTATTGGGTTTCAAGTTCAACTTACTCAAATATCTAATGATATAAATGTAAAAAAATAAATAAATAAATAAAAATACTCTTTATTAAATACAGACATAGAGAACATATTTTCTCTATTTCTTCAGTTTGTGAACCCTGTTTTGTTTTTTTGTTGAGTTTAACTTTTTTTTTAAAATCCATAACAAATGTTACTATCACTCAATGGCAGCGGTCACAGTTGCTAGGCGACAAGAACAATCCTTCATAGGCTAGACCATCCCATTTCACACTACTCGTTCGACATTCGTGGCCTTTGATGCGTCCTTCAAAGGATGCAGGTTCTGAATTGGGATGCAGTCAAATACTTCACTTGTTTCATTACTTTTTATGAATCTGCATTTCTGAACGTGTCTCATGAATGAATGATTCAATGACGAATAATTTTTTTTAACAGTCACTTGCTAACAATGAAGCACCATGTTACTTTCAAAAGGTGAAAAAAGGATCCATTTTGAACACTTCCATAGACATTAGTTTTTATATTCAAACTATAAACTTGTATCCAAGTTCTTCTATGATATGAATATGTAACAAATATAACAATACTGTGTGGTTGAAAAGACTGGTGAAGCTGTTGCACACATGACCCCTGCTCTCTCTGGGTCAACGCCAGCGCAGATTTGAATGTTTGTTGTGATCTTACTTGTCAAAGCTTTAATGAACACAGGCAAATTGTTGTCATTTAGGAATAAGATTGCGTGGGTGTTTGAATCGACATCGCAATCTTTTAACGATTAATCATGCAGCTCTATCCATTACCCTGAACAAAAAAAATTATAAACTTAAGGGTTTAAACATTCTTGTATGATCAACCTCCTCTCCTTCCAAATGCAATAATCAAAGTTGACAAAGAAACCTCAATCACCTCCAATATCAATATCTCTTAGTGCCCAAAAAGCTATGCTTTAATACCCAGAGGTCTAATACATTGAATCCCAGAAAAGCATGTTTGCCTTCATGATTATAAGCATGTTTTGAATGGAGGTTAGTCAAGAACAGGAAAGACAATTTTACACTTTGAACTCAGAGAACTCTGTGGTCAAGAGAACATTAAGCTGCACAAAACTCATCCAGATTAGCCATATGTGTAAGAGACAGGCTGAACTTGAGTTTCATTAGCCTTGAAGTGGGCAAAATATCAATATGATGCGCTGTCATTTCTTTTGATACTGGACCAGTTATGCAGTTCAAAAGAAAGCTCCGCCCTTACATGTATTATGGGCTGGTGGAGCATTCTATCTACATCACGGTAGTAGTCAAGACAACGCTCCCTTGTGGAAGCCCTCTGGAAGTCTTGTGTGCTGCTGCTGCACGGCGCATACAAATAAAGCTCTGGAAGCAACTTGGACAAACTTAAAGGCTACAAAAGGCCCCAGAGGACTTGCATAAAAGGCAGGGATTGAGCACCTCCGTTTTTAACTCTACTCTGTCGTTGATTGATGGCCAATTAAACAGTTAGAGAGTTATTGATCACAGGAGAATGAAGAGCATCCCCAAACAACCTTAAATATGCTGGTTGATGAACCACAGATGGGATGAGAGCAAGCGGAGCGCCACAGGAAATGTTTCATGTTTATGTTCACCGTTGCCACTGAACAAACCCTATGGAGTAATAATAGTTGGAGGAAAAAAATACCCGCTTTTGTTGCATTACTATTGCGGGATGAGGCAAAGTGCTCAAGTCTATTGAGTATTCAAACAGATGGTTCATCATTAAAGCGGACAGATCTTTCTTAGATCTTGCAGTCTGCGAGTCAAGCCAAAAGCACCTTGGGAAATGCACTCTTATCTCTTCGGGGAGGGGCATTCACCCAAGGCTTTCATAGACTCTAGTGCTCACAATGTGCTGAGAAGCGGTGTCTGCACATTAAAGGCATCTGCTCTCAAGGTCAACAGTACTCCAGCTTTCTATGGCCACTGACAGCACCTCAGGGAAGAACACGATTAGTCTCTCTGGTGACAGCGCTGATCTTTGGTTCCTCCTGCTGACCGCATCCTTTCTGAAGGGCGTCGCAACGCTCGGAGGAAGGAGCAGGTGTTGGAGTCCAGGATGGGACCAAAGGGGTCTGGAGAAAGCATCCGTTAGCATTCACGTCCATTTCAAAAAGGCCCTTTTAACATTTCTGGGTTTCTCAGAAGCAGAAGTCATCTTAGTTGAGAAAACTTCTATAATTGTTAACGGAAACTACAACAAATAATTTTTGCATTCCCATTTGCCCACAGCAAAGGAAAACATCCGCAATAGAGTTTCTATCCTATTTCTAAAAATAGAGATACTGATTACATTGATCAGAACAGAGAAAGATCAGCGGTTATATTAGGGTGCTTTCATACTAGCATCCAGGTTTTATTGACGTTAGAGTTTGGTTCCTTTGAATGATGTGAATGCTGTTTTCAGAGCTCAGGTCCGCACCGGCAAACCGTACCCGAGTCTGAATAAAAAAAAGGTGGTCTGAGGTATGAACTCCAGTATGGTTCATTGCTAATAAGAATGCAATCCCTCTAAATCACAAAAGAGAACCGTTATTGATGACGTACGATTTGATAAAACTTTGTGTTTGATTGCGTTCTCAATCGCTTTCCTGACAAGCGTGACTGACGCTGTAAGCAGAGAGAAAGTGGCCTTAATCAGAAATGGATTCCTGCATTCTTTAGAGCATTTGCAGTACTTTAGTGGCAGATAGACACAAGTGGCGTTATGTGCAGACACTTTGAAAGTGAAACCAAAATATAAAAATGAGGTAAGCAACGCTATGCATTTTGTCGCCTTCTCCTGCGTCGTTGTTACCAAGCAACAAGCTGCAGCTGCTTTGATTATGCAAATGTACCATGGTTTTGGATCCTAATAATATAATGTGAACACAATCCAGGAGGAGGGGGAGCAAATCGAACACTGGTTCAGAACAGGCAATCGAACCTAGTATGAAAGCACCCTTGAAACACTTGTGCAGCAGTGTAACCTAATTTTCTGTAATTTAATGCAAAGGTAATACAACACAAAGAATATTGGTATAAATGTGCATATAAAAAACAACAACCTTGGAACTGTGGAAACACGTCATCCCAGTCTGTGAAAAGGGTCCATGGTGGCTGCATTTGTTTTGAAATCTTTGCTATTCTGCCCTGTGATGAAAAATCCATTTCACATCTTTTAAGACATTCCAAAAATAAATACAGCACTCGTAAACATCTACTATAGTATATTGAAATCAGGCACGTGCAGAGGGGGGCTTTGGATGCTCGAGCCTCTGCTCTTTTTCAAAATTAATCAAAAGTGCCCTTCTCCAACAAATATCAATGACAATATTGTGGTCAAAAAAACAAAATGTACAAAACCAGCATCAAAAGTCACATTAATGGGAAGTAGTATTAAAGTCACTTTTATTTTATTTATTTTTATTTTAGATTATTATCATCGTTGGTTAAATGAAGCCCAGGCCTACAGGCCTATTATGTGAAGTGTAGGTGGACAACAACACGCAAAATGGTGACATGAACAGACTTTAACATTTTTGATAATTATGCAGCAATTGTATAATGGTACAGTAGCCTACTACTGATCAAAAATTTGGACAATACTATTTTTATGGGTCTTTTTTAAAGAAGTCTCTTGTGCGCATCAAGCCTGCATTTATTTGATCAGATACAGAAAAATATGATTACAATTTAAAATAATGGTTTTCTATTTTAATATACTTTAAAAATATCATGTATTTCTGTGATGCAAAGCTGGATTTTCAACAGCCAAAACTCAGTCTTCAGTGTCACATGTTTTTTTCAGAAATCATTCTAATATGCTGATTTATTATCAATGTTAGAAAGAGGGTTATTTAGCACATCCTTGCTAATTAAAAGTAGCCTATTAATTTCTTTTAAAAAAAAAAGAACGAATATTACTGACCCCAAACTTTTGAACGTTAGTGTATACATGGGTTTCTTGTATACAAACAATACCGGATGCGCGCGCGCATTCAGGAGGCAAAAAACTGCTATCTGTTATGCCGAGTTCTGTAAAAGAACATTGTAATTAACGTAAATTTCGCATTGTTTGTAATTTCTTGTTGACTCAATAATAAAACGCAATTTCAGAGTTGGATCTGTTTGTTTGTGTTTCATATTAATATAACATTATGTAAAATGTCCAACTGTTTACGAATCAAAATCCGGACACACTGTGATGCATGTATGAATTATCATGTTAGACTAAGTTAGTAATGTAATAGCCTCTATAGAGCCCGAATTTGCTTTTATTTACTGTAAGTTTTATATAAGTTAACCTTGTTTACGTTACTTTACGACCTGCAACATATCATGACTGCACACATATAACGTTACTTTACTGTAAATCAAAGATTTGACGATGGATTATGTGGGAAGCCTTAGTACCTCCGACCGTGGCGATTATATAAAAAAAAAAAAAAACGTACTCTCAGCAATGGTGAGATCTTGCCGGATCCCTACGCAATACCTGACGATCTTTAGATTGTGGATGACAAGAAGTGGCCAGCAATTGTATCGCCTGATATAATTATCTAATTCAGACACCAAGTGTGTATACAAGAGAAATGATTAGAGCGTACAAATCCCTTGATGCATACAACTACGTGCTATGTGGTCATGTGCAGCTCGTCAAGTACTTTGATGCTGCACCGGATTTTCACGTGTTGAGGTCTTTACTCCCTTTAAACCCTTTACTCCGGTACGAGGACTGCGGGTCTTTTGCCTCCTGGTTGCGTGCGCAAGCAGTGATGACGTCACCGAGAAATCCATGTATTTGTACAAAATATTTCTATTTTAAATAATGTTCTTTTAACTCCAAATCCTGAAAAAAAGTATCAAAGGTTAAAAGTATATTATAATAGAAAACCATTATTTCAAATTGTAATATTTCACAATATTACATTTTTTTCTGTATTTTAGATCAAATAAATGCAGCCTTGATGAGCATAAAGGGCTTCTTTCAAAAACATAAAAAAAATAGTAGTGTCCAAACTTTTGGCCGATACAAACACACACACACACATATACATATGTATATACATACATGTAACTCTCTGCACGTCCCTAAATGAAATATTAGCAGCCAAACTTTGACCCTTGGATGTTACACCCATTTCAAAGGGTTAAAGGTGCCCGAAAAAACACCATGTCACCCCTTTAACAGAAGTATACAAGTGTTTAAGTGAAGCGAAAGGGCACATTTCCGAGATCTGATGCAGTCTGATGGGACACTTTCCCCACCCCAAAGGTTCGTGTCACACTTTCTCATGTTCTCTGCCTCGCCTTTCTTTCCCTATTTGCATTTGACACTTATGGAAAAGACATATATAGCGCCGCGAGATAAGAAAAGACCACATTTGTCATCAAATGGAACATGCTCTTGGATTATGGAAAGCCAGCTGCTGTTGACTTACACTGTTTGCCTTTTCCTCATCTCTGTTACACCATTTCATGCCTCTCCTTTCATCAAAATCAAATTTGGCTCAACCTATATTATATACAGTATATGTGTAGAAACGGAGTGAGTGGTAGATATACCCTCTATTTAAAAATAAATAAATAAAAAAACAGGATAAGGCTGTTGTAAAAATTGCAATGTGGCCGCCATTGAGTGAAATGAAACAACAAAAATGGATTTAATTACATTCTGCTTCAGAGCGCTTGTTACGACTCCAAAATAACACTGCTCTCAGACATTAATCTCTTCTAATCTTTCATTTTTCTCAGAAATGTTCTATTGCTTGATTCTTTTGGTTCTATCATGAAAAGTCATTGGTTAGTATAACAGAGACCTCTCTTTACATTTATCATTTGACTTTATATCTAACAAGTAGAAGGGCAAAAATCGTATTCCTCATTTCCCTTTCCTTTTTAGAAATGCATATCACCATGAAAACAGTCCAAATACAACAGTATAGTGACAATTTGGTATGGTTTAGTTCAAGACTTAAATAACATTAAACTTTACATATTAAAGTTGAATTGATTTAAACCTAACAAAAGACGAGACCACCAAAATGCTGGCTTCATCCTAATTGCAATAATCCAAATAATGAGAATAAAATCACATATCTGGGGGTCTGAGGGGCCTTTGAGGCTTGCTTATGTGGGTAGGAAGCTTTTCAGAGTTTACTGCACCCCAGAACCTAACCCTTCTAGTGAACAACCAAGCACACTCACACCAGTGCCAAAAATCTCTGAGACAAGCCCACCACAAAATTCAATCACAAACCCCCCCTGCCTCTTTCTCACACAGAAAGAAAAAACAGCAAACCCTTTACAATCTCTCTTTTTCCAAAGAGCTGGGAACAAACAAGAAACCATACTTTACTGCGAGTTGATTGTGTGACTGGATTACTGTACTTTCAGATTGCGCACTGAATTTGATGAAGCTGAAGTATGCCCTGTATGTAACATGAATACATTCCTGTATATACTATCTACAATTGTTGTTACAATTGTTGAGTCCAATTGTTGTTGTTAATCCCATGACAATCTAACCACAAATAAACAACTTTAGGATTGCAGGTCTGTTCTGAAAAAATAATTGGGGTTATAAGAATTGCCATATAAGAATATGCAATAAACTATGTAACAGTCCTTAGTTAGGATAGCTAAATAAATGTGGGCTTATCAACATTTAAAATAAAGAAACAGATTCCAACTCCATATATTTTGTTGTTGATTTTTTTTTCATATTGAAGGAATAGTTCACTCAAAAATACATTGTCATCATTTACTCACCATTAAAATGTTGCAAAACTGTATGAATTTCTTTCTTCTGCTGAACACAAAAGATGATATTTTGAAGAATGTCGGTAACCAAACAGTTGATCGACCCAATTAACTTTCCTACTATAAATAATTTTGGTACTGTATTGGGTCAACATAAAATTCTGAAGCAAGACCAATAGAGCCACTAACACAGGCTAAAGTATAAAACACACACACACACACACCACAAACATAATGTGCTGATTCCTTTTGTCTACAGACTGATGAAAACCCTCCTGTCGGCTCAACGGTAGCTGATCTTCCTGAAGGCAGCACATTGTTCAAGGAGGAGCTATGTTCTGTCTCTTGTGTTCTCTCTGATGAAGACTGACAGGGCGACCTTTATTTTTGACCGGATTATGTTTCAGGGGAAAGACAAGTTGGCTGTTTTTTTTTATATATATACAAAAATGCACTGTCAGCATGTTTCTCCCTGGCGAGAGCACCTTGTGTGATCTTCAGACTAACAAGGTCTGCGAGCACACGTGCTTCCATTATTTCCCTTCCATCAAATTTACATTTCCTCATCTTTACAAGTCTGGAGAATGAGAAAGTTCTTGTCTGATCTTTTTTCATTCGGAAGGGAAGCTGGATAAGTGTCCTTGACAAATTAAACAGAGCATGCGAAGATGGTGCAGGGCATTTTTCATGACGCCATGATAAAAAAAAATGCTTCATTTGAAGGGACGTTTGAATAAATGAAACTGTATTTATTTCTGTCTTTCAGTTTCCTCACGTAGTGTTTCCTAAAGCAAGACTAAAAAAACAACATTTAACAAGTTAGCCCTCTGTCCACAGCGGAGAGGGGGGAAAACAATATTAGCCAAGTAAGAATTTTTTTACGGTGCTCTCAGGATACTCATCAGCGGTTCCCATCTGGGCTTTATGGTGATGATTACTGTAAGACCTCCAGAAGCGCAACCCAACTTTCCCACAGTCATGTTTCCCACAGCCAAGACTTTCTCTTACTCTCTTGACACAATGTAATACATATCTCGGCAAGCCCAAACTGGTCAATGCAAATGTGTTGTGGGTAGACTAGGTCAGTGTTTCCCAATCTTTATAATTTTACAACTTTATAACTTTACAAATCCATACTAAATACAGCCCAAAATGAGTTAATTCCAACAGATATTACACTGGACATAATTTATCATCATTACTAATATTATTAAAATGGTTATTAAAATCATGTGTACATCAGTCAACCATGTATTATTTTTAACCAACAATCCTTGAATTTCTGTTTTATAGGTTCAGTAAAGGAAAAAAAATCCAAGTGCACGCATCCCTGGTTGGGAAACACTGCACTAGACGACCGTGATTCTGTAACTGTAATTATGTCCAGGCATTGACAACAGGTTAATGTGCTATTTGATGTTATTATAATGTGCAACATTCTTTGTTTCATTCCTTTTTCAGTATGAATGTGCACAAAAACAATGTCAACACAGTAAACAAAGGTTTGCAATAAATTTTCTCCATTAAAAGATGCAAAAAAATTAATCTTTATATGCATATCCACACTGATTCTTATGTAGAAACACATAAGCTGGGTATTTAATAAATGCTCAAGACTTAATTTTTGTTGTGGGAGAAGTAACAGAGTGATTATTTGAGAACCTGATAATGTGGCATTTTGGTGGCTTGGCAAATAAATATATAAAAACAAGTGTTCATTATGAACATGTACATTTAGAACGTTTCATAATTATTAAAGCGTTAAGTATTATTAAACGTCAGTAAATCTATACTTCTTCCTTTGTATGGCTGCAATGGGTAGCTAGCCAAGACAAGTGCAAGATGTGTGATGGGAGGAGAGCACGATTATTTGTGCACGTTCTTTTCCACTGAGCTGCCCACGACTGCATGATTTACCTCGTTTTATATCTGCACACAACAAATATGCCCTGCACCGTTCAATGATCGCAAGAGCTCACTGTACTTCGCAAAGCTGTCAGAAACACTGCCAATGCAGCAAGAACGGATGAATGTCGCCGCGTGGAAATGTGCGCGTGTCTACTTCATTCAAGCTGACGCTCACGGAAATGTAACGTGCAATGCAGGGTGCAATATTCAACCATATTTATTAGTTTAAAGCATATGGCTTACATTTCTGGTCATTTTCAATTACACACCCTTGGTTTTATGTAGCCTTCATATTTGTTGGAACAGTGTCTCGCTCGCGCTGTAAGTCTCGTGCTCCCAGAAACATGTCAATCAAACTTACTGCACGTTCAAGTTCTTAAATAGGTTCTTCACGTCTGTTTCTTCGCGGTCTGTTTATTAAAAGTAGCAACAAAATCGCAACTTGGATCAAATGACACATTTCGCATACAAGTGAACACCGTGAAATATTATATTGTTGTTATTCGTGAAACCACATCACAAAATGAGCCGGCTGCTGTGTGTAAAAGCAATTACGCCCTGCTTACACAGGGCTTTATCAGTCGCAACTGAAAGATACGTTTAAACATTAATTAAACTCACCAGTGAAGGTAAATCCGGACGAAAACAAGCAGATCCATGTGAGTACAAGCCCGGATCTCCAGCGGACAAAGGGACCCAGGTGTAACGGCATCTTTATCACCTTCTTGTTCAAGTTTATGTCAGTAATATCAACTGAATGAGCTGCGAGGAGTATCTGCTTTATGGCTGGGTTTAGTTTTTGCAATATAACACCGATCAGCGCATTTATAAGTCCCTTTTCAACACGTATCCTCTTCCTGTACCTTTGCCATCAGTGCGTCTTCGTTGCTCAGAGACAGCAGCGCATCACAGGTGTGGTAAATAAAGACGCCACTCTAATTTCTTCAGCTCACTCGCCCACATACACACTCCAGACGTGTGAAGAGAGAGAGAGCAAACGTCCTCACTCTTATTTTCTTCTCACTCTCCGCTGCAGAATACTTGCTCCAGTAAAGAGAACGGTGTATATTGGCTTCAGCGCGCGAACATCTGCTGCTACAGCAATGCAGGAGTGAGGAGACGCGATGTATAGAGCAGTGAGGGAGCAAAACCCGGAGCGGACTCCAGCCCCTTCACTGGAACGGAGTGTGGAGAGCCTTGGATACGACGCGTCATGTAAGTGAACAAGTGATTTAAACCACCTAGTGTTTAAACAGACGAGAGCGGGGCAATTTGTCACACTTTTACGAAAGTTATTTTTTTTTTAGGGTAGGTTTGTTTTATAGCGTCTAGTCGTGGCTGCAAAAATCGTGGCGACTAAAATATAAAGCTAAAAAAAAGAAAGAAAGTATTAAACATGTTGACATTTTGTGTTAAAGGTATAATTCACTCAAAAATGAAAATTCTGTCATAATTTACTCACCCTCAAGTTGTTCCAAACCTGTATGCATTTCTTTCTTCTGCTGAACACAAACTAATATATTTTAAAGAATGTTGGAAACCAGACAGTTGATGGACCCCATTGACTTCCATAGTAGCCTATACAAAAATACTATGGAAGTCAATGGGGCCCATCAACTGTTTGGTTACCCATATTCTTCTAAATATCTTTGTTTGTGTTCAGCAGAAGAAAGAAATGCATATGGTTTGGAACAACTTGAAGGCAAGTAAATGATGACAGAATAAAAAAATTTGGGTGAACTAACCTTTTAACATATGTGCATGTCGTCACACTGTTGTGTGTGCTTTACTATGTAGCCGGAGACTATTCTAGGCTTGTCAGCTCAACAGTACAAAAATGTTCAAACACAAAATACACAAAACAGTAAATATTTAGGAAGGATCTGCACAAATGTAAATCATTGTTTTAGCCCACAAAATAAAAATGTGTTGGATATAGATGTAGCCCTATCATATTTTAAACATTGTATCATTTTTAAAACTAGTTGGTTGACATCAGACCTTATAGTTACTGACATACAGCCCTTGTGATAACTTCCCTGTGTATATTTACAATATATTATCCCATCAAATGAACAATCATTGAATAAACATAACTCCCTATTTATCACTTCATGAAATCTTTTTTTTAGGCTACCAAGTGCATTATAGGTGACATTTTAGATTTACAAATTATTGCCATTATTGCCAATGGCTCGTAGTTATAGGCATTGTCAGATTAAGAAGGTTACAGGTTTTACAGGACGTTCCCTAGCCCCCAATTCTATGTTTTGTTTGATTACACATGAAATTTAAATCAAAAAGAGCTTAGCGCTTTCCACCCGACCATTGTCCTATTCCATCTGGATTATGAATTTGAGATATTTCTCCAGATTAAAGAGGCCATTGTAAGTGCTTAGTAATGACACCGAATGTAATAATTGAATTCTATTGCACATCATAATTAGATTCAGTCTTAACCAATAGCAGGGCTTGTTAAAGGGTTAGTTCACCCAAAAATGACTTTCCAAACACAATCATATATATATATATATATATATATATATGATTGTGTTTGGAAATGTATATAGCCAAAATATATAAAAATATACAAAAAAATATATATAAAGCCAAACAAGTAATTGGCAATGTCATTTTGTGAAGAAAGACTATGCACCTCGCGTTTTTGAAGTTTATACTGAGACAATGTATTGTTTTCAAAAACTTGTACTTTGAAACTTATTTTCAAAAGTTTGCGTTTTCAGGCCACCAAAATGCTGTTGTTGTGTGAATGAACAGCCAAAAGGCTTAAAAGTTTTCAGTTTTTAGTTGAAAACTGTGTCGTGTAAACGGCCTCTTACTATCATCCCAATGCATCAGGATCAAGTTCAATTTGTGTAAAATGAGAGACATCAGAGCAAAATAGCTAATTATCAATAAGGGCCTCTGAATTGTTTGCTTATTGATCTCATGCTCATTGACTGTATGAAAACAACACTTGGGTGTTAAGTTGGCAAAAATGTAGTAAATACTGTACTTCTACATCTGGCTCATTTGAGATGAGTATGATTAAAGATTTAGAGACACAGCCTTCATAATGAATCGTACAGGCTGAAGCTATAGCCATTGATCAATAACAGCATTCAATGCTTTGCCAGCAGCCTGTTCTTTAAGGTGTTTTGCATCCGTTCAGTCGATGTTTTTATCAAAGTAAAAGTTACTTCAGCCATGATGTATTTTTCAAGATAGGCTTCTCTGAATTAGCCTTATTTATCTGTTCCTCAAAGCAATTAGCTGTGAGGTACGAAGCGGTCAGCGTGACTCTTTGTATTCAGTGGCTGCAAATCCAATTTTCCCTGAAACTCTGCTTGAGATATTTCATGGCGGTAACTAGGGCAGCATTCGATAAACAAAATTACATAATTGCTTAAATGTAGTACTTTATTTAATAGACATGCCATTGCTCACCCAATTAAATTGAAGAAACATCTAGAATGTGTTATTCTGTCTTTGTTTCTTACTATTTCGTGCCAACATACACATTTATCAAATTATTCTGAGGCTCACAGAGAACAGGAATAAAAACAATGCTAAATACAAATAAAATACCATTAAATCATGCATAGTTAGGATAGCAAAACAAATAGGCTTATCAACTTTTCAAAAGAAAGAAAAAATATTTCTTTACTGACGCCAAAGGCATGCGTCTAATAAAACCAGACAGCATAGCAAAATACAAAAATTGGCATTTTACATTTTGACATTAAAATCGACCCAGACTACATTAAAAAAAAAAAAAAAAAAAAAAATTAAAAAATTTCAGTGCACCAAGCTGTGTTTGGTTTCCACTCAGTACATTTGAAATATTTTTTTTTTACAAATTGTTTAAAAAAAAACTTTGATAACACTAAATAGACTATAGGCGGAAATCGCAGGGGGGGTCGGGGGGTCAGGGTTGGCCCCCCCCCCCCCCCCCCTAAAATATCAGTAAAATATGTGTATAATAAATAATATAATTGCTATTGAGAAATGTTATGTTTATTGTCCCCCCCAACATTTAGATGAAATTTTCGCCCCTGCTGTACCAAGGGAAAGCACGCACAGCTTTGGGCCTATGTAATATTTCTTTGCTAAAGCAGGAATATATATTCACCAAAAAAAAAAAAAATACCCATAGTAACACACACGGGTTTCCATGTTTAATGGGAGCTTTCCATAGACATTATTATTTTTATACTGTACAAATTGTATATTCTATCCCCTTGCCCTAAACATACTCATCATAGAAAACTTTCTGCATTTTTTGATTTTCACTAACACATTACATAGTATGATTTATTAGCAGTTTTCCTCATGTTGACCAAAACTGTCCCCAAATGTATTTGGATATTGCCATCTTGGTGGGGGAATTTTGTCTCCATAGGGTTTACCTGAAACACACACACACACACACACACACACACACACACAGAGGTAACCTTTAAGCAAATTAGCTGCATCATATCATCTTCCACTGTGCTCACAGCCTCTCAGTTTGAACTTGTGTTTTATCAAATTAGATTTCAGCGCCACGATGCAGCGGCTGAGAGACTGTGCGATCATAATAGCTAGTCAGTGGATTTCATATTGTAGTGAGAGTCACTTAACCAGACTGCAGGAAAATTATGGGTTTGAATTTGCATACTTCCTTTTTACTCTCGTTGTGTGCCATCCTCAAATTAGCATTGGTAATGTATAACTGCACATTAGCATAGCATGCGTAATGGCATATCAGTGTTAGATTAAATTCCAAAAGATAAAAAACGAACAAAAAAAAAACACACCAGAGATGTGAATACAACCACCAGAAAGTAGATTTATATCCAGCCTGACACAGATTACTGCTGCATGGGCATTAGCATTATTCGCGTAGAGTCAGCCGCATGCACAGATAGACGGCAAGTGGTGCTCAAGCACCTGCCCTTTTAGCCTCTGACTGGAAGTTCTGGGAGATGCATCCAAGCTCCTGTATTGGTGACAGCCAGCCAACGATTGTGTTTGCCCTAAACTTCAGCACTGTTTGTCACCACTGTGACATTAAACCACTATTAAAATCTCAATACAGCCAGCCTTACATAGTCACTAATGTTAATAGCTTAACAACAAGCAACCTGGTCTGACGTTGATGTAAAATAGCATTCTGCAAGGTCAGAAATGCAGCTAAAATGAATAAAAATGCCCCAAAATTCAAGGTATGAATTTTCCTTGTAATGAGTTCCTGTATTTTGTTGATAACATAGTTAAGCAATATAACATGAGCAAGAGTGCTATTTTATAGAATATCAGCACAATTGCAAAATTGACTGTTTTTGCTCTATTTTGCCAACAAAATTAATTCCAAACAAAGCAAAAAAGTTGCATCTCCCAGCAACACAAAGCAGTGTTTCTTCTTGAATAATTCCGTTTTTTTTAATGAATCGGGTGAGTCAATGATTCAATGACCCATTCATAAAGTCAGTGGACACTTGCTTCTTTCATGAATGAATCAGCTGGTTTGAACCAATCGGTTTTATTAATGATTCAATGATTCACTTATTATGACTTGCCACCACCAACTGCTGATTAATGTATAAAAGTATATCATTGTTTCATATATTCATTGTTTCCCAACACTTCATATTTAATTTTTATATTTAGAAAATTAATCTCGTAACATTTATTTAGACAATTGTATATGGATTTTTATAAATGGTAGGATGGATTTTGTTGATACTGATTTCATTGAATTGGTATAACAGCCCTATGGTCTATAGTGTTAAATAATGTAATGTAATTAAAAGATGATCAACAATATGTAACTTTACTTTTCATAAATAATTTTAAGAGGGGTCCCCTTTTTTTACAGGAGCACCTGCTCCCCAAAATGTTTGTGCATGGCCCTGCATAGAATAATAGTGCTAATATATACAATTATATAAATATTTTCTTCATTGCTGTCATTATGAAGAAGTTTCAACACCTTCTCAGAGGGCATGCAATTTCCCAGTATTCAATGACAAAAGAGCTCTAAGGGATCGGAGGTGCTCCAACATGCATTGCTTTGATCATGGCTGCTCTAGAATACTTTTGAAGTCTGGAGATTGCTGATGAGACCACTTTTCAATGTCCCATCATTCTCTGCTTCAGAAATGTCACTTTCACAGATTTACAGTATACATTGAAGAATTTGACACACATACACAATAGGGAAGAACCTGGCAGCAACAATCAATTGAAGATCATGCAATAAGAAATTACTAAATGATTTGTTTCTATACTAAATTACAATTTATCTTCAGTTGTTGTTTGTGGGTTCTTGTCTCACTATGTGGTTCCCTAATCTTGTCTGATCAACATACAGAAGAATCAATACTTGAGGTGCTCACACAGGGTTCAGAATTGATGTGTAAAGTGTACATTTACTGGCCATAAATATTGCGTACCCACCAATGAACTATGTTCTGTATTAATTACAAAAGAACTCTAACTTTATTTGCAACAGCAATATAATACGACTTCAAGTATAAGCCTTTCACTGTAGTAAAAAAAAATAAAAGTTGTTGTTTTCATTATTCTTATGCCACCCCTTGGCCTCTGACAATATGTGCTCTACCTGGGCTGAGGATCTTAACATGGGGATAATCGGTTCTGAATCGCCTTCACACGTCATCTGTTAGCATTTGCCATGGGGTTATACAATGTAAAATAGTCCACAGAGTGCACTGGTCTAAAAGTAAATTAACCAATATTTACCCTGGCATTAAACATCATTAAACTAGAAAGAATTAAACACTCCCTTTGTGATTCCAATAAAATAAAATATTTAAATTAAAATAAAAATTAGCTGGATGCTGTCTCCATTGACTGAATGAATCCCTGCACTGCACCATTATATGTCTGTAGCACACAGCAGCATGCCAATGTTTAGTTTTAGTTTTTAGTTTTATGTTTTTGGGTCTCCTCTGCTATCTTAATTTCATCTTAATCTCATAGACCTAGCCAACGCTTACTTTGTTTTTGTAAATGTCTACATTGCGATGTGCAGTTAATTTGTATTATATTGCTTATTGTGCTCAACTTGTTATTCAGGTAGGGTCCTGTGTGTGATGTTGTTTGGCCTTTTTAGTGAAAATTTGGTAACACTTTATTTTGATGGTCCCTTTTGAACATTCTGTAAGTAACTTTTCACCTACATGTCAACTAACTGTCAGTAAAGTATAGACAGTTTTAATATCTGCAAACTGTTGTGATTCTCCCCCAGCAGACATTCTACTGACTATAAGTAACTTTGCAAGTACATGTCAATTTATTTGAACCCTAACCCAACCGATCTATTAATACGCTACTAACAATCTAATGAGAGTTAGTAGATGTGGCGAGTAGGACGAGGCCGGTGGCGTGATTGATAATGAGCGACACCTGTGCGACGCACCGGTCTCGTATCTCTCACGGAGGAGCGGAAGCATAAAGGAGGAGCGAAGACAGTGAAGATCGAGAGAGGCCAGGCCTGGATTCATGCTGTGTTTTTTTATATGTGACAGTATCATTTTGTATTGTTTATTTTACGTTTATCAAAGTCTTTGAATGTTTGCCGGTTCTCGCCTCCTTCTTCCCACAACATCTAACTTTGCTACAACATGACAGTGCAACGTCAACAGAATGTGATAATGGGACCATTAAAATAAAGTGAAACTGAAAATTGTATTTAAAAAAAAAGTTTAAATAAAGATTCCGCTCCACATCGTGCCTAACAACGCCCCTTAACTGTTCTAAATCCACTGTAAAACACGGCTTCGCAGGGCTTATTGCTTAAATAAGTTATAATTAGATTCTATAGCTGCAAGGCCTAAAAAACTACACATCTCAAGACACAGTGCATATTCTTTATGAATGTTTTTTCACTTTTAAAATCAGAGTTAGCAAGAAAGAAACATTTCATAAATACATTTTATAAATAAAAGAGGTTGTATTTTTGTTTATAAAATGTTTCACATTTGTTTCCTAAACCATTGAACTATGAAATTCAATTTACAAACCTTATTAAATTGGTTCCACTTTATCTAATCTTTAGGCCATTGACCTTCAGAGAGTGTTTAGCCTGCCTGCAGTTTGACTCTAGCTCTGGCATCAGTTCCTGTTTTAGAGGTTGACAGAATTTGTTTCAAGGAGTCAAAACATGAGAACTATCCTCCTTTGCGACTCTCTCTTTCTTTTTAATATACTCCATTCACATTATTTGAACAAAGGGACAAACAATACATTCAGCATGTGTTCATCTATCACAAAATGGATTTCTTTAATATTACACACCAGAGGGTCGTTTTAGAAGATATGCTGATTTAATTTTCTTCCAGTCTGTAGTATTGTAAATACATTTGCATGCAAGAAGAATGAAGGGCCAATACCTCTGGATTTATCAACTTCGCTGTTGATACCGTAGTTCAGCAAGAGGTTACCACATCAGGGGGCTCATGATGTTCATAGTCCTACTTCCCAGCTCTAACATATCCGATAGTACATAAGTGATCAAGTAATGACATTAGAAACGAGTGCGGCTGTACAACAGAGAGAGAACAAACAGATTAATACAGTGTTTCCCAAGTGTGACTGTGTGTATCCTCACAGCACCACATGTGCAGCTCAAGTACATTTGATGAAGACTAGAGGGACTCCAAACCAGAAATGTGTACACTGATTATTTATATCCTGTGCATAATCATTAATATTATTACAATGATTCCCTTTAAACACAAGATAATTTAATTGTTGTGCAGACATGCGAGTTTACAATATATATAAAATAAAAATAATATAAATATAAAATAAAATATAAAAAAATTAAACGTATTACTTGCCAAGCAACATTTATTGTTTTCGTTTAGTTTAAATGTACTAAAATTTGCAACTATATAGACATTTTTTAAAAATTAATTCTTCTAATTCTTCTAACTCTAATCGATTGATTGTATAGCTTTCCATTTCTTCAACAACCATGTGGGAAGACATATCATAGCCATATTCCAGGAATGTCAAGATTCATCAGGCTCAAACTGTGAAAGAATGGTTGGGAGGGAGCATGAAGAATCATTTTCACACATGAATATTGGCCCCTCTGAGGTCAGATCTTGAGTTCATTGAAAGTCTTTGGGATGTGCTGGAGGAGACTTTACAGAGATCTCGACTCTTGCATTGTTGCATTGCATTGCACTCTTGATGGAAATAAATGTTGTGATGCTATTTCAATCAAGAGGTGCATCAATATTTGGTCAAAATCTTTGTCATCCTGGAATATGTCCATGATGTGTTTTCCTACACGGTTGTTTAAGAAATGGAAAGCTACACAATCCATCGATTAGGGTTAGAAGAACTGATGACAAACACACAACATGCTAGAAATGTAATAATGATCCAATCATATAGACTCTTAAGCATTTGCCTATTTAAATCCAAACAGCGACTTGGCAGTGTATATCAATGACACTAAAATGATACTGGTATTGTAATACACACACACACACACACACACACACACACACACACGCACACACACACACACACACACACACACACATACACTTTTATTAGACATTTTACAAAATAGGAACTGCATGCATTACAGCATTAACTATAAAAATCACTAAATTAATTTAAATCATTAAAAAAATGTACAGCCCTACTTTTTTACTGCAGGTCATAATTTCTGTTTTATAGGTTTAACAAAGTAAAACTGATATCTCTCCAAGTACCCCCTGGATTCTTTGAAAGTACCCCCTGGGGTACACGTGCCTGCTTGAGAATCACTCGATTAATCAGATTTTCAATTATGGGGCAGAATACGGAAAAATACACCTCCATTTTCTTTATTTTTTTGCAGACGGATCACATCACCATTCTTCCGGTGAACGGCGGGGAAGATGTGATCATAAAAAAAGGTGCCTTTCTCAGAAACACATGTTCATTTGTGACAGTAACTTCTGAGAAAGACGGAATAAAAATGTCAAGTGCTCAAGACATGTTCCCTGCAAGAACTTCATTGGGATCTTTCCCACTCCAAGCGGTGACATCAAAACGCATAGAAAATGTAACATAACGTGTCAGCGCTTAAGCAGGAACAGCATTTTGTGACAGTTCCTTGCCCGAATCAGTAAATAAAGACACACACGTGTATGTGTGTGAGCCTAGTCGCTGTGCTTCATAGAGTTTTTGCAATATGATTACAGTAATGACATACAGTGTCTTTTGGAGAATGGCATAAACACCTTTATTAGTTGATACTGAATTTATGGTGTTTGTGTCAACCTCCCTGAGCTAGAACATCCTCACCTATCGTAATGTGGAGAAACCAAAGAAGTTCACAGAACATTTTAGTATTCATCATGTGTTTCTGGATAGGTCGAGGTATTTGGATTTATACTAGAAGGATATGCCAGCAGAATAGTCAAATTCTTGAGCAAGCATAGAACTAAAAAAAAAGCAGAGGCGTATTTTATTTTTAGAGGTTCCTCAATCAACTGAATGCTTTAATAAGCAAAACTCCACTGAAGACTGTTGTGTTTCAGTTTGCTTGCCTTCCTGAAATTTGGGAAAAAAAGCTTGTGGTTTGTTTCTCTTTACTTCTGTATGATATTTTCTCTCACCGGTTGAAAAAATATGTATTTCCTGCTCTATACTTCCTAAGACAGTGTTCCTTTGTTTTCTAAACAATCCCATTGTGTAAGTGCGAGCATAGACCTTGAGTGATGTTGAATGTTTAATGAGTTTGCAACATTCACATCCACTGACTGGGAAGGAAGGGCTTTAGGAACCGGCATGATAAAGTGTGTTGAAAGACAGAGAATAAAACAAAAGAAACTTATAATAGACAATAACGCATTTAGTTTAGCAGCAGGCCCTCGATTCTTTGAATAAAGTCATGTGCGAATGCTTTTAGCTTATGTAAAATCACCGGCACACTGGTGAGTTTGTTTACTTCGTCCTTGGCGCTGGTGTCATGGTTATGTGTGCTTTTGCAAAAACAGTTTCTAGAGTTCCCTGCCAGCTTTGTGAAAGAGGGACTTGTGTTTGGTTCCCGTTCTGGTTTACCAGCCAGCCATGATGGTCGAAAGGCATTGGTGGAAAGAAAACAGGGCTGTTGTCCTGAATAAGCAAATTCACAGCATTGTTGCTGTCAGATCGATTCCACGGTGGCTGTCGAAATTCTAGGGATGACTCAAAAAGTTGAAGAAAAGAATGATGCTTCATCACTTTTTAATGCCTTCTCGAGTGCTAGTTCTCTTGCTTGAACTGTGATCTTAAAGGCATAGTACACTCAAAAATAAACATTCTGTCATCCTTTTCTTATGTCATTCCAAAGCCATATGACATTCTTTCTTCTGTGGAACACAAAAGGAGAATTTTGAAGAACATAATGGCTATTTTGTTCCATACAATACAATGAATGGGAATTGCTGCATTCAAGCTTCAAAAAGGACACAAATCACCATAAAAGAGACAAAAAGTTGCCCATACTACTCATACAATATCTTTCAAGTCTTCTGAAGCCATATGATAGCTTTGAGGGAGGAACATAGCAAAATGTATGTTCTTATTCACTTATAATCTTTCACTCTTGCTGGTAACGGATCCTCTGTGAGTGACTCAAAAACCAGGAGAGTCAGATTCATAAATAAAACATTCAACCCATTTCAAATGGCTCATTGAACAGATCCAACTCAAAAGAATGATTCATACAAGAATCGGGCATCACTGCTGCTGTCAGTTTTTTGATTCTGTCATAATTCTGTATATATTTTCAGTGACTTTACAGAAGACTTGAAATATTGTTTACAAGTTGTGTGGACTGTTTTTACTTACTTTAGATGTTACAAGATGTTCATCAAACATTCTTTTTGTGTTCCACAGAAAAAAAAGGAAGTCGTATAGGCTTTAAATTATGTTTTATTTACAAAGTTCGGGAGGAGCACATTCAGGTAATTAACACGAGTGGAGAGCACTCAGCAATCAATGATAAGAGGTATATATAGATTCAGCAATGTCACCTCAATCCATTGACAGTTTAGCAGCGTCCCTCCACCACCCCTTCTCCACACTTCTAGTTCTAACCACTTACATACGGGGGGGAGGTACTCTGGGTTCGGGCCCAACTCCGAGCTCGGAGCCCTCCCCCCGGACAGCACGCCAAATACGCATTAAACCTTATACACTCTAATCATATGTAAGTGTGAACTTGTGAAATGGCATAAGTGTGAGTAAATTACGACAGAATACTCTTTTTGGATGAACTATTCCTTTATCTCAAATAAAGCCCTATTCAGATGGGACTAAGTTTCCAGGGGGTCGTTAGAGAAATTCGTGTTTCACAGACGTACTTTGCAATTTTAATCCCATCCGAATCTGCCAAGTCTTTCCCACACAACCACTGTAAAAATTCCGAGGCAAATTACCTACTTTTTTTGGCCAACTCAACGGTCCTCTGAGAAATCTAATCCTGTCCAAATGCGAATCTCTGTGATTGCTGATGTTGTATTATTCTATGTGTTTTTGACCTACCAGAGCTACCGTTTGCACACCAATATTCGGCATGCTTTACTTTCATTTCAAAATGGATGGTATTCGACGAAAAAATAACATATACAACTAATAAATTGAGCCAAATTGCGGAAACTGCGAAGATTGCCCAATGTAGTGTCAGGTAAGTGTAAGATAAGCGGGCCGTGTGGAATCCATGAGTACCAGATGTGGGCCGGATCTGGGCCGACACAATGTTGCCGTCTGGGTATATACTTGTTAAGTTTACTTAAATGTTTTTTTTTTTATAATAAATTTAAAATCATATTAACAAATAATAAATTAAAATACATATACATGATGCACGCACAGCACATAACCTTCTGTAATGGCACACACACTCCCACTTCTGTAATAAACACGGAGATGTTAGAGCCGTCCGAATCGGTACATGAAATGACGTTGAGTGATAAGAATTGTAACTCAATCGTTGTATAGAAAACTAGTCCCATCCAGATAAGGCTTAAGACAGATTACAAAATTGTACCAGTGTGTATGTGGAGAAAAAGCTTGTCAAGGTAACCACTAATTAAAAACTCAAAGATTCTGTCATATCCACTCAAAGCTTGTCACATCAGCACTTCATAATGAAAACAGAGATGTCATAAAAACACAAAGAACACTTCCCAAGCTAAATCAAACTGCTTTACTGTCAAGAGATCTCCAAAATGTGTATGAATTTGGCAGGCCAATGATCTCCTAACTAAAGAGAATAATTAATGTACAAATTACATTCTATAAACATCAAAAGAAAAACTCAATATTCAATATGCCAGATCAGAGCTAGACCAAAAGGAAGGCGACCTTTTATACATTGCTATCTTTCTCTCTACTTTGGTTTGATCTCTTTTTTGCAGTTTTCATCTTTTTTTTTTTCTTTTCTTGGACCCTGTTCATTTATCTGACCACATTTCCAGAGACATGTCAGATGGATATCGACAGACAGCCCAATCTAGTGGCAAGTGCAGATATTGTACGCTCCACACATCCTGCTCATTCAATTCTGGGAAATTGGTCTCTTTGAAAAAAGCCTGTCATTATTTTGTCACGCCTTGTCCCAAGTGACTTTTACAGCAAATAAGTCTACCAGCCAAACGGGCACGAAAAAAGACTGCTGCGAAGTCATGGCAGTTTTGTTGTTCCTCTTTTGTTTTAAAAAGAAGAAAAAAAATATTGGCGGACATCTCTAATCTCAGTTGTGAATGTACTATTCATGTACTAGTCATAATTCCTTCTTGCTTCTTTGTTTTATGTTATGGCTCCATTTAGGTTTGATTCATATCTCAGACACAGAGTTAGTTATTTTCAAGCTTCCTTATCGTTGTCATTGTTTTAAATCAAAACTCATGAGACCGTGCTGTTGGACAGGAACGTTTATCTACCCAGAATGATCGTACAGTTAGTATCCTTTGTGTGCGAATGGTTGGACGCTCTAACTCTGTTTGTCCTCTAAATAATTCTGTTTTCTTTGATTCTTTGTTAGATTTATGTTCAATTAATACCTGGAGAAAGCTATTTGTTATTCCCACTCATCTCAGTGGTGGTGCTGATGCATCTTGTCAATGAAATTACAAAAATGTTTGTTAAAATTTTATATTTCTTTCATTTCACCAAAACTAATGAAAACTAGATAAAGTGCATTATGCATTAAATAATTTAAATAATTTAATTTAAACAATTTTTGTCAAAATATCACAAAACACTCACTGCAAGAAATTATTTAAAAAGATAAATCAAAGAAAATATTATAAATGATGGTAAGACTTTACAATAAGGTCTCATTTGTAAACATTAGTTAATGCAACAAGAACTAACAATGAACAATATATTTTTACAGCATTTACAGTATTAACCTTTGTTAATGTAAGTTGATAAAAAGTTTCATTTTTATTTAATTATCATTTTAACTAAAATAACTAATGTTGATACATTAAACCTACATTGGCTCCCAGTTACATTTAGGATTGATTTTAAAGTATTATTACTGGTATATAAATCATTCAATGGCCTAGGACCTCAATACATTGCAGATATGCTAACTGAATATAAACCCAACAGATCACTCAGATCACTAGGATCACATCAGCTAGAAATACCAAGGGTTCACTCTAAGCATGGTGAGTGTGCTTTTAGCTACTATTTTCAATCAAAAATAGAAGTGGTCCAAATATATTTAAAATATATATATATATTTAAAAAAATTATATATCTTCTGTGAAAGTCTCAGGAACAAAAAAATGTGGTGGTCTGAATGCAATGATAGAATGTTATACCTATAAACATACCTTTACGTTATGTTTATGTGTGTGCAACAGTCGTCCATGAGGGGCTGCCGCTTTACTTTCGTTTTGTGTTTAATTTATGTTAAAGTGTTAAACGTTCCCCGGTTCCCGCCTCCTCCTTCCCTTATCAACATACCTCGTTACAGTGGGATCTTATGCTTTCAAAGCTAGCTTGCTATTGCTATAGCCTCTCCGAAACTGCCTTCCCTACTTTTAAGTGTTATCAAAATAATAAATACTAAAATATCTAGAAAATAGATAAATATTACAAATGCTCAAACAATTTTAAAGATAAATCTAGAAACGAGAAACTCCCGCACACTATCAGAAATGGCATTTAAAAAAATAGTTTGAAAAAACAATGTTTTTTTTGTTAATTGAAAGGTAAATGTAGAAAATTTTCTTTTTATTAATCTAGATAAACAGCTAAAAAATGAATAAAGCTTGGCTGTACTCAATTTGTTTTTTAAGATTTATGTATTTGAATCACATAATGAAATTAAATTGTGTAAACCAAAAGGATGTGTAAATGTTATGTTTCACAATGAACAGATGTATGCTGATTCTAATATATTTTAATAAATGCATTTTGACAATATGATTATTAAAATAAATACATATTTTTTGAGTGCAGAAATCTTACTGTTTTTTTTACCTGTTTTATTTATTAAAATTAATAAATAATTGTGCAGTCCAAATGGATGGAAATTAAATGCAATTCGCATACATAAATCTTAAATGAAGGCCTAAATATTTTTTTAAGTGTAGGGGGTTTATTAACTCACCTGAATGCATCCTATGAGTATTAAACAAATTCTCTGCTTAAAACATCACGCCATGCAGCCACCCCAATGTTTTGGTGCCAATTTTAGTTTGCTAATGCTAGTGCCATTGTCCCCTTCTAAACCCTTCAAGGCAACCATTATAAAGTCTATTACTCTTTTTCATCATTTGAAGTCATCCTAATCCAGATAAACAAGAGCATGTCATGCCACAGGGAATCACTATCCAGATGCCTGTCACATAAATCAAAAGCTGGTCTTCAATGAACATGCTGGATAAATCTCATAAAGGAGATGCATTACATCAGTTGTTGAGAGAGGAAATAAAAGGAGGCTGAGCTCCCTAAAACCTTAGAGCGTGCTTTCATTGTTACGGCAGTCACAGGTGCTAAACAGTAGATTATAATGACTCCAATAATAAGTTTAAAGACACAAAGAGGTCCCAAGTGGTGCTGTTTCAGCAGTTATGTTATTACATTTCAGTGATAAATTTATTTTCATTTGGCTGTCTTTCACTTCCAAATAGATTTAGTACATTTCCTTAAAATTTGCGCTGGTTTATATGGTAGAGTAAAAGCTGCAGTATCACACAAAAATCTGATTCAAACCTTGACAACAGACGGGGGAAACTGCATCACCCAGCATGTTTTTAAAAAGTGCGTTCATCCTCAAGTTGATCTTTTTTTTGCTGCAATTGTTGAAAACAAGTCAGTAAAAATAGTTCAAGGAGCCATTGCTGTGGTACTCAGAGGTTCCTTTCATCTTTCATCTTCTGAAGCTCTCCATCAGCAAAACATCCACCCAATCTGTCTTCACTCAGAAATGAGGCCCTGAAATACATTAACCATTGGACGGAACAATTGTCCACAACCGTGCAATTATAATATCACGGCAATCACTTCAAACCTAGCTGAAATCTCTAGTGGAGTACATGAATGATGAACAAACCCCAACACTTCCGCTGGATACTCGGAGGACAGTGAAAAGGTGAAATTAAAAGGAAATGGGATCAGAAAATGACTTGGAATTTAACATAGACGTTCAACATAAAAAAAAACAACAATGTAAAAGAAGTTCTTCAAAACCTTGCAACCCATTTAACTTTCATAGTATGATATATTTCATAGTAAATCAGGAAATATTAACAGGAAGAAATGTAGGGCGGAACATACATTTCATCCATCACTGATTGGATCGTGACTCCTATATCCTGTAATATTTATAAGATTTTGCACATCACAAAAACATATATGGATTCTTTATAGTAAACTTTGGTCAACATAAAATCAAGTGATCTTGATTTTTTTCTTAAAATTAAATTTTTTTGCTACAATTTTAATTATGCACAATATTCTTCATTATTTGATATACAATGTATATACAGGTACACGACTATTAAAACGTTTTTTCTAGACTTTATGCTGTTTTGGTGAGCATTAAAAAACACTGTTGAATTCACTTTGAAAAATATCAGATAATGGGGAAAAAATAGTTAGGAAAGTTGAAAGGTTGGAGGTTTTTTATTCTGCCTGTATGCTGGTCTCTTATTTTGAAAGTTTGTGTTGTCTTCAACTACTTTGATTGTTCACTGTTTTGTCTTTGAGGGGAATGAGAATGTTAGCGAACAGCCTTCTATTCATATTATTGACCATTTTAGTCCAATGTTTTAAATGTAAATTTTGCAGTAACCGCAGTTACAACTTGTTTCGTTTTTGTTCAGGCTCTTGTCATGAAAATTATCTATGGATCATCTTGTAAATAAAGCTACACAGATGCACAAGACCTGCATTACAATCATGGAGAAATGTTGCTAACTGCTGTATTTCATAGCGGATCTGCACGACTGAGCTGAATGTCAAGCATCCATCAAGTTCACCGGTATTCAGATTCCACGTACGGTAGTGAAGTTGATTAATGATGTATCTAGAAAAGATCTGCTCAGATTTGACTGAGAGAAGGCATCCCAGATAGATTCTGGGAGAATCAAATATCAACAGGAAACAGCAATACACTCACAAGCGCGAAGGTTGAGTGTGTCAGAGAAATTTTATACAGCTTCCTGACGGAGTTCATTTTTCTCCCCTCTGTGTCCTTTTATAGTATTTAGTGAAGATGCTGCAAAACAAATTAGACCCGTGGCCTCTCGTGACCTGCCACTGCATCGCTTTAAAGATTGATATGTATCGATGGAGTATGGATATCAAGACAGCAGCTTTCTCGAGTTACCCTCAGTTTGAGTGACTTGACTTGAACTCCTGCCCAGACAAAATCTATACTGAATATATTCAAACACGGTTTACGCCACCGCAAATATAAAACAAAAACTGAATAATATCACACTCTCCAATGAAATAAAATCTTTACAATAGATATTGAATGACTCTCACCTTGAAAAAACAATCAGACAGTGGCATGTTTTCAGCTATAGTCCTCATTCTTTTACGTATGAAGCCATCGCAGGTGTGCAGAGCACTTCAGTCGATCCTTACATAAACTAGCTGAACGCTGACTTTTATGAACACTTTATGGAGTATTAAGTAAAAGAACGACAGTCTGTGTTCGATTCACAGCTGTGATTGTAAAGGGATATAAAGACAGCACTCCTAAAGACAGTGCAGCAGGAAGGTTATAAAAACTTACTTCATTTGCACCATCCGCCGCTGTCAGAAAAGCAGCACCTGAGACTGCAGCAAAACAACAGTGCCTTTTAAATGAGAAACTCAACTCCAAAGGACAGTTCTCAGTCTATCACAGCTAATACGATCCACTTAGCTCTTAATTTACAGTCCATCTGTGAAGCATTTGCTTTGTCACCTTTTCAGGCCCTAATAAATCACAGTGTTAGTTCTACATGCCACTGATACACCTTTGAAATGTAAACCCTTTTAACATTTACACAACTGTGTCACTAACCACCAAGAAAATCTTGGGAAAGACCTGAAGAGACACTTTTTTAGGCAAATTAAACCAGAAAAGAGATATATTGGAGGTCATTGGTGTGAGGTCTAAGATAACTAGTTGTGAGCTGCCTACCTAGACCGCATTCTAAGGGTGCATCATCATGTGCTCACAACTGAGTTGCTGCTTATGTAGAGTGTTTCAAATCAAATCAGTGACTTGTGAGGTTCCACGTTGGTTAGGATGCTGTCTTTGAAGGTAGCTGCCTATGTAGACAGTAAGACAGTAAGGAAGCTCACTACTATGTTTTTAAATAAAGGTAAAAAAAAAGGGGAGAAACAAAACTGATAGAAAGAGATATGTGAGAGGTAGAGATAAGTTAGTGAACTTTCAGCCCATGGACTCTAAAGTCAGTCAGATTAGCTCTCAGATGTCTCCAAATTAACTAAAGTCGTTCCAAAAGAGCTGAACAAACTGCAATGCCACTTTCCTTTGTTCATTAAAAAGTGACCTCACTTCACTGTGCATTAAACAAGTAACACAGTCTTTCAGCATCTCAGCGAAAATACGAGGATCCAAATCCAAACGTATTTATTATTAATTATACAGCTCTTAATTGTATTGGTTAAAAAAAATCCTCTTTTTGTGTTTTTCACTTTCTGTGCTGTTTTCATCTAAAAAGAGCAACAAGAGCTGCAAATGTATGTTAGAGCAAATAACGGATCTCATAAAGTACAAAGTATATTCATTTAGTTCTTTAACAGATGAGTCAATACTACTCAAAATATTTAGTTGTCTTCTTAAACTTCTGATAAATAGCATATAAGAATTTGTCATCAAAATAATTTAAGCAATTTCAACTTTTTTGAAGTTAAGATTCAAATAGTTTTTAAAATCAGTATATAATTACAGCCAATTTGATTATACTTAAAAATTTAAGGCAGCATCTGAGCTTAAGATTTTAAGTTGAAATAGGTGGACATTTTTTTACAGTGTATGGATGGTACATAAGAGACGCATACTAAAGCCCATTTAGCCACATAGTGGGTTCTTTGTCTTTCGCTGTACAAATACTTTTTTTTTTTTAACAAAAGCATAAAGTTGGCCTATTCGGTTGCACCCAGTTTGAAAACTAAGTTTGCATGTATTTAAAATTGCCTTTTATAATAATGTTTAGCATGCACTTATACAATTTTACAGTTTGTAAAATGCTGGCCAGAATCTGTACGGCAAGATACTGTGTTCAAGCCGTTTGTAAGCTCCATGCTTCATTTCATCTTTTCTTTTGAAGCGGACACTCTGTGGACAGATGTAAAGAAGTTGAGGGGATTTTACCTACATTCATATTTATTTTGAATCCCTCTTCATCAGGGTAAATGGTTTGTCTGCAGAGCCCAGTGGTTTATTTGCACCTCCCAGCATTTGTAGAGCTGAAAAAGGCAATATAGGGTTTCTTTTAAAGTTGCATGAGAGCAGGTTAACTTGCATTTCAACAGAAAACACCCTGAGACTGTTTGACTGTTTGAAGGTGCAAATAACAGGGAAGAGGTTTGAAGTGCATGTTTTATTGAGAGATTTAATTATTCTGTGTTTTACAGAGGTTAGGTTCACCTCATAACACTGGAAATGCCAGTGACTCTGTAAATATTAAAGGGGAATATTGTGTTTTATCTGTTTGTGAATTTAAGCCAACGAATTAAAATGTGTGTCAGAGAACAGATGTCATAACAATGAATATTGTATAGTCTGTAGAAATATGTACAGAGAAGGAATATAAGCTTGTTTAACTAGGAAAGTCACATTGAGGTTAAAACCTCTTTTACAAGTGAGACCTAGTCAAGACAGGGTCAGATATCAGGATTAAACAAATTACAAGCAAAAATAAGAAACCAGTCACAACATCATCATTAGATAGGCAAGGCAAGTTTATTTATATAGCACATTTCATACACAATGGTAATTCAAGGTGCTTTACATAGAAGAAATTAAAACAATCAAAAGAAATCAGAATAATTAAAACAGTTTAGAATAAAAGATAAAATACAGAAATAAATGAAATCAGAATAATTAAAACATTAAATAAAATACAGTACAAACAGTCGGACGAGCAGTGGCACAGTGCTCATTCAGTAAATGCATAGGTAAACAGATGTGTTTTGAGTCTGGATTTGAATGTGACTACTGTAGGAGCACATCTGATCTCTTCTGGAAGCTGGTTCCAGCTACGGCTGGCATAGTAGCTAAAAACACACTCCCCTTGCTTAGAGTGAACCCTTGATATTTCTAGCTGATGTGATCCTAGTGATCTGAGTGATCTGTTGGGTTTATATTCAGTGAGCATATCTGCAATGTATTGAGGTCCTGGGCCATTGAATGATTTATATACCAGCAATAATACTTTAAAATCAATTCTATATGTAGCTGGCAGCCAGTGTAAAGACCTGAGGACTGGTGTGATGTGTTCATATTTTCTGGTTCTGCTCAGAATCCTGGCAGCAGCGTTCTGTATGAGCTGCAACTGTCTTATGGTCTTTTTAGGAAGGCCAGTGAGGAGTCCATTATACAATAATCCACCCTGCTGGTGATGAAAGCATGCACAAGTTTCTCTAAGTCTTGACTGGAAACAAAGCATCTAATTCTTGCAATATTTTTCAGATACTACAAAAACACAACAAAACAAATCTCCATGACAACATGTTATACAACACCATGACACAGCACAAAACACTAACATTTAGGTACTGCGTAATGCCCTACATACATGCCTTTTGACCATTTTAGAACTAAATGTATCTTTTGACTTGATAACTCTTTCTACAGACACAAACAATACTTCAAAACATGTTGGCTGTTACTTTTCTAAGTTATCAAACTTACAATTTTTGCTGTATAGCTTAAGCTCAAACAGTAGAACATGCAATAGCAACGTCAAGGTCATAGTTTAAATTACCAGGAAATGCATGAAATAATAAAATGCATTCCTTGAATGCAATGTAAGTCACTTCAGATAAAAGCCTCTGCCTAATGCAAAAATAAATGTTTTGCCTGGTAGACAATTATAAAGGTTGAAAAATCCCACAGGCCCATAGAGGAGTAACCAGTCAAATCTAGAGACAAGATTATCAAAGAGACTCGTGGTGGAATTTGTTGACTTTGCAACCAACAAAACATCCTAGCAACTACATATCAATGCCAAGAAGACCACTCACAACATCCTAGCAGCACAGATTCTCTAAGAAAAAAAACTTGAATGTATATAATATAATTGAAAAGTATTGAAGAGCAATATCTTTCATTCACAGCACCTACATTACAAAGAGTGTATTCTTTTTTTTTTTTTTTTGGAGATCTCCTTACAAAAGGCCCTTGATCTTCTGATATGAAACGCTCCACCCGGTTCCACTAGCAAGAGCCAGAGTTGCAATTCAAACAAATGTTGTTGTTTTTTTTTTTTTTATGAATTACACTGTTGGGAAGAGAATTATAAATTACATCACTGCAAGGCATAGTGTCTTTGTTATAAATATATACATATAAATATATATCTTGAAGAGAAAAAAATAAACAGTGTTCAGCAAAAACAAACATCCCCAGTAGCTATGGGTAGTGCTGTGCTGTATTTGGCAGCAGTGTAAGCTTAGGAACAGCTTGTGAAGGATGCGCTCTGCACTTCCCATCGGCACCACAATCTGGCTGAGTGTGTCCCAGCGGACACCATCCACAGCACCACAACGAAATCGGTTCACACCTATACGCTTACGTGTGCAAACTTCCCTGCTGTGCTTGACCTTAAAAAACAAACGCACGCACACACACACACACACCACAATACACCTGCAGAGAAACATATCCTCACCAGGCTCTGTAATTTCATCTTAATGAACAGAAAAAGGCCGATATTCAGAACTGGATGTCAATCATGAATTTCATAAGCAAGAGCTTATGCTTAGCTTAGCAGGATTAGAAGAATGAATCTGCACCCAATGTTCATATGAATCATTTGAGTGACAGTATTGCAAAAAAAAAACAAAAAAAACATGCATGCTTTTTATTGACAAACAATTTACTTTGGTGGTTTTTCATTCAGTGGCAAACTTCTTAAAATGGTTCCCTGTGTTAAAATATTTATGTCTCCTGGAATAAAAGTCTGAGGTTACACTTTATTCTGATAGTCTACTTTATTCTTTATACTAAGAAACTATTATGCAACTACATGCCACTAACTCTCATTAATTTGCAACTACATGCCACTAACTCTCATTAGAGGATTAGTAGACTTTTAGGGTTAGTAGAATAAGGTGACATGCAAAGTTTTTACTTGCAAAGTTACTTATAGGCAGTAAAATGTTGGACGACCATCAAAATAAAATGTTAGCAGATATTAAGCAGGCAGTGGACATGTATTTTTCAATGTTACTTTAAGTCAGTTGAATGTATGTTAAAGGATCAATAAAAAAAATATATTTTAACAGATATTAAGCAAACAGTCAGCAAATGGTATTTGACCTGTACTTGCAAAGTTATAGTTAGTAGAATGTCTGAAGTGGACTATCAAAAAAAAAAAAAAGTGACATTGTTTAATTATTTTGTATTTTTTTATACAAATGTGATATTTTTCAGATTTTGGAGGAAAAAAATTATTGGATAAGCTTTGGATTTGTTAATTCAATAAATTAGCTAGCAACAAAGTTAGCAATTAATTTTGAACTTTGAAATCAGTTGTTTCTGGATTTAAATGATCAAGTTTACCACCAGCTGACCCATTTTGCAGTGACACCAAATAAAACGCAAGCAGTAAAAATCTTAAAACTAATGATATTTCTGATCTTCAAACTGTCAGTGGTGCTCTGGCAGAGATGTGCACTTCTCATTTCCATCTTAATAAAATAAAAGCGCTTTTGGAAAAACATAAAACTGCTGACAATGACAACAGTATGGGGACAGTGATCCTAAGATTAAAAAAAAACACTATAAAGATAAATTGTACAAGAATATTGCAAATGATTTTTTTAAAGGTGAAATGTGTAATTTCTCCACCACTAACGAAATCAAACAGAAATGCAATCTGTTTTGAGTGGTCAGACTCAACTGGACATTCTAACACCGGCCCACCAATTGCATGAGTTTATGAGTGGTTTGTCTGACCAATCGAAGACAGGGAGAGTGATTGAAAGCAGTCAAAATGTTTGCAATTCTGTTTGGCAATGCTAGTGGCACACAAATGAAATGCTTTACCTTTAAGATCTTAAAGGAAATGAGTGGGCGACAAGTTTTAATATTTCAACACTGTCAACATGTAAAGTAATTAAAGTAAAAGTAATTTAATTCATCCCAATTTATAATAAATTCTCATAATAATAATAACCATAGTTTTGTCAAAAATAAAAAAAATCTTTAAAATCATACAAGGAGAAGTGTCCCTTATAGAAAATGACCTGTACAGTACATGAAAACTGCCTATACAAGATATGTGGCCTACACTGCAACACTTGGATCTATGTCAAGTCACTGACACGTTCAATTCTTGTTGGGTGGTTGTGTGCTTAGGCTTCGTTAGAACACAACTAATCGGAACAGATCGCAGAGAGCACATGTCCCCTCCTCTAAGTTTGTTTGAGGCAAGAACAGCTGTTCCGGGATCGAGAGGCACTGGGATTGAATCGTAATGAACCAGTCCTGTAGTTCGTCAAACAGCGCTGTCAGACACAAAACAAAAGAAGACTTGCTACTGTAACCCAAAATGTCACTGAGTCACTGATCAAAGAAGAGGGAAGCTTTTAAAAGACCTCAAATTGCCAATCAAAATCCTAAAACTCATTTGATACACTGAAAATGTGGTATTTGAACACCAATATGTCACTGCTCTGCGGGTCGTTCCTCTTATGCAGTACCTTTTGATCTCTGTAACTTGAAGGAATATACTTCTGTTGTAAATTATGTCGAATTTATAGAAGACTTTCAGAAAGATGCTCTGGTCAAGCTCAAGCACTTAACTTAAGAAAATTAACCGCATGGAAATTAAGAACTGACGTTAGTTATATTAAAAAAGATGAACAGAATGGAAAGTGATATTGAGGACACAAGAAAGATATAAACAAGAAAGACAATGACAAAAATGGTTTAAACATTTGCTTATATAAAATTGAGCTCTACGTTCACTTAGCTCTGATAGTGAAAACAGAAGACTGTGATTACCATCTCTAAAAATTGTGAGTTCTTCCATTTTGTCCATATATTGAAACAAACAGGAATATGATAATGTACTGCATGACTGAAATGACCCATGCACTAGATTTGTATCCAAGAGAGTCTATCATCATCCTGAATAAATGATGTGTTTTCTTTCTAAATAGCCTCCGCTCACCCTAAAAAGAAATCATCTAACTTTGGATTGCAAAACGAAATAAGTGCGAAACATAAGTGTGTCAGTGAATTAATTGCTGTAGACGGAATATATCATGTGGGAATTGCGCTGTCTCCGGAATGATCTTCTACTATTTTTTTCTCTCTTCTCCAGGAACATGATAAGAGGCAGTTATCAAGGGAATTTCCAGGTATATTCAGGCAAGGGCTCGCCCTTAAAAAGCGAGAAGTCCCACTGAACTGTACTTGAATCTGAGAGCCTGCACCATAAGCCTCATTAAAACACTGCACCACAAAGGAATCAACAGTCCTGTGCACTGCAGTACAAGAGTGGGGAGTTTATTCTTTTCTTTCAAAGTGAAATTACAGGACTTGAGCCCTAAGGAGAATATACTACACTTATTGCTGGACTGTTGCAATGAACCAGAAGCAAAAACCAGCAAAAAATACAGAACATCCACCAATTGAAATTTAAGGTCCACATGAAATCAGAATTGACCTTCTTAATGCAAGGCTCGAACAATTATTCTGTGTACTTTATTGCAAACAAAGAAAGAAAATGTGTCCCATATGATAAATGTAGTTGTCATAATATTGTTGTCATAAAAACTAGTCACATACCAGAGTTGTGCACCGTTCCGAGTTTAATAATGAATGCCCTTTAAAGGGGACATATTATGCTTGTTTACATTTTCAACTTTCTTTAGTGTGTAATGCTGCTGTTTGAGCATTAAAAGGGTCTGCAAAGTTACAAAACACAAAGTCCAATCCAAAGGGATTTATCAGTTCTCACTGTTTCTAACTCCCTGAAGTGCCTTGATTGTAGTTGTGAGTTTTCTTCCCAGAACGTACATCACTATATTTCTCATTTAAATAATTCATGCCCAAAGCATATGCAAAATAAAGGGGACAAGCTATGCTTGAGTTGCGTTAGTAGTGTTTTGTGACATTTGGGATGAGAGGTTCTACAACAATGTACACTATGTGAAAAATAATGTTTTTTTTAATATATATATTCACGCAGTAAAACAGTCTATATTATCCAGACTTTTAAAAAAGGGCATACTAGGTCCCCTTTAAATTCCAATTAAATTCCTGAATTTGAACTGAGAAAACAGAAAACAGGATGCAAATTATCTTTGACTGTAAGTAGAATTAAAAGTAAAATTCAAATTTAAATAAATTCATACAACTTAGAAAACAAAACAAAAAAGCAAAGTTTGTCTACAATTATACATTTTTTATAAAAAAATACTATTTCAGTTTTTCTACATCAAAATTTTACATTTAATTAATTGAAATTGCTGTTTTAAAACAGTCTATGAAATATACTACATTTCTGAATGAAATTGTTTGTACTCTGTATGGATGTATCTGGATGGATTTTTGTGGACAATTGTGAAAGAACTCTTAATTTCCTAGAATGCAATTCCTGTTTTCAGTTTCTTTAAATTGCAATTCAGTATATTCCTATTTTTTGCATACTGATTCAGATTCACACTTGTGGCTGAAAGAAAGTCAATTGTTTAATTTTGAATCTTGCACAACCCTGGACAATGTATTACCACATTTATATGAACTGAACATTTCATTTCATTTCAAAATCATTTGCATGAATCCCTTCTTTTGCTGCCATGAAAATGTCCACTAGTCTGTGTAGGTGCTTACTAAGCATCTTATAAACACGTATACATCACATGAAGGGAGTAAAATGACTTGTGAAAAAGCCAGTGACTAACACTGTATATGTTAAATAACACCAACGAACTGAGGATTGCAAATGCTAGTTGTATTTTGAGTCACTGAACTCATCATCTCAAAATTCAATAAAAGTGCATTAAATGTCATTGTGATCGCTTTCATTGGAAAGGAGAGACGGCAGAGCAGGAAAGCTATCTATGAGAAATTCCAATCATCGAAACAGGTTATTGCCCGATTCCGCATCTGTTGGTATGCAATTACGTGCGTTTCAACTCAGATGCGCTCTGGGACAGGAATCAATAATGACCAATTAAACGTATTCATCAGGGAAAAGGGCGAGGCATTTTACAACCCTGACAATCCGGAATAACAAGTTACTGGATTGCATCATGTTGGACGCGCAGAAAAGGGGAACACAAACAAATAATCCTGCATCCTGGAAGTTTATCTCTTCCCTTCCACGAAAGCCAACAATCTGCTTCTTTGTGAGCATGCCAAGCTCTTCATTAATGACATAATCTTCAGCAGCGAGCGTATTGGGTCATTTGCAGCAACAGACATGAAACATCAGCGGCCAGAGAGAGCGGTCTGTACTCAGATTACTGCGGCATGCTGGAAACAAACACTCACTTCACATGCTTTGATATGTCACAGCACATTCGCACGCTGATCACAGCAGAGCGTGTGCACAAGCAAGCTGGGTGCTTGACATGGCAGAACCAATTTCTAAGAAGATTACAGATTTCTTCAAATGAAATAGGCCTAATTTCTCAAGTGAACAGAACAGATACAACAGAATATTTCCAGACGTTAAATGCTTTTTACACGCAAAACGTGGCAAATTATTCTAACGTCAGTCTCATTACGGATCAAAATAGACGAAGTTGCACTCATGCTGAAACAACACAGAATATCTGACTAGTTTTTACACTATCAAATGCGGTACTAAAGGAGTGCCAGTACTTCTAATATTCCAATATAAGTCTTTCCTTGGTGGAATAAACTGATACCTTTAAAAAAGAAAACTGAGAGCAACTTGTAATTAGTTCCCATCAGATTTTTTCTCAAGTAGCAGTGAAGAGGGCAGGACATGTCCCATTAAAGTAAAAAAGTCTTGACTCGCACACTGGAGAGAAAAATTCATAGATCTGTGGCGCTCCAACACTTTGCCCACCATCTGTAACTGACAGCTGTGAAGATGTGCAAATGAAGCCCAGCAGTCTTCCGAGCAGACTGAGAAGATTTGATAAGCTGAATGATTTATCTGGTTTGCTGAACTTATCATTTACATATACATACATAAAATGGCGGGGTCCAAAAGCCAGAGAAGAGGAGTGCAAATGATTCTGTTTTGCATTGTACTCTAACTGAATGCGAAATGTTACTGATAACAACAAATTAACAGCATAGCAATTTGAGTGAAAAGTTCATATAAATAAAAACTGGAGTATCTTATTTGGTCAAGCTTGGATTTGTAATTTGATTTAAACCTGAAAATGTAACAATTAAGATACAAATATCAGTCTTTTGCCACACTTAATGAACAAATCTGTGCAAAACCTGATGATTTGTTTATAATTATTGTTCAGTTTATATCATAATGAGCACCAGTATAGGGAAAGCTAGTCTGAAACTGTAGCTTGTCAAGCCAAAGCTATAGTATAGTCATAGTTTAACTATAGTTACTCTTTTGTAGTGTCTAGCTACACTACCTGCAACTAACAAAAAGCAGAACTAGTATTGCCTTTTACATATATAACATACACTACCAGTTTGGGGGTAGAAATTAACACTTTTATTCAGAAAGAATGCATTCCATTAATCAAAGTGACAAGACTTTAATATGACTGCAAAAAGAAGTTATATTTCAAATAAATGGTGTTCTATTGAATGTTCTATTCATCAAAGAATCCTGAAAAAAAAGGTTAAGCACCACAATTCTTTTAACATTCATAATACTAAGACATTTTCCTTAGTCCTAAAATGTATTAGATATTAGAATATTAGAATGATTTCTGAAGGATCATGTGGCACTGGAGTAATGGCTGATGACAATTCAGCTTTGCCATCACAGGATTAAATTAGCCTACATTTTAAAAGATATTCAAATAAATTTTTACTGTTAATATATTTCTCAGTATTACTATTTTTCTGTATTTTGAATAGAATAAATACAGTGTTGGTGAGCATAAAAGACTTTCAAAAACATTAAAAAATCTTACCAACCACAAACTTTTAAATTGTAGGTAAGGCTATATATAATACAACAGTTTCAGAATCAGAATTCAAATCCAAGATTTTCTATGTGGTCTCAGACCTCACTCTATAATTTATGCAGATGTTTAGTGTTGTTTATGCTTCAGAGATGTGGGAAATAAATGTCTTAGCCTCTCGTCTTTTTTCTCGCCTTAAACAACTTGCTAAACGCATACCAACTCATCTGAGAATCAATCACTCTCTCTGAATTTCATATTTCACTCCCGGTAGCATTCCCGCTCTCTTACCACATTAGTATGGGACCACTAAAGGAGCGCATTAATGCAATCTCAGAAATAAAATGTATGGTACATCTTTGACTTGCATTTTGTGGAGGCAGGCAATCAATAAGAACAGAATTACAGTGCAGTGGAGTGAGAGATTTTAATCTGGGACTAAATATCATGCAGTGGATTAGTTTTAGACGTTTTCATACCCCCAGTGTTCTTCATGAAATATGGATAAGGCAGGGAGAGGATTATGAAAAATAAAGGCATTTTCCCAAACCGGCCTCCATAAAACGGAGATCAAAAATGGGAGATAATGGGCGGCTGAAGGATTTCTCCACGCTGTTCCGCAGCAGATGAAGCCCGGCTCCTCGGCCCCCGGTTTGGGTTCTAGATTAATGAGAAGCCCCCTGGTACGATACCTTTCAGCAGTGACAGCGCACTTCCTCAAGAGACTCTGCCTTCCTCTCTCTAGGGCATATCTCATGGTCACTCCTGCTATGATCAGCTAAGAAGCTTTTATAAAAGGGGAAAAAACACAAAAAAAATGCAAATGCGCAAGCATCATTTACATACAGAAAGATTATAAAGGTGACATTGATACAGCACTGTAATCCTTCCCAAGTCCTTGGACAAGCTGTTTCCTGTGTGCTTGATTCAAGCAGGCATTTCAACCTTCTTGGCTAAAGACGAGGATGTAATTAGGGCTCCTTTTTCCCTGTGTGATCTAACACTACAGATATAATGGGAAATCTGTGTTAGTTCCTTGCAGCTTGTGGACTCTAACTGCTTCATAGTATTACATGAAAGGATGATGCGTATTAATATTTATGAGGATGCAAACGTAATCCTTTTTTGGAATGTATACGGCATTTCAGCCCTTGTCACCTACATGTGTGTCTTGCCCCAGGTGAAACAAGTGACCTTTTGCCTGGTGTGTGTGATTTGTTTTTGTGGAAAGGCCTGTGTGTGAACGTGCATGTAAAGTTAGTATATGACTACCACTGTTACGAAAGCTAGTTTGAAACTAGAACTTGCCATGCTACGAGCTACTCATAGTTAGTTAAACTAGTCAACCCATCCTTTATATGTGTGTGTGTGTGTGTGGGTGTGGGTGGGTGTGTGTGTGGGTGTGGATGGATGGATGGATGATTTTAGAGATTTTTCGTTGCTGTTCAAATGGGTGCCAAACCATAAAATTAAGTTAATAACGATACTACTTTATTTAATTAGTTCTTACATCAGAAAATCAGGGAAAAATGGTGATCAGAGTACATGCATCAAAAAAGAAATCCAAATGGTCCAAGACTAAAACAGAGAAATATTTTCTCAAATTAAGATTAAGCACATGAAACAGAATTTGACTTATGGGTAGTCCCTAAGAGATAATTAGCTTTGGCTAAAAATTCTCTATTATCTTACAAGATGAATTAAAAGCGAGGAATCAATGAACATCTTTGTCTGTTAATGCCCTTTAGTAGCACAGATCAGAAACAGTGATTACAATTAGATGTGTAATTGTCTTTGGCAAAATACAGCTGGCGACGGAGATCGATGGGGAGGGTTATAGAGGGACGCGTGACAGGGAGAAAGATAATAACAGTAATCAGTCTGTCATTATACAGATAATTCAGATTTTACTAAGAACCTCAAGGTCTCTTCTGTGCATCTTAAAGTATTTATATGTTTCTTGGAATTGCAGCCACGGTCATTTTATTGAATGCCTCAAGGAATACAGTGCACCGTAAACAAGCTTGCTGGGTGGTTGGCACTTCTCAACTGGGTACAAAATATTTTAGCACATACTCTCGGATGCATATGCCACATTTGTTGAGCCTTCTGCTGGAGATAGCGTATCTACGCAAGGTAAATGAGCTCAGATGGTGCCAACAACAGTTAAGTTGAGCCCAACTAGCATATCACCTCATCTTCTACCAACGTAGGTCAGACCACGTCATCCCAGTGATAAAGTGGCCAGTGCTTCACGGTCACCCCTAGATCTGTGATTTACCAGCTGAGGGGCTTCTCTTCTCATTGGTGAAGTCTGTTCTCCTGGCCGTCCCCATCAGTGCATCTGTTTAATTGTTTCCGCACACTTCAAATATATCAACTGACTGCACTACCGAAACAAGTCAAATTGCTGTTCACCCTGAAGTGATTTCATACGACCAAATTGCGTTATCCATTCTCCGTTGATGGCCACGGAAAACTATGAAGGGAAATTCTGATGCATTCAGATCTGGAGTTTGTTAGAGTGAACAATTAGTCATCTAAACAACTTTACGTTCAAGAGCAGCAGCAAAACAATAAGACCTCCCTCCAAATGGACTGTGCACCATTATTTCACCTCATTACTATGTATACTCCAATTTTCAAGATATACTCAGTTAACTCTACTGTAATGGATCTCATTTAGGCAAGCAGAGAGGCAGTTCTCCAGGACTGCTGTTCAGTTCTGAGTCATACTCTATACTGTGACTTCTATTCTCCATACATACCAGTATAATAGCTGCCTGCCAATCAATAGCCTGAATCAATGACACCCTGAAAGTCAATAGAGGTACGCATCGAGACAGACCAGGCTTTACCTGGCTTCTTCAGGACTGCAACATGTTTGCATAAGCATGCCACATTCGGGAGCTTAATAGGTGTTTTGAAAATCCATATTTATCTTCTTACCAAATTATTACCATGGTAACATGAGAGGAAATTACTCAAGACTCAGAAGATGTAGTTAACGAGCCAACACAATGATTATATTTTCATTTTTATTTTTAAGTCAAGCATGTTTGGGTATGGTATTTAACAGAAGGGAAGGCACCCACACATGACAAGATAATCAGGCAGATCGTGGGCCCAATTCTCCCGTTTCGACAAGTAAAGTCCTGATTATCTTGATGGTTCTACAGATTATCTTCTCAGATGTTCCTGTGGTGTGAGGTGTGTTGAGAGTGACTGAATACTGAATATTTACGATCAGAAATCCTGTTGTGTGGTCTCACATTTAAAAAATCTGATGAGATTTATTAAAAATCTTTTAGTGTGAGACAGCCTTTAGACATTATATCTCTTCTTGTAGTGATTTTTTTTAAAGAAATTCATACTTCTATTCAGCAAGGATGCAATCAATCTACCAAAAGTGACAGTAATGACTTTTACATTGTTTAAAAAAATCGTATTTCAAATAAATGTTGTTCTTTTGAATTTTCTATTAATCAAATAATATATTAATAAGAAGAAATATTACTTGACAACAACTTGCGGATCAGCATATGATTTCTGATGGATCATGTGACACTGAAGACTGGAGTAATGATGCTGAAAGTTCAGCTTTGCATCACAGGAATAAATTATATTTTAAAATATATTAAAATAGAAAACCTTTATTTTAAATTGTAATAATATTTCACAATATTCCGTTTTTTACTGTATTTTGATCAAATAAATGCAGCCTTGCTGACCATAAGGGACTTCTATCAAAAACATAAAAAATCTTACCGACCCCAACATTTTGAACAGAAGTGTACAAAAAAACATATACTTACATTGAAGGCAGGAGTCAAATTATATCTAGAGAGCAGAATATTGTAAAGATGATTGGCACTTTTGACTTCAGCCAATAAGTGAGTTAAAACCATGTAACCACATGCCCTGCTACAAAAACTGACTAAATCGAATCAGTGAATGTTTTGTGAATTATCCAAACTGACTAAAATAAATCAGACTCTCAAATGTTGAGTATGAGGGAGGACAGTTTAAGAGACCAAACTTAGCAACCAATAGCAGCACATTAAAAGCCACGCTTTACTACAAGGACAATCTCCCTAGAGTATTGTCCTGCAAGGGGATTTCAAAAAATCATCACAACACATCCAGTAGACATACATATAACAATGCATTTCTAATTTACTCAAAGTATATGGAGAACAATAAACAGAGTGAACAATATAAATGGGCAGTTTCATCTAAAATGAATGAAATGTGGGACAGCGGCGTAACCTCTCCTCTGACAGAGCTGGAGCACTAGAACGGAATTGCTTAGTTGATGTAGAGACGTGAATCACGCGGTATAGACTACATGACTCTGCGTTAAACGCTAACAGTGAGGAGCTCAGCAGAATCAAAGTGCTGATAGATTGAGAGCTTTACAGCAAAGAAAAAGGGGTCATCAGAGGCTGAAAGGAGATGTGCATGCATAAACAGCACTGCTGGCACCAGTTTAGTCACTGCTGTCGGTCGGTTAGCACAAGGAAACCTCTTTAATGAAATGTGCACTGCCCTGACGCACCCGACTCATAAACCCACAAACACATATGGATTTAATTTACAGCAATATATCTTAGCTCACATTTTTTTTAACAAGGAGTCTCAAAGAGGTGGAGAGAGAATGATCTTGCTTGATGACCAGCAGTAAAGAAAGATTATGGCCATAGATGCACGCTCTCTCCTGTTTGTCATGGCAAAATGTTCTCCAATCAGAGTACAGTCTTACTCGTTCTCTTTCCCCCGTTCTGAATCTCTCTCACTTTCTCTGTCTGAGTCTTCTTGCCGGCATTAGATTTCCTTTGAACACTCTAATGCCCCATCAAGGATAAATGTTAATTAGATTTGTTTGTAAACTGGAACCCTTCTACAGCTCACTATTTAGGAGATTAAAAGCATGTTTCTTTGACCTGTTAAATATTAACGATTGTTTCCTTGCACTGAAAGTCCATCAGAAGAACTTTTGGGTAATTCTCACAAAACAAATTTGTATTTTGCATAAAAATTAAGCATTGTTTAAGCTGTGACATTATTTTAATTACATTTGTGCACATTTTCCAACTAAATTCTCATTAACCTAAAGCATATAGATGTTTGCTTGATTGTAATTACCATTAGCAAAATGCAGTACTAAAGTACACACAATACATGTATTTTATTCAGCATGATTAATACAACAAATCCTTCAATGATGTATAAATACTTTTACGTTTAAACATCATTATTTTATTTTTACATTAAACTAATTAGAATGAGATTTTCCCCCATTATGGTAATGAGACTTGGGTTTGGTGTGTGTTTAATTGTTGAGAAAATAATGTCACAATGCAAAAAAAATCGTAATGGTCCTAAAAATAGGCTTCATTATGTTTTCATGAAATTCACCCTTATACCAGTCCAGAAACTGAAATCATGTTGTCATTAGAGAGCAAGAGAAAGAGAGAGAGCGAAGCAAAATAAAGAAAGGTCAGGATCAAATTTTAACATGAGACATGAGATTTTTTTTCGCTTACAAGCTGCATCTAAACTCTCCCACGTTTCAGCTCCCCAATGTGTTCAAAATAAAACAAAATCCATCCATAACCCCTTCAATATACCCGATCCTTCATACTGCCCTTCGGAGATAAACAATGGCAAAACCAAAGTCCCTTTAGGCTATTTGGTGGATTCAATCAAATAAAAATGAACAAATGCACTGGAAACATGTTAAATAGATAAACTGTATGAGAAATGAGAAGTGAGGAGAAGAGAAGCTTTCTAAGGTAGGAGGTCAATTTTATGGATCAACATTCTTGTTGGTCTTGGAACAATATCCTGTCAACTAATCAGATTTCAGGTTTAGGTTTCAACTTATCTTTACCCCCTTAATTTAGATGTATTGAACAGATACATTGTTTGTCTGACAGAACCCAAAAAAAGATGTTGATCCAGCACCATTTTCTTTTGTTTCAGCACCACGGACAGCTCATTTCTACAAGAGCCTTGCAAAATAACAGTTAAAATCAGCCCTACAGGAAACTTGACCAAAATATAGCTTATTCCGATAACACTTGGTCTGACAGCAGGTATGGAAGCATTCACCAAATCTACAGCTGGCAAATCCCTCAAAAGACTTCACAAACTCCGTAAGCTGAAGTTTCTGTGGATGAGGAACTGAGTGGCAGCACACAGTTACTGATTACACGCCTGACAGATCTTCAGGGCAGATGTTTTCACTGCCTCCCCCAGATACGTTCAGCTGCTTTGCCACATTGCAAAATTAATTAAAATAAAAAAAACAGAGGCAGAATTTGGATGTTTCCCAGAGTGAGTCAGCTAGAGAGCACTTTTGTTCTGATGAGTTTGAATGACAGGTGTCCAGACAATATGTGCAACCTGCTTGAGTGCAGAAACAACTGGATGGAGTTACAAATATATGTTATACTTGCTATGGATGTAAACCACTAACTTAGGTTAGTTTGTTGCAACCACACCAACCAGCTTATCAATCATAATATTGAAACACAACAATACAAAGGTACAAGATGGTGTAATTGAGTTAACAAACAAGATGCAATTTTGTTTTTTCATATTTGAATTGAAATGAAATTAAATTCAATTCATTGAAATAAATTAATGGAATTTGAAATAAAATGGCAAAATACAAAAAGTGTCAATATTAAATAAAAAAAATGGATAACTTTATATATATATATATATATATATATATATATATATATATATATATATATATATATATATATATATATACACACACACACACACATACATTATGTATGCCTTGTAATGCAACTTATAATGCATTGTATGGTCTCATGAATACACAGTTATAATACATAATAATACTCTATTAATTTAACACATTTTTAGAAAGTATAATGGATTAAAACACAAGAAAAACAACCAATTTAACATGTAACAAGGAATCTGCAAGTATTATAATGCATTTTAACTTTGGTTACAAATATTTATAATGTACATTATGAACACATTTGCAAATTAAATTAAGGCTTTAAGTAAAGTGTTACCAAAATCTTTGTCAAGACAAATTTTGATTCATAGATGGCTTAGACAAATTTTTAAAAGTTTTGAAGGTTTCATCATAAGCCTTGCAGACAAAAAAAAAAACGTAAAATAACCTTTGTTTCTATAGTGATTTATCCACAATAAATATTACTGATTGTTTCAAAGCAGCTTCATGGTGATAGACAGGACAATAGCGATCAGTGATGCAAACGTCATCAAATATGAGACTATTTCAAGTTCTGACCATGTCGTGTCATTATTCAGTTAAAGTCAGTTCAATCACTGTGTAAAGTTCATCAATTATGACATGGCAAAAGTCAATGTGGCATAATTTAAGGACCCGGCTTCAAGCGAAATCGAAGAACAAACTGGTGTGACATCATTTTGAAATAAAATTAGGCCAAAACGTAGTTCATGTGGAGTTTGTTTCGGGAGTTCGAAACAGCTTGCCAAAGCGAGCTTTCCGTAAAAGTTTGCTCTGGCTGGTAAACACCTTCGAACTACCATTGGTCCGTGGCTATTTCATCATAGGTAGGCGTGGCTCTGAGGCTCCGCCCTCTTTGACGTGGAAATCTTCTCCGGTTCATTTCCTCTGTTGAGTCCTTCAAGGTCAGATGTTCACGAGTGAAAAAAAAAAAACACTGGAGAGTGGCTTTATAGTAGAAATTGAAGAGTAATTCTAAATGAAAGCATTTTTCATGTTTAATACTGTAAAGCTGTTTAGTTTAAAGAAATCTATTGTATACAGCGCTATATAAATAAACGTGATGTGACTTTACTTGACAGCAGTGACTAATTGCAGGGCTTGTGCAAACATTCCGGGTGAAAACGTAAAAATATTTTATCGGATGTGCCTTTTCGTTTTCAACGGCGTTTTGGGGGCTTAAAAACGCAAAAAAGTGAAACCACCCTCCAGAGTGGAAATCTTAAAAACGCTCCACCGTCGCGTTCCCGTCTAAACGGTAAAAACGCAAATCTGCTCACGGTGGCTCTCGTCGCGTACGCGTTTACGTCACAGGCATGCGCCAGTACAGGAAAATAACAATGTCGGATTATTTCCATACGTCGGACCTTCAAGTTGCCCTCGCAGCTCTGATAAATGTACAAGAGTCTTTTCAGCAGTTGTACAAAATATTCTCAGATATTGGTGTTATTGTGTGTCAGTGCTTCACATTGCCACCTAGCCGCCTGGAGGCCATACTACATCGAATTTCACACACTTTTGCGTCACCATATGCACGCGGGTTCATCTTTTAATTCATCTAAAGGGAACTCTCGCTAACAGTATTTCCAAAATACTGCAAATTATCTGATGCCTATGAACATTTATGTTTTTTGAGAGTGCAGAGACAGACTCGATTACGTCACTAAGGTTGAATCACATTGGCTTGTGTCTTTGACAGAGGCATATACCAACAATTAACAACCTCAGAGATCATGCTAGTCTTGAAAGGTTTATATTTCAGCACTAAAATCAATTTATCTATGGAGACAATGAAAGGGATTTTACTTCTGGAACCCTGCTGTTGCACTCCATAAGAGAAATATGATCAGATCAGCATTTCTTGAAGGAGAACTCCGGTCAATTTTAACATTGAGCTCATTTTTTTTTGTACATTTGGAGTGCTGTCAGTACAGACATAAACGACAAAAATCGGTGTTGCCTACACCGTGTTATCCTCTTTTTAAAATTCGCACCCTGTTGACTTCAATGGGGCAAGTTCTAAACCTGCTTTTAGCCTCTTAACATCCTTGATTTGTCATTACAAGTGCACAGCCATGTGAGTGGTGTTATTAAGAGTGACCACGGTCAATCTGACTGCAGTAGATGTGAAAGATATTAATAAAAATGATGTTATGGGCGCGTGATCATTGGTAACTAAGTAACATAATGCTTAGTTACCAATGATCGCGCTCGCGAACTCGACAATCGACTACTGTGGACTTCGACCGAAAACAGGAAGTAAATACATGTATGTGAGCTGGCTGAATTAACATTAACAAAAACTGTCTACCCATATCATAAATGCAGTTTGCCGAAATTGCCTCTGATTTATGTGCACCGTAAGACATGGCTGAAGTCCAAGTCAATTCTCAAAATTATTGTTGGTAATAGTCTAATTTGTTTTTGAAGCTGGCAAGGGATGCGCACCTAAAAATGTATTCATTGGACAACTTTTAGGCAAGGTTTTATTTTCCTCCTGTAAATGTCACTCAATAAGAAAACTCTTTGATTTCCCTATAGTAAATTTACAGGTAACTATGGTAACAGGTCGATGGCAGCATGTTAAAGCCGATGTGTATATAGCAAATTAACGCATCATTTCGCAAGGACTGCTTTAGGACAGAATTATTTTTATATTTATTGAAGACATTTTTCTTTGTGTACCTGGACTGTGTTGTTCATGATTTCGAAATAATCCAAAATAAGTCAATTTATTTCCACCTGGAGTTTCCATCTCTGCTGTCAAGCTCCAAAAAGCACACAAATAAATAAATTAATGAAAAGGCAACATAGCTTCAGAAGACTTGGAATATTGCACACGAGTATGGACTACTTTGGTGTGGTGTTTTTTTTGTCCTTTTAGGAGCTTCTTGCAGGAAGATCCTTTAAATAAATGTTGTGTTCTGTTGTAAAATAAAAGCATTCAGGCTTGACATGACATGATATGATATGAGGATGAGTAAGTAACAAAAAAATGTTTTTTTTAAACTATAACTTGAAGTAAAACCAAATTGACAGAATATTCTAAGTGCTCAAAACTGAAAGGATTCACAAGAGAATTACAATAGATAAAATTTTTCACTTTTTCTTTTATTTGTCCTTTACTTACTTAAAGGCTGAAATCCTGTCCTATTTGTTTCTTTTCTTTTTTTAAATCAGGAATCTGTAGTGAAAAGTTCAGAAATTCCCCATCCCTTTTTTCATTAGGTTCATCGATACAACTTTCTTTGTTGAAGTACATGTACATATGAAAATCACATTTAAAATGCAGATTACACAGAAATGTAAATTTCTCTTCCAGGTGCGCAGCTTTTTTTACAGGCCTGTCTGTCAGGATGACAAATGACATGATTTAGCTCAGTCAAGTCAGTTCTGAGGTGGTCAAAAGGGTTGAAGGGTTTTAAGTTTCAACCCCCTGAAACTCTCTCGCTGAAAGTGCAGCAGAAACTTGAATTCCAGCACAAACAGTATTATCAGTAGATTTATACACAGAACAATTCCCCTCAAGCTACTTTAATGATCAAGTTTTACTCTGCTAACATGCGTTTAACATATCTCATGAAAATAGACTGTCTCACAATAAAAACATGGAATTTGTGACTCTAATCCTTATAAAATGCTTATATTTCCAGTCAAATATAACACACAGCTCTGGATGTTCGTTCAGCTCATTACTGTGTTTGTTTGTACAGTATTACAGGAACTAATCGCTGTTTACTTATTTGAACAGCACTGTAACCCCATAGGCTACTGTTTTTGATCACAGAGAAAAAAAATGACAAGATTTAATGCCTCTTTTTGAATGTTTTATCAGTTTGTTGAACAAATGAGCTAATTATTCATAATTTGACTATAGTGTAACATAAGAGATACTGCATGCAGGGGCTTTCCCCAGGGCTGTCGATCTATTAAAATGTTTTAAATCAGATTAATTATATGGTATTCTGATGAATTGATCAAATTAATCAACATTAAAGTGCCCCTGTTATGCTATTTTAAAGGTTCCTAATTTTGTTTTGTTACATGAAAGGTAAAATTTGAAAAAGCATGATAGGGGCATTTTAATCACATATATCAATATTTACTGAGAAAAGCACCAGGAAGATTCAAAGACATTGTATTACTATGGTGCATGAAAACATTGAATAGACATAACAAAACAAAGTGTGTCCTTTCTTTTGGCAAAGCACATTGCCCAAGGTCAGAAGGAGCATGATTAAATGCATTAATTTTTTAATTGGATATTTTTTTTAATAATAAATAGATGTACGAAATTAACATGTTGAATTGACAGCCTTAGTTGTTTCACAGAGTCTATAGTTGCTGCACACCCACACAGGCCAGATTTGAGCGTAAACTAGTTACCTAAACTGCAATCACATGCAACTTTAGCAGAATATTGCAGAATGTTGCATGACCAGTTATGTTGCACATAACAAGGTGGCGTGACATGGCATTTGAGGATCTGCAAAGCAGGAAGCCTGACAGTTTTGTCTCCGTCTTGTACATTCTGTCAGCTAGGTTTCGGGATTGAAGCTCTTTAATGATATACCAGAGCAGCTGACTATGGGACGGCAGCCACTTGGTGGCTCATGTTTAATTGGAACCACAAAATTGAAATTTTCCCTTCATTTTCAAAGAGTAACAAGTTCCCTGCCCACCCCAGGATATCAATTTGATTACACATATTGTTGACAACAGCATTGCATTTTTTAAAAAAGTTTTCTTAAAAAAACAAAACAAAAAAAAACAGGATGTTTAAAAAAATTATTAGCTAAAAAAGAAGTTTGTTGAATCAGCTGAGAACAAAACACAAGACGGGAAAAATGCATATTGAACGAAATCTCTGTGGGCAACTAACTTGTTATGCTTAATTAATTTCACCAATATTTGTCATGTGCACCCAGCCTGAAGAGTTATGAACTCATCATTTACATACTGAGAAATCATTGATCAGAACAACTGCATTGATTCGTGCCATTTATATAAGCGTCGCGACACCCACGCTCATTGACAGCAGAATCACTCATGTCAAAGATGACTTCATTAGCGCTAGAACCATTTGCATGCCGAAGAACGAGTCATAATGATGTGAAATATGAGCTAACAGAACCAACATTACAATGCACCACTGATTTCTACCCCCTGCGGTAAAAACAGAACTGAGGACATTTACGAACACATTGTGGATGTATCACTTGCGTTTTTTTAGACTGAGGACCACAAGAAAATGTTGAACCTCCACGGCAGTCCTTGAACTTTAATCCCACATGCCCCTGATCGGGGTACACAAAAGACCCTTGGAAAAGGCCATATCAATTTACAAGGACAACCCACTAACCTGCTAGACAAAAGAACAATGGCTGTCTTGGCTCATGAAGACACAAAGATTCATATGGATTTTCTTTTAAAGGTAATACGACTCTAAGGGGGCCGCCGCGGCTCAGTTTCAATTTAGAGACACAAACGGTGATAATTGAAAGCGACAGCAGGTTGAGTACAATGACTGAATGGATAACAACAACCATAACCCCGTAATCATCTCAGCAAGGTACGCTCAACTTCATTGGTAAACAAAATTACCAGAATGACACCCACCATCTTGTTTCTTTGCCTCTTTTTGATCGTGATTCACACACCAAAGCCCGCAAACAGAAGAGGACCGACGGAGCCGAGAACAGTTTGTCCTATATTCGTGCTGGAGGCAGCGACAGGGATGTCATTCGTTGATGTCTCGCTCCACGACCTCAGGGAAGACAAAGGCCACTAACGGACACCCCCTGCCCCACTTTCCCTCTTCACTGATGTTCACCACGGTGTGCAGGTTTGTGTGATTGTAGGACTAAATGGTATGATAGTTTCCAAGTGGCTATCTGTGGACAGGACTGCTTTACACCTGAGAAAATAAAGAAAATACAACAAAGAAAATATGATAATATAGAGTGTGAAGTGTTTTGAGTTTTAATAGGCTACAACATTATAAATTTGATAAGAAATTGGTTTTGGTTTGTGTATAGATGCAGGATTCATTTTGCAAACAAAATTACTTTTCGAATGTTAACAATAAGACATATCGGGGAAAAAATTACGATAATTAAATGATTTTAAAGGGACCTATTATGCACTTTTACAAAGCCTTGATTTTGCTTTTGAGGGTCTACTAAATAGGTTTTCATGCTTGAATGTTTAAAAGCATTATTTTTCACAAACATTATTGCAGCACCTCTCTTCACAGTCTGTCAGTAACACTCTGGGGTGTGTTTCCTGTACAACAACTCGCTGCTCAACCACCATGATGAATCATTGAAGAGACTAGTCACAAATGTTTTACAAAAACCGGTCGCACCTATTAGTTTAAACCCACATTAGTTTAATAATATAGGACTACTGTTAATGACATCAGGTGGTGGAGTAATAACTTCTAATTAATCGATTAGAGATTGTAATTAATGCATTAAATATGATTATAGTTAAATTATATAAACAACAGAAAGCCATTAATTATTTAATCACGCAGTATTTAGTGTACACTTACTCCCGTATCCATGCCTTCGTTCAGTCAGCAGCTTTCTCCATAACAGATTTTTTAATGACATGTTGCAGTAACAAACTGATGAGTACTTTATTTATTTTTTGCTTTATTTGATGTTTTTGCACGCTGAAATATATAGATTAAAATGTACGTGTTTGTGTATATAGGCTATATATATTTGCCCTGGGATAATGCAGGCTACCAAATGTTAGCTTGTTGTTCCCAAGAGCACTTAAGTCCACGTCATTTAAACAAGAAACTATGGTTTTTAACACACTGGTAGCGTAGCTCAACCAGTTTTTTGGATGGGAAATATTTTGGGAATATTGTGAGGTGTCCAGAGACGGTGCTTGATATAGAGAATAAATCCCTTTGGAGCAACACTATAGGCTACACTAAACAAAACGGAAAATGTATAGTTAATTAATTAATAAATAAATACATAAATATTGGTCCTCTTTAATTAAAACATTGACGAAAATCTGAAACAATACTGCAAGATGAAGCACTTTTCTACGGGGTTGATGAACTCATTCAAATGCATACTATATGAGATTAATCAGATACAGCATGAACATAATACTAATACAGCATGAACTAATAATAATCTGCACAAGTGAATTTAAACGAACACTGAAAAAAACTACTTGTAAGATTTACTTAATAAAATCCTCGTAACAATTTGCACAAGTATATTTTAAGTAAATTTTACTGCTATAATATCAAGTACAACTCACGAAACGCTCATGAAGAAATTAAGTAAAAATTACCTACTTACATTTCATTAAGAAGCTAAATTTATTTAAATTAAGTAGTTTATTTATTGTTTTATAATTAGGGAAGCTTGCTTTTATGAAATTAAAGTAAATCTTACCATTTAATGAAGTAAAATAAGTAGATTTTATTTGTTTTTTTTGTTGTTGAGATTTTCATTTACTATATATAATTATGTAAACATTGCTAATTTCTTTTTTATAAATAATCATGAGCATAAATAAACTTCTCAATATTTTTCACAAATCACACAACTAAAATTCAATTAAACAGTTTATTTTTCAGTTCTCAGAAAATTTTAATCCAAAAATGGACATTCAGTCATCTCTTGACACAGGTGCATTCAGTAAAACTTCAGAATTACACTGTAACCCTTGTTTTAAACATTAAAAAGTATTTAAAAAAAATTCATGCAAAACATTCAACATTCAAAACAGCACTCTGAAATAATGAACTTTAAAGAATACCATTAAAACCTTATTGTATTAAAACATCATCAACAGCTGAATGTTTAAACAGTTCTATCATGCCATAGCATTTAATACAACTTCATCTTAAATCTTTGAACTTTTGGGGAGAGTTTAATTCCATCAAGTTCTAACAGAATTTTTTGTAAAACCTCAAACGTGTATCGCAGTGCTCATACATCGATTGAATCTTCTCCATCAGCACCATGAACACAAGTATTTTAATGATTTGCTGAGTGATGTCACTGCAGCTGTCCTCCTGCATACAATTTAGAAGAAAAAAATATAATTCTTTTGAGAAACAAAAATATAATTGCTGAAATTATTTAAAGTGACTTCATTATCACAACAGAATGAACAAACACATACTAAAAAAGACCATATGGTTTCGATTATGTTAACCCTTTGCATACGATTAAACCGGTGTGATTATATAGTGCATTTCAGGCATTAAAATACATTGCCCTCATTTATCAAAAGTGCGTATTTAAATTAAGTAGTTTATTTATTGTTTTATAATTAGGGAAGCTTGCTTTTATGAAATTAAAGTAAATCTTACCATTTAATGAAGTAAAATAAGTAGATTTTATTTGTTTTTTTTGTTGTTGAGATTTTCATTTACTATATATAATTATGTAAACATTGCTAATTTCTTTTTTATAAATAATCATGAGCATAAATAAACTTCTCAATATTTTTCACAAATCACACAACTAAAATTCAATTAAACAGTTTATTTTTCAGTTCTCAGAAAATTTTAATCCAAAAATGGACATTCAGTCATCTCTTGACACAGGTGCATTCAGTAAAACTTCAGAATTACACTGTAACCCTTGTTTTAAACATTAAAAAGTATTTAAAAAAAATTCATGCAAAACATTCAACATTCAAAACAGCACTCTGAAATAATGAACTTTAAAGAATACCATTAAAACCTTATTGTATTAAAACATCATCAACAGCTGAATGTTTAAACAGTTCTATCATGCCATAGCATTTAATACAACTTCATCTTAAATCTTTGAACTTTTGGGGAGAGTTTAATTCCATCAAGTTCTAACAGAATTTTTTGTAAAACCTCAAACGTGTATCGCAGTGCTCATACATCGATTGAATCTTCTCCATCAGCACCATGAACACAAGTATTTTAATGATTTGCTGAGTGATGTCACTGCAGCTGTCCTCCTGCATACAATTTAGAAGAAAAAAATATAATTCTTTTGAGAAACAAAAATATAATTGCTGAAATTATTTAAAGTGACTTCATTATCACAACAGAATGAACAAACACATACTAAAAAAGACCATATGGTTTCGATTATGTTAACCCTTTGCATACGATTAAACCGGTGTGATTATATAGTGCATTTCAGGCATTAAAATACATTGCCCTCATTTATCAAAAGTGCGTACACCAAATTTCCAGCGTACACCCAAAACCATGGTCAGGGCCTGAATTTCTTTTTTTTTTAAACTGGGGGGGGGGGGGGGGGATTCCCCCCTTACATGGGGGGGGGGATCTAAAGATTATGGGATGGGGGGTAACTTTTGATGCATCTGTCTAATTTAATCCTCTTCATTTATTAATATCTACATTTATTAATAATCATAGGCCTACTATATATGCATGAATTGTGCATTTCCAGGTCTCAAAACAGTTAATAACAAAACACAAACTTTTGTCTGTTTAATACAGTAAAGCTACTTTAAAGCAATCTATATTGTATAAAAAGCTATATAAATAAACAACATGTGCATGCATGTATGAGAAATACATTAAGTTAGGGATGCACGATGATATCGGGACAATATCGGTATCGCCGATAAAAGCTTAAAATGACCATCATCGGCATCGGCCGATATGAATATTTCTGCCGATGAGCCTTGCCGATAGGGTGTCGAAGCATGAGCGCCAGCAACCTAAACTTCCAACTAGGGGTGTGCATCTCACGGTTTTTGATCGTGGACGATTAAAATGTCTCCACGATCTGCTTTTGATGAAAAATCATAGTAGTATTGTGCATTCTATCAGTTCAATTCTGGCGCATTCATCTCAACATACTGTACAACGCGACGTATGTTCACATCACATCACGTGTAAACGCAGAGGTAGAGTTACACTCACGGGACACCGCAATTCACAAAAGTTCATTATTTGCATGTGCGTCAAAGTCTTGCTAGGTAAACATATCAGTCACGTGCTGATGCGCTGTTCTAACATCCGCTTTTCTGAGCGCGTACACCCGGCGCTCACAGGAACTAAAAGCATGTCACAACGCCTGCATACTGGACTAATCTTTCGAGTCTTATTGCGCTGATACTGTCAAATACACACAAGGTTTACATAAACAAAGTTGGTTATGTATAAAGTGAAAGCAAACAGAAAATCTGCTTGTCAAATGCGTGTATATTAGACGCGTCGCGTGCAGTTCTTAAAGAGACAGTACTAATATGCTGCCGATTGTCCTTAAAGAGATTCTGCACCCAGAAATAAAAATTCTGTCATTATTTACTCACTCTAATGTTGTTCCAAACCTGTATTCATTTCTTTCTTGTGCTTAAATATACTATGGAAGTCACTGGAGTACAGCAACTGTTTGGTTAGCCACATTCTTCCAAATAACTTTTATAATTTCAACAGAAGAAAGAAACTTGAGAGAGTAAATGATGACAATTTAATTTTTTGGGAGAACTATCCTGTTAATGTTAATAAAACAACAAAACACAGAGGAAATCACTCACTGCTCTTGACTGAGAACTTTAATAGAAGCTTTACTAAGCTTTTTTGCACTTAAAAAAAATACAAATATATCGGTATCGGCATCGGGCAAAATTAGTTTGAAAATATCGGCATATCGAATATCGGCCAAAATCCTATATCGTGCATCCCTACATTAAGTATATCTTATTTCAAAAAATGTGAACAAGCACAATTTTGATCAAACACACCTGACTCCACACGTTTGTCCAGAAATGGCCTCAGTTTGGTCCCCACAACACCTCCCTTGGCCTTCATCAGGGCAATAAGTCTTGGTGTGCATTGGTCAAGTCTGAACATGAATCTCTGCTCCAGGGATATTGTAGTGATTCTCCTGAATTCCTCCTTGATCTAATGTAACAAAATGATTCAAGACAACAACAGCAGAAATTTGGTTAAATAGACTGATGCAGGGAGCAAGGGTTAATTCTGTACAAGGACTGCAGATATAAACAGTGGAGTGAACAATCCAGCACTTTCTTTTGTAATGTACGAGTCCAAAAGAGAAACACTAATTTGGCATTTCAATTTTAACTTTAGGTTAAGTACATTTCAAGTTTATTTTTTGCTCATGTGCTAAATCAGTTACTGTAGTTAATATTATTATTACATCAAATTACTGTTACATCCCAGGGGTGTTGGTAACATTTTTAAGGGCTTATAGATTCACCTACCTCAGCTTCACAAAATAGAGCAGGCCATCTTTCTTTGAAATGCTCAGCAGCTGGACTGCCACTCACAAATGTGTGCGAAGTGCACCCCAACCTGTAAATGAACAAGGACAATCTGAGTACAAGCAGGGTACTGACCGGCCTTGTCCGGTCTGTAGATGTTTCAATCTATAATGCTTTAAGAGATGTAAACGGTTTGAAGTTCTAAATTTGCATTTTTTGCATGGCCAACTCATATCATTGAAAGCCTACTCTTTTACATCAGGCAAAACATGTCTGCTTTTTATTCCAGGGTTTCGGCGTCCCTGCAAAAGTTAGGGGAACGAATTTACATTTTATAAAAAAGTATATTACCTTCTCCCGCGTAGGCCCATGATTGCCACTAACGATCTCTAAGATCAACTTAGGGCGGGATGCTTTTAGAAACGCAGCCCTGCTTATTTTGAGACCTCTTTTATGCACGATTGAATTTGTTTTAGCTTTATGTGTAGACGTTCCTGAGGAATATTCAGTAAGAACATTCAAACTTTTCCATAGTCAACAGTATAACGTCACTTCAGCAGGAAAGCGGTTGACGTTAATTGCGTTCATTTTAAGGCCTAATTTTAGCTAGCTAGCAGTTACAACGGTAAAGATTTTCTAATAATTTCCAATTAGTTTGACATTTTTACACGATAAACAGTGCTTTGTGAATCTATAAAACTATTGAAAACTTTTCCGATTAAATATAAATAATGTAGGAAGTGAATTTTAAGGGTTATAATGTTCTATGGATAACCAACACGCGTTAGCTACACTAATATGATGTCATGTTATAAGATGAGCATTAATGTTTATTGAGTCAAATAAACAAGAATCAATCAAAATCCACACAGACCCATGTTTTATTAAATGTAAAACAGAAAGACAAACTTACCTCAAACACGACAAAAAGCAGCCCGCCAATTCGTCTCTGATCCAAAGTGCGCGGTTAACTGTCTTGTCCAAACACGCATGTGCGGATTCAAACGCGCTATACTTTTCGATTAAAATGTACTTAAAATTACTATGTTTATGTGAAGCGACTATAAAACGTTTAAATATTACAAGCAAATATATAATAAGATTTACTCTTTGCACCCAGTTAATTTATTACATGAATTAAATGCGTAGATATTTAAAATTTTACTTAGAAAATTCTAGTTCTCATTGAATTTTAATTTTATGAAGTAAAAATTATGATGGTTAATTTAATATATATTACTATACCAAAAAGTTCGTTTTTACAGTGAAGTAAAACGCTATTCTGCATGTGCAAGTCACATTATGATTACACTCTTTTCATAATACGCACACTAGAACACAGAAAATGTATAACGAGAAAAAGTTTGAACTAAATCTTTCTGGTCAAGATAGTTGCTCATGCACTTCAAACAGCACAAACAATTAAAAAGACAGAGTTTTCTTCCTTTACAGAAACTAAAGAATGTATATGTACATTGAAGTGCATACTTGTGCATCGACCAAAGCATTAACATTTTTATGTAGTCTACTTACTTGCATAGTGTATCCTCTGGTCCTAAGTACTGTTCAATATAAAATGATTCTGAATTACAGCCTTTCATCTTATGTGTTTTGTGTTTCTGTACCCTTCTGCTGAGTGATTTGTCTTGAAAAGAACAGATGTTCTGCGGATCCTGTTATGATCATAAAACTCAGCCTGTTCTAAATATTATTTTTCAATCACCAGGTTGCTTAAAATGATCTATCAAGAAGACATATCAAACATATCAAACGAAGGAACAGAGATCCACCTGTAGTGAACTGCTTTTTTTTTTAAAATACAAGATTAAACAATAACAATCCAATCTCTAATCTATAATTTAAAACTGTATATAGTGCAAGAAATAATCACCTCAAATGCAATGCATGCTCAAAGGTGAAATTTGTCAATTACAAGGTCAATAATAGCAGGAGAAAGCAATCCATTACTTTCCCCTTCATCTCAACAATATTTCCAAGTCACACTTTTAAAAACATCTACTATACAATACAAATTACAATTTACATGTTGCTTGCAAGAATTTCAAAGGCTGCATTTGATCGACCGTTAATAAAACACACTCTTTTGCAGCACAAGGGTGTTTTTGCACTATTTTGCAAAACAATAACTGTTTTGAACACTGGAAAAACAAACCCATGCCATTGGGTGAGTCAGTTCTGCTATTTTCGGCTGACCAAGATGCTCAAACATACAGATCAATGTTTTAATAACGCTACAGAGTCAGTGTTTACACGTTTCAGAGAAATCGACCCACAAATGGCTCACTTACAGTTCTGCATATTAACGTAAGCTAAGGCACTGAAAACATTACACACTTCACCTCTAACTGCTTATAAACAAGGTAATGAGGTCTTATGGGCAAAATTCGCATGACTCATAGATAAACGTCTGTACTCGACAAGAGAAAACATTGCTACAGGAATTATCAAAAAATATTCTTGAACAAAGCTACTCTAAATGTGACCTATCTTTTCAGTCTCCTTTATCCTGAGAAGATGTATGTATGCGCAGTGTTGACTCAAGCAACAGGGAAAAGGAATTACAGGTTCACATCCCCTGGCAGTGTACCTTGGCCCTGTTAAGAAAGAACATGCTCCACTCCGCTTCCCAGAACATCAGATCTAGTCTGCGCTGCTTTTATAGGATGTTTACTCCTCAGGGGCTCAGATTCATCCTCTTTGGGTTCAAGTCACCTCTCTTTTTCACTCTTTCTCTCACTCCCTCTGTCCTAAAACACTGTACAATATGCATTACCAACTTGAAGATGGAATTCCATCAACATGTACATGGGTATTTTAAGGAATTGCAAGGCCCTCAGTTGATTAATGCATAAGAGTGGCTTGGCTTTTCACTGGGGTTAAATTAATCTTAAAACAGAGTGTCGACTAACATACAAGCAACACTTGGTGCATTTGGCCTTGATGACGGCATAAGTTTACGCAAACATAAAATCTCAAAAGTGTCCCTTTCACTAGTTTTTGTTTTTTGGCTGTGGCCATTTGCACTAGCGATAGATGCAATTTACACTAAGTGATGCTAGTTACGCTAAGTGAAAATAGCATTTTTTCCTTGGTGATAGCAATTTATTCTATTTACACTAGGTGAAAATAACAGCATTTTCTTAGCGATATGATATTTATACTAAGCGAAAATAGTGATTGATTCTATTTACACTATGTTAAAATAACAGTAGTTAGATGCTATTTATATACTAACTATTTGCACCTCAGTGTTGTTGTACATTAAACGTTATGCAATAACAGTCTACATGATTAAATTTATAAAAATTATTAAATGGATGCCACCTTATTGAGACAATAAAATTGTAAATTAATCTAATTAAACACACGTTAGACACTTTATTTCCACTTTTCGAATATTTTTTTCATTTTATTGAAAATAAAAAGTAGTTCGTGTAAATAGCCTCTGCCAACAAGGCGGGCTATTTGCACTTAGTGTGAATAAACACACTTTTGTTTTTTGAATAAACTAAATGTAAAAGTACAGTGGAGTCTAAACTGGGACCACATTGAAAGTCACTTGAGCTGTATCATGATGAACAGTGTACTCAGGATGGCCCAAGTTACTCTGTAAGTGCACACCCTATGCACAAAGGAATAAGTGTAATCTTGGCACTTTGGTGAAGACCCTTGATGTGTCCTATCTTGGCAGGCACACCCGGCTGCTATTGTGACACAGATATTAAATTAAAAAACTGTGATCATCTTTACAGGGACTCAGTTGGGGGCAAATGCCACAGACATTTTTCACACCGCAGCTTGTATGCCACATGGACACATGCCAAAACTGCTTAGGGGACATCTAAAGATGAAACGTGTTGCTCATGGGAGAACAGCACTTTTTAAAGGGTGTTTGTACAAGGTCTATTTCATCGTTTCACCCTTAACATCTGATGCAATACAAGCAAAATTGAAAAAATGACACACAAAGAATTTGACAAATACAACTGCTATAACAATTATTAAAAACTCTTAATACTACATTCCATGACACAACAACAGTATTATTAAAAATATAGTGGGTTTTCTCTTCCACCATTGCCATTCACTGGAACAAATGCTGCCTGCTGTAGACCCGTCACTTTTCAGTGCTGCGCTCATTGTGTTCTGTCTTCTGGTTTGTATTTTCACAGCATGAATATAAGATCTTACGGATTTATGAACGAACCGCTTGTTTTAAAAATCTTCCCGTTTTATTGACATTTATTATGACATCCGCTTCAAACATGACAATGCTCATGGTAACTGTTGTTAACTCTACAATTAGTAAAACCAATTCACCAGCTAACTACTCTTTGAAGATGATGCCATAGAAATATACAGAGCTATGTCAAAAATGGAAGTTCTAAGTATGGCTGCACGCTAGTTTCTCTATAGAACGCACAGAGACAAGCGGAGAGATACAAACGTTGAACAGTGCCCGTGCTGATACTGGTGCAATATCCCACTCTGAGAAGGCCTCCAAGCAAATTAGATTCAAAGATCAAAACAAACTGTATAATAAAGAAATATTATATATACAGTCGTGCTCAGAATTAATGGTACCCCTGGTAAATATGATAAAAAATGGCTGGAAAAAATAAATCTGCATCATTTATCCTTGTGATCTTTCATTCAAAATATTGGCAAAAATCTAAACTTTCATTGAAGTAAAAGAATAGAAAGTGGGGGGGGGGGGGGGGGGGAAAAAAATTATGAAATAAATTTTTATCTCCAAAACACGTTGGCCACAATTATTGGTACCCTTTTATTAAATACTTTTTGCAATCTCCTTTTGCCAAGATAACAGCTCTGAGTTTTATCCTATAATGCCTGATGAGTTTGGAGAACACCTGACAAGAGATCAGAGACCATTCTTACAGAATCTCTCCAGATCCTTCAGATTCCCAGATCCATGTTGGTGCTTCTTCTCTTCAGTTCACTCCACTCATCAGGTCTGGGACGGTCATGGCAGAAGCTTCATTTTGTGCTACTTAACACATTTTTGTGTTGATTTTGATGTTTGTTTTGGATCGTTGTCCTGATGGAAGATCCAACCACGGCCCATTATAAGATTTCTAGCAGAGGCTGTCAGGTTTAGTTTTTTTATCTGTTGGTATTTGATAGAATCCACGATGCCATGCATGTATCTGAATAAGAAGTCCAGGACCTCCAGCAGAAAAATATGACCACAACATTAAAGATGGTATATTAAATTGTACACATGGGGTACTTTTTATCCTTGTGTGCACCAAACCCATCTTGCATGTTTGCTGCCAAAAAGCTATTTTTTAGTTTCATCTGACCACAGAACCCTGTGCTGTTTGAAGGTCCAGTCATGTCTGACAACTGAATTTGCTGGGGTTTGTTTTTGGATGAGCAAGGAGGATTTTTCTTGAAAACCTCCCAAACAACATGTGGTGATGTAGGGGTTGTTCAATTTTTTTTTAATAGGCTTTCTGAACCCAAGACTCAACTAATCTCTGCAATTCTCCATCTGTGATCTTTGGAGAGTCTTTGGCCACTCAAACTTTCATCCTCACCATGCATTAAGACAATATAGACACACGTCCACTTCCTGGCAGATTTGTAACATCTTTAGTTGATTGGAAGTGCTTAATTATTGCCCTGATGGTCAAAATGGGGATTTTCAATGCTTTAGCTATTTTCTTACAGCCACTTTCTATTTTGTGATGCTCAACAATCTTTTGATGCACATCAGAACTATATTCTTTGGTTTTACTCATTGTAATGGATGATTAAGGGAATTTGGCCTTTGTGTTTCCCCATATTTAAACTCTTGTAAAACAAGAAGTCATGGCTGGACACTTTCATGTTCCTAGTCACCCTGGTGTGCAAAAAAAAAGGTAAATATGAATGGGAATATACTTAAGAGATATTTTACTCGTAAACAATTCTAGGGGTACCAATAATTGTGGCCAACTTGTTTTGGAGAAAAACATTTATTTCATAATGTGATTTCCCCTCCACTCTCAATTATTTTACTTCAATGAAAGGTTTGATTTTTGCCAATTTTTTGATTGAATGCAGAATTATTTTTTACAGCCATTTTTCATCATATTTACCATATTATATATATATATATATATATATATATATATATATATAAACGGTTACGGTATTTATTTCTAGAATTACATGAACAAACTGGCTGTTGTCAGACTCCTTGTGCATACAAAAATCTCACTGGATTTTTACAATTAACGGCAAAAGTTTGGAAATGTAAATTGATATTTCTTACTGACACACAACTGGCTTAAAACCATTTTTTCTGCTGAAAATAGTAACAAGCTATTTATGTTTATTTATATAACGTGCTAAGACTTTTGCACAGTATATATATATATATATATACACACATATACATATACACGTATATAAAGTACATACATAAAGTATATACTACGGACAGCCAACTCCAAGAGGGCTATCTTCCTGAAGTTTAATCACTTCACCTTTAATTAGGTGGTTCAGGTGAGTCTATGTAAGATTTTAACCCCCGGGTTTCACAAACAAGGCTTAAGCCTAGTCCCAAACTAAAATGCACGTTTGAGCTGTTTTAAAGCAACTTGGACTGACATAAAAGCACGTCTATAAAAGCTACTTAAATGTCCTAATAGAAGCATGCCCTAATCCTGGCTTAATCTAAGCACTGTCTGTGAAAGCAGGGCTTAATGTTTAAATACAGTAAATTCTCTAGTCTTAACCCAGATTATTGTTCATTGCATATAAGCATTCCATTCTATCTCCGTCAATAACTTTCCAGCTAAACCTATAGCGTGAGTTTGGGGTGTGGCAGCTGTAGCAGGAGCCAGAGGGTGTTTAGCTGATGGAGGAAAAGACATTCTGCTTCTGTTACCGAAGTGCGAAGTGCACTGCATTTAGACCTTCAAAGTTTAAACAGGTCAAAGCGAACAAAGTACTGCGAGGCAACGCGCAACAATGGACACTTCAATACCATACAGCATTATCATGCACACCCCAGTTTATAATATTTGTAATGTTTACAGCCTCAATGTTATTTGAAAATGTGCTTTATTACATGATTCACCTTTAAGGTCATCAGGAGGAGTATACTTTATAACAACAGCAAATTGTGTCTTAGTAGGATTGGAACTGATGTCTGGTAGCCCTCCAGGGACAGGTTTGGGCTATACTACGGTCTAAACTGAACGTATTGTAGTGAAATCCTGCAAATTGCCTTTTCATTGCCAATATATGCCTGTACATTTTCTTCCTTTGAAAGGTATATGGCAAAACATTAATTTAGGATCTTAATTATCAGTTTTTTTTAAATGAGAGAACATATTATAATAAAAAAGTAAGATTCAAATTAGCAGTTGTTATATTGTGACATTAAATATATCTACAAAATTGACCAAAAGGCCCTGTATATAAGACTCTGGATGTTCCTCAAGCCATAAATGGACACAATGGTTTGTTTTGGTAGGCATAACATGTAAGTCTTGCCAATAAATTGGTCAGAATTGCAAGATAGATGATTCAGAAATGCCAGTGATCACTCTCCAATCTCACTCACAGAAGAGCATTACAGTTAACCATTGTGCTAGGCGACAGTCTGCCCAACTCTCGGATTGGAGCCGGGCTCGGAGGAAGAAAAGAGATGAATCCTGCAGTTCGAAGACCAAATACACATCATTACCACCCAGAAAATCTCCTTCTGTCCATCCCAGCCTCCCTTTCTTCTGTCAAAATGCATCTCCATTGAAAACATTCTGTTGTTATTGACAGTCAGGGGAATCAATTAAAGCCTCGGCAGTTTATTCTCCTGCCCAGCGAGAGCAGTCTACGGGCGGGCTCTCCAATGACGGAGAACAGTTAACATTATAACTCATTTCCTGTGGAGCCACAAAGGGTCTCCTGGTGACACAATGGCTTCTGAGTGCTTTTCTCTGAAAGAAACAGGAAATGTGTTAAAAGGACATAATAGGTGCCATGCAGCAGGAGGATGGGCAGACTCTTGTACAAGCAACTATTTGTCGGATCCGTAACCCAAGCTTTCTTCAGATATGCCTTGGTTGAAGGTTCGGTTGGGTGAAGGAATAGTTCACCCAAAAATGAAAAATAGGATCACTTATTCACCCTCATGTCATTCCAAACTCTTATATGTCTGACTTTCTTCTGTGGAACACAAAAGCTGACACAAATTCTGTCTGTTCCTTACACAAAGCTATCATAAGGCATCAGAAGACTGCAAATAGCAGTGAGCATGGACCACTCACATATGCTTAAATGATGTTCAGTCATAGGTATTAAATTAATATGTGCTAAAACTCCAAACAGTCAAATCATATAATGAATCAAAATAAAGCTAATTTTGAAGAAAAAAATGTGAATGACTACAAAACTTAAAATCTGCATGTGCACATGCTACACTCAATTATGTTTTTCAAAGAAGTCTCTTCTGCTCACCAAGGCTGCGTTTATAGAAATAGTAATTATAAATGTTAAGAATATTTCACAATATTACTGTTTTTAGTCCATTTTTATTTAATGGAATAAATCAACTGTTTTTAACATTGATGATAATAATAAATGTTTCTTGAGCAGCAAATCAGCATATTAGAATGATTTCTGAATGATCATGTGACTCTGAAGACTGGAGTAATGACAATGCAGCTTTGATCACAGGAATAAATTACATTTTATAATATATTATAATAGAAAACAGTTACTTAAAATTGTAATAATATTTCAATGGGTTTTTTTATCAAATGAATGCAGCCTTGGTGAGCACAGACAATGTATATTATTTATAGCAAAAAAAAGTATAGCATGAAATAGTATCAACTACAGTAACATAATGGAAATCCAAAAATATGCAGTGTTCTACTCATATAGCTGCCTTAAATCTACTGAGGGGCTTTATGATTAGTATTATCTACAAAATGTCCATTTAGATAACCTAAAGGGACTAACTAACATTGACTTTAACACTTTGAGATCAGCAATCTCATTATTTCTCACTCGAAATAAATACTTGCTTGCATCTTTGCAAAATTGAAAAGGGAGTAAGGGAAAAAAAATGAAAAGAAAAGCCTGCTGCAAATGGATATTGGTGATGGATTCACTTTCACGCTCTGTATTAGGCGGTAAATTGTTGCGCGGCTTCTAAAGTGCGTGGCTTTATCGGCAGGCATGCAGGTCTGCTGAATTTGAATCTGCTGTTTGTAGGCCTGTGTTGTGATGCTGGATGTCAGGCCTGTGTTAATTGACTTTCTACAGGTGCTTTCCCACATATCTAGCCTACAGAACCCAACTTTCACAGTCTCCATCTGGGCTGATGGGTTTGGATTTTTCACACTGTTCTGCTCTGAAGACTGACTTCAGTGGGAGAAACTCCTGACGCCGCTTCGCTCAGGCTGTTTTTAAAGGCCACCTGCACATCAGCTGCACAGAAGAATATACCGCACATATCGCATTAACTCTCCCCCACACGCGCATGTGTGCTTACCCTTCTTATTCTCAGCCAATACTTCAAACTCACAACTTATATAATTCACTAAACTACAGTGTGCTTGAGTGCTTCAATATGATATCGCAAAAGGGATATTTGAGCAGACATCTTGACAAACAATGTATATGTCAACAAGAGAGATACAATTGTTCTGCAAATATGCATTTCAGATAGATGAAGTTGACTGAAGCAGATATTCAGCAAAAGATAAGCCTATTGCTTTGTGCTGTGTAATTGAAAAAAGTTTCATTTGGGCTGTGTTAGGAATGGAGTACTATTATGATACTGAATAAAGTCAGATTCTGGCTAATGTAGGTCATCCGGGTTGTCTTTTGCATATAGAAAAATGTATTGTAATGTACACATTGTAAACATTCAGAATGGAATTCTAGGTTACTATATACAGTACTGAGTATATACACTGCCTACTATTTTTAAGTGAAACAGTAAGCACAATGCTAAAACATTATGCTACGTTGTTGTGATGTCCAGATAACATGGTTATTGTGTATTTTAGTTAATTATTTAACAATAATTATTAATTATTGAACTGAACTGAATCAACACTGAAATGACTTGAGCTATATAATGCCAATATTATCTTCTTCTTCAAAAAAAAAATATATATTGTATACAAGATGTCATTTGTGGCTTATTTTACTTCCGGTTCATTGGATACCCTGAAAATGGAAGGTCAAGTTGAGCAAACTGCATTGTGTGATATAGTATTCCAGTGTGCTCAGCTTGGCACATTTTGACAAAAGAAGTAGGTCATCCATGCATACAAAAAAGGTAATAATGTGTGCAGTATACATAGTATGGTAGCTTGCTATTTTGTACATTCAAAATGGAATACTAGCTTATACTTACTATTAGGCAATGTACAGTATACTCAGTAAGTAGTATTTAGTATGTGAAATTAAACGTGCAGTGATACATGTTTTAAATGCTAGTTTTCTACATGTTGTCATGTTGAATGTTTAATTCAGTATTTCAGGAAATTATATATTATGAAAATTATTTTGGATTTTTAATCCTGTTTTAAAATGTCAATGAGTCAAGAATGTGAATACTGCTAAGAGTGACATATGTAGTTGCTCAGTCCATGCATATAACATGCGCAACATATACATACTATACACTAAAATAATTATCTGGAGAAATAGCAAGAGTAGGCTACTATGTTAGTATGCTTATCACAAAGTACATAATCTTTCCATTTCAAAAGCCCCAAAAATTGAGCTATTTGAGCTACACTATATTTTGGGAGCATTTTTAGCTCACTGTCGGGGTCAGATAAACACCCTGCAGTTAGACTACACCACTGCACCTCTGTCTGAGTGCTGTTTCAGAGAGCTGTTTCCTTGGCAATTCTCATTGGATGATGATGAGGAAAGCTATCATAAAATCTGTGAGTTTCCACATATACTGTGCAGCTCATCGAATGCAACATGAATGCAATTTCCGATTTCACAGGTAAGAGACATGCTGAAATTAGCATCTGTGCTCTTCAGATATGCGAGTTCGACCTTGATGAGCATTTAAAAAACCTAAAAAACGAAAATGCAATAGAGAGACTATAAATCTAGTGTTTCACCCTATCAGAGTTTCATGATACAATCAGAGGAGAGAGAGATGCCCAGAAACCCACTCAGCGGTGATATCAGCTAGCTGTGGAACCTGACCAGAACACTGTGGTATAATGTAGCTGATCAGTAAAACTGACAGACTCTGGGGGTGTGAGAGTAGTGAGACAGCTGGAAAGGTCACGGGATACAAAGTAGCTATACCTCTTATTGTAGAATGAATCAGCTTAGTGAAGCTGCCCTTTCCTCTCTGTCATCCCACTAGAATCCAGATAGGCTCTGATGGAAAGCCCGTCCACAACCGAGGCCGTGGGATCATGGGTGTACTTCTACAGACATTTAAAAATGGTCATGGAACCTCACATAGTGTCCGTATCACAATCGTCACAATAAAACAGAATCCACGTTCAGATTTGATGGAGGCATTTCCAAATCATAGTGCCATGCTGATAAACACACACTATGCTGCACATCATATTAATGCTCAAGTTGCTACACTGATTTGCAAACAACTGACAGACTAATGAACGTTATTGCATGGATCTCAGGAATATTGGATTCTGATTGGTCAAGTACAGGATTCAAACCTTTGTTTAGCTGTGTTCTGTCTCTCCACAGTCTCTACAAGTACAATAATAAAATAATTCAAATACATTTTTCATGTCCAAATATGTATTTATACTTCAAGTAGTTGTATAATAATTCAGTCAGACAGCCATTATTGAAAAAGAAAAACACTGAACAGTTGATCAATATTTCATGTCTGCATTTCATCACAAAATAAACACTTTCTCAGCCCTTTGGGGTCTTGATAAATCCTGTCAGAGGTTTATTTAGCAAAAATTAACATCTGAAAGTATATTATTGTTTACATTGTACATGGCGGGCAAATGTTGATCATAATATTAATAATTGTAACTTGTACAACTAAAATGTAAATAATTAAAATTTGGTGTGATTGATCTTATTATATTGCCGTCATTTAGTACTAGAAGTAATGATTAACCATTTAACTATGAATAAATACGCTAAAATGAACCATTTAAACGTGCATTGGTAGGATAGCAAAATAAACAGGCTTCTCAGAAAATTCATGAAACCATTGAAATTCAAAATACATTTAGAAAACACATTATTAATTTTGCATATCATTGGATCTATGCAGCTTACAACAATACTAATACATTAAATATGTATGTATTTATTATTTTGCTGTTGCATGGATTTTATAGTAGTAGGAAGCTACTCAAGGCCATGCTGTACAGTGATTTTACCACGATGTGTGATTTTAGGAACTCCAACTCACATAATGCCAAAGGCTAATAAAAAACCTGTCCTGGATGCTGACTGTTTGATACAGCATCCCAAGAATGCAAAAGTCTAGGACTTTAAAAGGATACTTCTTTTTTTTTACCAGAAAGGCACAAGTTAATATATTTGCTTAATAAATGTACCCATTATAAAATCACTATACAATCTCCTCTCTAGGCTTATTGCTTAATTTGAATGTAGATGAGATAGTAGAGTCAAAGTCACCCATTTTGTTCAGCTAAAATCCGAGACATAGTCAGGATAATTAGACTGCAATGGTATTTGAGAACAGGCAGGATAATTCTTGAATTTTCCTCTCTCAAGGCATGTTACATATGGAGGACAACGTCACATCTGAGCCACCACAGATCAGTGCATTTACCAGCCCGAGCAACAACACCATCAATAAAATCGGCAGACTTAGCCCGAGAATTTTACATGCTGTGTGCTTAACAATTATCGAACCGCAGGCAGGAAGGAAAGAGAAGGAACACGCGAGAGAGAAAGAGAGCAAGAGGAAAAAAGGGAAATGAGCTTTAATTGGTTATTTAAACCTGCTGGACATCAACAAAGCACAGCCAGCTGAGAGACCTGCATTATTATACGCAGGAAACGTGCAGTAATTTCATCCTAAAATGATGGCCCCGCTGGTCAGCTTCGAGCGCACAGGGCTTCTGAAGATTAATCAAATCACCCAGTCATTTTTCCTTCTTATAATCACAAAGCTAATCCACATTTCTGTATTCAAAAGACTAAAATCGCAGGATTTCACATTATGCCTTTGATTCGGCGTCCATTTGCTCGCCGCATGTTAAATTGTTTTAGAAAATGACTGGGATGTATTTAACCTGCATGTGTCTTACTGCAATCATCATGTCAGGGCAACAACTCTTCCCAAACACGACTCCAAACTCAAACTAGGATGTGAGCTATTCTTGAACTAGTGTGGCATAACTCATGGCAGTAAGGGCAGAAGAAAGTGGAGGGATGTCAACTCCATTACTTTGCTACCTGAAATGGACAGGTGACCTTTCTAAAATCAGATCAGATCTGTATGTCTCATACTACACCACGCAGTGCTAGAAAATCATAATATCTCTAAATGGGATGACATTCGGGGGCTGCAATGATATTCCTGGTGATATGTGCGAATTAAGAATTCTCCATGCAGGCAGAAGCTCAGCTTGAATCAAAGTTTTTGCACAGTGGGAGCTTTCCCTCTGGGCCAAGGTTTTAGAAAGTGATATAACAAGATTTTAGTTCTTGCATTTGGAGTTAGGATGCATTTCAATATGCAGAAACTAGCTTTTATTGCAAACGAATGTGCACATTCCCAACTAAATGATTGTTTTTATATTACTCTTGATCTTAGTGTGGTTTTGCACACAAATAAATATTTCCGACGTATACATCACCAAAATGAACATAATATAAGAAGGGAGACTAGCGAGATAATGACATGGTGTTATAAATGTAGCCGTTGGTAGTCATTTTCCTTTGCAGAATGAAGGAGTGTGCCTTATTTGTTATTTCACTTATTTGGCCATTATTTATTATCATTATAAGGCAGCTTTAGGCGTCTTATGCCGCGTTCCAGACAACCTTATACCCGTGAAAGTGCACTGGAATGGCAGTCAAACCCGTGACTTCCCACCCGTGAACTCGCACTAGATCGATGTACTCCCAATTACGAGCTCTGACGTCACATAGCCCGCGAAACCATACAAAACAACAATGGCAGCCCCTACGGATGCAGTGTTTCTGCAGGCGGTACACGGAGAGAATACACTTTAGGACAATATAACGTTGCAGTCAAATTAATAATAATAATGATAATAATAGTAATACACACACGATTATGTATTACAATGTTATGTGTCTGAAACAATAAGTAGGCTATGTCGTGAAAGTGTATTGCCTCATGGAAATGTTAAGGTGACGTAAACCTGAACTTGACAGCATTGATCGTGCTTATGAAAAAAAAAAAAGTACTATTTCTCAGCATAGCAAAATTGGCATACAATGTTTAGCTGGTTTGTTTAGGCCTACATAGCTACCACAATTCCGTGCGCTCAGGTAGTTTGGCGTGACTGGCCTGGAACGCTAAGTCGTGAGTCGTGGTTTGAAGTTGTGATTTACGTGCTCAAAAACCTGCCTGGAACCCAGCATTATAGTCACGGTGACGTCATCTATTTCCGGCGTGGCGCGGGAGTGTTTGTCTGGTAAGGAGCGGCAGTTGCGGCTGTACTTCTGAATATTTGTATTGAACGGGTTTTTTTTTTTTTTAATCTACGGTAGCTACTTATTTGACTCATTTCTCCCTAGTGTGGACTGAGGAATACTGTAGCACATTGTTGCAACGCGTGCTGTATTTGTTTTAATGTCCTGGAGTTTAAATCCCCTGTGTACCGCAAGGAGTTTAAACCGGTAGGTTGTTTTAATTATTGCTTGTTGCACTAAGGGGCTGGATTGATCAATCTAAGTCTCTTGTCCTTATCTTTTCAGTTAAAAGACATAGAGGGAGAGACGTTGCAGTGGGTTTCTCGTCGGGGCTTTGGGCTGCAGACTGCCAGATTGGATGTGTAGTATCCGTGAACTGCTGTGTTGTGCTTGCTCTGTGTGTTTATTCCGAAGCTGGACACTGAACATCAGCTGAGCGGTAGCCTGGCGTGCCGCAGATTCAGCATTGTGGCCTCCTCTCTCTCACGAGGCCTCGAATGGTTTGACCATCCAACAGTCACTGTCGTGATCTGGGTTTATTTTGTGTCTTAACGCTTTATAAATTGAATTGGTTCGTTTATTTGTGTGTGTGTGTGTGTGTGTGTGTTTTTCTTTGCTTATGTGAATTAATTACTTTACAAATCAAATTTTCTTTTGTGGTAGATCAGTTTCTGTGACTAAGTGTCTGTGAACCTGTTTATCCTAATTTCTCCTTGGCTTAGTTTTTGTGAATTTGTATTTTCTTTTTGATAGTCAAGGTTTCTGTGAACTTGCTTACAATCACATGGTATGAATATATTTTTGTTTTCAATTTACTGAGTACCAAATTTTATAAGCATACGTTTGTATGTCTAAATTGTAGTTCTGCTTCCTCTCCAGAAGTTGGGGTGACCAGGATTCGTGTATGTGTGGACGAGCCCTTCTCTCTGCTTGGTGGGGGTCTCTTCCGCGTGCAGTGTTCCACATTTGGGGTTGAAGTGTGAGTGCACGTGGTTTTCGAGTCCTGACTCAGCCATAATCGAACATGTGTGCTTTATTGTGTGCCTGTGATTCTTATAAAAGGTGATTCCCCGGAAAATTTGCCTCCGGGGTGGCGTTGTCGGGTATCTTAGAGGTGTAGATTTTAAGTCTGCCCTCTGGGGGTTGGTTGCCGGTATAGGCAATTCTCTCCCTGGTGTAAAATAAAAATGTTCTTGTCAAACTATAGCATCGCCACATAAACAATACTCTTCACTCATCACAAATCAACATTATGATCAATTTAGCTATACCTAGACATATTGCACTTGTCATTTGATTCCAGGCTATTAGATACCGTCCAAACACGACATGTCCGAAAATAAACACAAATGTCATTTCATCAGCTGAACATCACTCGAGCAATAATGAGAGCATTTTGTTTCTTCTACCCTTGACTTATTCGAAAAAAAACAATTGTATCACCACTTCGGCATTGAGGTTAATTTAATGAGCGTGTTATAAAAGCAAGGCTTTAAATAGCAGTCCAGTTGGAGCCAGAGGAGAGTGCGGTGAATGAAAAGGCAAATCTTTCCGGGATCAATGCAGTAGGTTAACCTATACTGTTGTATCAGTGTAGTCAATGAGAACACATCAAAGGAATATGTCAATGAGGAGAGTTAAAGGAAGAAGTTAAAGGGCAACCCTGTGGGATGGAGATCAAATTTGGGTCAAGAAAACATTCCAATTGGGTCAAAAGATGATGTGGCAGTGGTTGAAACAACCCTTCAGACTTACATGAGTCAAAAATACACCTTTTCTACCTCTAAACAAACCCTTAACCCCAAAGAGGACCTACTGTATTATACTTTTTTACATTTTCAACTTTCTTTAGTGTGTAATGCTGCTGTTTGAGGATGAAAAAGGTCTGCAAAATTAGGAAGTTGTTCTGTATATATCAGAAAGCACTGTTTCTGAACTCCCTGAAACTCCTCGATTGTAGTCTTGTTTTCTTACCGGGAACATGTATCACACTATTTCTCATTTAAGTAATTCCAACTTAAGGAATATGTGAAAAAAGGGGCGAGGCCTGGTTGAGTTGCATTAGTAGTATGTTGAAACTCACGGTAATGGTCAGTGTTAACGGATTACAAGTAATGCGAGTTACGTAATCAGATTACTCTTTACAAATACTAAAGTTGTGCATTGATTTAAAATTTACAACAAAATATCTAAGTTACTTTTTCAAAGAAGTAACGGAAGTTATGTTTTCCCATTTATTGCCTCGTACACCTCACCTGTCCCTATGTTGTGTGCGCTAGGAGTTGAACGACTTCAGATTTTTTTAAGTCGACATTTATGTGATTACAGTCAAGTCGACGACGACTAGGTGCTGATGACGTCATTAATGAACAAATAAGCCTGAACATCGAGCCTAGACTCGAACGTGTGTTGCCTTGTGCACAGGTACATATGACAGTGCTGCCAAGGCTCATACATAACAGTTTATTTTTATCAGATCTTTTGTCTTTGGGTTGTTACATTTCTCACAGATTTCTGCTTGTTCTAAATCAGATACAGATAAAGTAGCACCGTAAAAAATACATTTATATGAATGCCTTAATGAGAAAGCGATTGAGTGTGAATTCATTCTACCTGTGCAGCGTCTCTCTACTAATAGTGAAGCTGTGGGTTTTAGTTACTACAAAATATATGCTAGAACTTTTCATTTTCTAAGCTATTTTATTGATAAATCACATAAGTGTTGACAATACATTTCTGCACAACTGAATGTTTCTGTAGCAACGATCTGCATGCAATGTGCGAGCTACTGTCTGTGTTACAATGCAGCAGCACATTAGTTTATATCTGCGATTAACTTGCGTGTATAATAAGCTGATTAAAACGTGCATTCACCCGATCAATTTTGAGCATCCAGATGGTATAATAAAACATCTTGTGGAGCGCTCTCAGAGGAGGGATTTATTTGTCATTTTAACAATTAACAATTTGTCAACAATAAAAAAAAAGAAATAAAAAAAAATCATAGACTTTCATTGAGAGTGACACCATATCTTTAGACCATAATATAGCGTATTTTGACTTGGGCCGGTAAACGACACCCTAGCAGTCGTACAGTAACACCCTAGTGTAAAAGCAATTAAAAAAAACACAATGTTTTCCATGAACAAACATGTTCATAATAAACCTGTGAAAAGTTATCATAGAAAGCATATTGCATTTTCAAATGCTTTTTTAATAGATTAATGGAGGTAATGAGGCATTGCTCCAGTTCCTAATGAAACGGAATGGCTCCTCCAGCCGTATGAGGTCCCCGTCCATAGTTTATCGCATTCAGCATTTTTTTTTTTTTTTACAACAACCCATGTGTAAATTAATCTACTCAGCTAAATGGGCATCTGAACATTTGAAAATACCTAAAAAATGTGCTGGAGCAGGCAAGTCAACACAGTCCATGCTAGTAGAGAGTTGTTAAAGCTTTATGGTGCTTCCTTATTTTTTATTGGTGTTCCTCATGTCTGAATAGAGAGTATTTTTCTCTCCTCTGTCAGATAGTCGATATCAGCTGAAGTTTGTTCAGGTCGTAGCCTTCCGAGGTTTGGTTCACGCTTCCCCTCCTGGAATACAAGTAGATGCTCAGTGTTTGGTTGCAACGACAAATAGACCTGGCAAGTTAAACATTCTTGAAAAGAATAAGACTTTAGTGTAACATGAAATGTGTAGTAGTGACAGAAGATGATGACTTCTTTCTAGCTGAAAATGTCATTGCATTTGACATCTAAGAGGCAAGACTTGCACAGAGCTGATGAAAAAATGCAGTCTTCCTCATGTTAAGGCCATTACTGTATACATCATATGTAGAATCGTGGAAGGACAAATACTGCCAATATAAATCAATGAGATATGATAGTTCATTTTCAACGGCTCTTGTCAAACAATAAGTCTGTTCCTCAATAAGCCATAAAGGTCAGTGGATCTCAACTGGTGGGTTACTGCAATTAAAAACACTAAATCTATCATATTATTGGGTTTATACAGTTCATGATAAATTAACATTAATATGAATAATATAAAAAATACAATAATAATAACAGTAAAAATAATATTACTATTTTTATTATTGTTGTAATTAATATTATTGCTACAAATAATTGAATAATTAATAAATGTGTTGATGTCTTGATGTCTAAAGTAAGCCCTAAAGAAAAAAGTTATGCCACTGGTATAGTTTGATGCTTTGTGAATGTAACTTGCATGAAAGCAATATCACACTCTCAGCCCTGCTGTTGTAGCTATTGAACACCACCAGTTTAATTAAACTGCAGACACAAAGAAACAGTATATGTAAGCAGTCTTACTCATGTGATATTAAGAAAAAAATACTTTTAAAAAAGTGTGGTTACTGAAGGAAATGAAGCAAAAGTATGGTTACTGAAGGAAATGAAGCAAAAGTAAAGTAAGAAATGAAAAAAGACAAGTAAAAATAGCACCCTTGTTTGGCAGACCAGGCTATTGGTTAGTGAGTTCAGGGCTCAAAGCGAATGTCAGAGGGATCATCGCGGATCTTATACAGCACCGAATGGAAGCTGCAGAGCACTGGTCCAACCTCCATGGCAACCACATGCTCGGATAAAGACGGTGAGAATCGCACATTAATAAAGAGGCCGCACATACACTGTGATTTCAATAAAGCAGAGAGAAAACTGACATGTCTGACATAAAGAACAGAAGTCGATTCCTTCAACCTTCTGGGGATTCAGCATGTGCACTGAGGCATGCTGCTATTCAGCTCTCATGATCTATGAGAGTCACCATTCATGCTCATAAAGAGAGATTGTATAAGATGCACAACCCTGTCAACCCAGTTGGCAACTATTACATCTTCTAGTGTGCATTCTTCAAGTGAACATATTGAGGTATTGAAGGTTAAGGAACTATATTAAATTGTAGTAGAGGTATGTACACATTTCATCTGGGGGTTTTTTTTTTTCTTTCTTTCTCAAGCGTATACATCTGAGGTCAATTAGCCGATCGTGGTCCAGATCCGGACCTTGAATTGGTTCCATCCGGACTGTGAATTCATAAATTAAACAAACATATGAGGACAGAAAATAAGAGAACACGTCTACACTGCAAGCTAGTGGCACACAGTGCTGTGAGAAAACTAAACTGCTCTCATTATAATCAAGAGTTGTTTACACATTACATTTACATGCATTTATTTAGCAGACGCTTGCGACACAAATGAGGAACATCACAAGCAATTTGTCACAACTGCAAATTCTGATGTACATTTTGTCACTTAGTAGGCCACTACTAACTTTACAATTGTTTTTCTACTTTAAAAGGAAATTTGAATACCAACGAATTTCCACTGAAAAAAAAAGGCAGATAGAGATAATTATGCACCTAGCTCCTTAAAGCTTGTAGATTCTTACAGTGTATACCAGGGGTCTTCCCCAGGGGGTCCACCAATTATTTCTTGATCTCAAAGTGATTTTTGTGTTAAACAAAATACAATATTAAATCAACTTTAACAAAAGCTAAAGTTTTAATAGCTTTACAATGTAGGCAAAAAGTATGTAAATACATTAATATACAGTAATACTATATTCAATCCAACAAATCAAAAACTAATGTAGATATATGTACCATTCATGTAGCTAAGGATCTCTATTTTGAAGACCCCTGAAGTATACTGAACAACTCCTTTCAACAAATTTTATTCACATATACATTCATCATTGCAAACATCAGTTGTGGTAAACGGAAGATCAAGCATGTTCGCTTGACATGCAAGAACCAATGAGGTTCATTCTCGTGTTATGCAGCACGTTTGAGCTTCCACAAGAACCAATGAGGTTCATTCTTGTGTTACACAGCACGTTTGAGCTTCCACAAGAACCAATGAGGTTCAGTCTCGTGTTACGCAGCACGTTTGAGCTTCCGCAAGAACCAATGAGGTTCATTCTTGTGTTAACCAGTACGTTTGAGCTTCCACAATAACCAATGAGGTTCAGTCTCGTGTTACCCAGCACGTTTGAGCTTCTACAAGAACCAATGAGGTTCAGTCTCGTGTTACGCAGCACGTTTGAGCTTCAGCAAGAACCAATGAGGTGCATTCTCGTGTTACGGAGCACGTTTGAGCTTCCACAAGAACCAATGAGGTTCATTCTTGTGTTAGACAGCACGTTTGAGCTTCCGCAAGAACCAATGAGGTTCATTCTTGTGTTAACCAGTACGTTTGAGCTTCCACAAGAACCAATGAGGTTCAGTCTCGTGTTACGCAGCACGTTTGAGCTTCTACAAGAACCAATGAGGTTCAGTCTCGTGTTACGCAGCACGTTTGAGCTTCTACAAGAACCAATGAGGTTCAGTCTCGTGTTACGGAGCACGTTTGAGCTTCCACAAGAACCAATGAGGTTCATTCTTGTCTTACGCAGCACGTTTGAGCTTCCGCAAGAACCAATGAGGTTCATTCTTGTGTTACACAGAACGTTTGAGCTTCCACAAGAACCAATGAGGTTCAGTCTCGTGTTACGCAGCACGTTTGAGCTTCTACAAGAACCAATGAGGTTCAGTCTCGTGTTACGCAGCACGTTTGAGCTTCCATAAGAACCAATGAGGTTCAGTCTCGTGTTACGCAGCACGTTTGAGCTTCAGCAAGAACCAATGAGGTGCATTCTCGTGTTACGGAGCACGTTTGAGCTTCCACAAGAACCAATGAGGTTCATTCTTGTGTTACACAGCACGTTTGAGCTTCCACAAGAACCAATGAGGTTCAGTCTCGTGTTACGCAGCACGTTTGAGCTTCCACAAGAACCAATGAGGTTCAGTCTCGTGTTACGCAGCACGTTTGGGCTTCCGCAAGAACCAATGAGGTTCATTCTTGTGTTACACAGCACGTTTGAGCTTCCTCAAGAACCAATGAGGTTCAGTCTCGTGTTACGCTGCACGTTTGAGCTTCCACAAGAACCAATGAGGTTCAGTCTCATGTTACGCAGCACGTTTGAGCTTCAGCAAGAACCAATGAGGTGCATTCTCGTGTTACGGAGCACATTTGAGCTTCCACAAGAACCAATGAGGTTCATTCTCGTGTTACACAGCACGTTTGAGCTTCCACAAGAACCAATGAGGTTCAGTCTCGTGTTACGCAGCACGTTTGAGCTTCAGCAAGAACCAATGAGGTTCATTCTCGTGTTACACAGCACGTTTGAGCTTCCACAAGAACCAATGAGGTTCAGTCTTGTGTTATGCAGCACGTTTGAGCTTCCACAAGAACCAATGAGGTTCATTCTTGTGTTAAACAGCACGTTTGAGCTTCCACAAGAACCAATGAGGTTCATTCTTGTGTTACACAGCACGTTTGAGCTTCCACAAGAATCAATGAGGTTCAGTCTCGTGTTACGCAGCAAGTTTGAGCTTCCGCAAGAATCAATGAGGTTCATTCTCTTGTTACGCAGCACGTTTGAGCTTCCGCAAGAACCAATGAGGTTCAGTCTCGTGTTACGCAGCACGTTTGAGCTTCCGCAAGAACCAATGAGGTTCATTCTCGTGTTATACAGCACGTTTGAGCTTCCACAAGAACCAATGAGGTTCAGTCTCATGTTACGCAGCACGTTTGAGCTTCCGCAAGAACCAATGAGTCTCAGTCTCGTGTTACGCAGCACGTTTGAGCTTCAGCAAGAACCAATGAGGTTCATTCTCGTGTTACGCAGCACGTTTGAGCTTCCACAAGAACCAATGAGGTTCATTCTCGTGTTACACAGCACGTTTGAGCTTCCACAAGAACCAATGAGGTTCAGTCTCGTGTTACGCAGCACGTTTGAGCTTCCACAAGAACCAATGAGGTTCAGTCTCGTGTTACGCAGCACGTTTGAGCTTCCGCAAGAACCAATGAGGTTCAGTCTCGTGTTACGCAGCACGCTTGAGCTTCTGCAAGAACCAATGAGGTTCAGTCTCGTGTTACGCAGCACGTTTGAGCTTCCGCAAGAACCAATGAGGTTCAGTCTCGTGTTACGCAGCACGTTTGAGCTTCCACAAGAACCAATGAGGTTCAGTCTCGTGTTACGCAGCACGTTTGACCTTCCGCAAGAACCATTGAGGTTCAGTCTCGTGTTACGCAGCTCGTTTGAGCTTCCACAAGAACCATTGAGGTTCAGTCTCGTGTTACGCAGCACCTTTGAGCTTCCACAAGAACCAATGAGGTTCATTCTTGTGTTAGACAGCACGTTTGAGCTTCCGCAAGAACCAATGAGGTTCCTTCTTGTGTTACACAGCACGTTTGAGCTTCCGCAAGAACCAATGAGGTTCAGTCTCGTGTTACGCAGCACGTCTGAGCTTCCACAAGAACCATTGAGGTTCAGTCTCGTGTTACGCAGCACGTTTGAGCTTCAGCAAGAACCAATGAGGTTCATTCTCGTGTTACGCAGCACGTTTGAGCTTCCACAAGAACCAATGAGGTTCATTCTCGTGTTACGCAGCACGTTTGAGCTTCCACAAGAACCAATGAGGTTCATTCTTGTGTTACACAGCACGGTTGAGCTTCCACAAGAACCAATGAAGTTCAGTCTTGTGTTACACAGCACGTTTGAGCTTCCACAAGAACCAATGAGGTTCAGTCTCGTGTTACGCAGCACGTTTGAGCTTCCGCAAAAACCATTGAGGTTCAGTCTCGTGTTACGCAGCATGTTTGAGCTTCCGCAAGAACCAATGAGGTTCATTCTCATGTTACGCAGCACGTTTGAGCTTCCACAAGAACCAATGAGGTTCAGTCTCGTGTTACGCAGCACGTTTGAGCTTCAGCAAGAACCAATGAGGTTCAGTCTCGTGTTACGCAGCACGTTTGAGCTTCCACAAGAACCATTGAGGTTCAGTCTCGTGTTACGCAGCACTTTTGAGCTTCAGCAAGAACCAATGAGGTTCATTCTTGTGTTACGCAGCACGTTTGATCTTCCACAAGAACCAATGAGGTTCAATCTCGTGTTACGCAGCACGTTTGAGCTTCCGCAAGAGGTTTGTTCTTGCATATCAAGCAGATTCGGTTGAGCTTCTGCTGATCAATGTTTACATGTGAATAATAACCCCATGAAAGGACAGACCTCTTACTGGTTCATCAGACTTCATTTAAGTCCACTTAAATCAAGCTCGCATTCAGATCTTCCTGCATCCAATCAACAATTGATGGACTGAATCAAGCCCGCCCCACTTTTATAATCAGTTTCAATCGAATATACATCACAATGCGAGCTGTCTTCTGTTTTATTGTGAGTGTCACGGTCACCAGCTAGTCAACACCTCTACATTTCCCATTATCCTCCCTGGCCCTCACCTGCATGCACTTCCCAATCACAGAGATCGCTGTCACCAGTCTTCACTGATCATCATCCAGCACTATATAACTCTTCCCACTACAGTTCACCATTGTCTGGTCTTGTCATTCCCTCAAAGAACCTAACCTGACTCCTTACCTGAACGTTACCTTCCAGAACTATTTGTCTTCAGTCATCTGTTTCCTTCATCCGTCTTCAGTCATCTGCCTCAATCTCCTTTTCAGAACCTGCAACAGAAAAGACCATTACTCATCCAGATATCCATCCTGAACACTATATTCATCAGTTTCTCACATACTTCTGCAAATAAACCTGATTACTTTACCTGTGTGAATCCTTCTGTTTCATGACAGTGAGCATGTTAATTTAACAATTATTACTACTAAAAGCTGACTGTATACTCACTCTAAATGATATGTTCTCTGAGCCTGTATGTTTGTAAGCATGAGGAAGGTCGATTGGCCAAAACGTCACAAAAAAAAAACTTGAGTAGTGTGCAGGCATTATATTTTTCTAGTTAATATTGTTACATCAGTTTACTGAATTTGTCATGTAGCACAGAATCCAGTTTAGACAGCATCTGCTTGTGTCACACCGCTTGTGTCTGATGTAGACACGGTGTCAAGCTTCGTTCACACTACCAGTGACATGATTCCATTAATTCCAATAGAGAATAACAGTAACTGTTGGCGACAAATTAGAGATCTATTCACTTTATGCAAATGAAGAGCGACTTTCGGGAGGGACAACCAATAGAGTGAAATCAGTGGAGTGCACGTGATCCGACACTACATCGTGAAGTGTAATGTTGAGGGAAGATGTAGAAGTTCATTTTAGCAGTCAGCAACTTTCCTATATTTTATAATACATATCTCTGTGTAGACATACAGGAACACTCGCCGTGCTGACTCAGTCTGAACGCTTATGTGAATGCTAAATGCTTTCGTGAACCCACATAGACTTTCGCCGACGATAAATAGCCGCGATGGCAAAGAGCATCTGCTGTTTCTCATTGATCTTTAATCTTAAGCATCTCATGTACTGATTCCATTTACATTTAGTCTTTTCCTTCCAAAAGGTTTGTTTGTAGAGGCAAGAAAACTGATTACAACATGGAGTCAAATCCGTGAATGTCATTCACAAACATTACCAGGAAACCAGTAGTGGGAACATCCACTAGAGACCTCACTGCCAGCCACTGGCGACATGTGAATCAGCACTTGAAAAAAAAATGTCAACACTCAGAAGAAAATAAAATGATAGCCAAAAGTATGTGAACACCCTCTTCAAATTAAAAGATTTGGCTATTTGTTAACACTTTACATAAAGCCATTTATATTGCATTAAAATAAAATGCCTTATCTATTCATGATAATGCATCTTATAATGTATTGTATTGTCTCATGAATAATTGAAACCACATTTATAATCCATTTTATAGTTATCTAATCACTGAACACACTTTCAGAAAGTACAATACGTTAAAACATGACTAACAACCAATTTCAGATGTAACAAGGAATCTGCTAATATTAGAATGCATTTAAACTTTGGTTACAATTATTTATGAAAATATATAATGTATTATAACAGACATTACAAATACCTTTATAATGCATTATAAATAAAGGCTAATTAAGTATAAGCTCATTAAGTAAAGCCTAATCTTAATGCTGTACTGTAATCAGTCCACTGAAGGCGAGTTGAATGCAAACCCATGTGCAGCTTATTGAAACAACCATTAAAAAACAAACAAAACGACTACAACTAAACTAGACAATAAACATAAACGTGAACATAAACTTGAAGTACTTGACTGTGAACTAGACTCACCTACAGTAGTTACACAAAACAAAGCTAGACAAGAGATAACATGAGGCTAAACAAAAACTAATGACTTAACAAGAAACACCTGAACACAATGAACCCATTAAAAAACAGAACTGATGAAGCAAGAACGAATCAGAACATTACACATGAGACTAAGACATGGGCAGTGTCTGAAATCGCATACTCTCTTGAGTAGGTACTTCTGTTGAATAAGTAATAACTTCACAATCGCTAAAAAAGTATGTTCTATAGTATGATTGTGTGTAGTGTGAATGTCATCTGGACGTACTACATTCATTCGCCATGTTGTCATTATCATGTGACCTACCGGCGTCAGTTGCGTCGCTTCACTGCCATTTATAAATCCTCTCCCATGGCCTCATGGGATAGTAAAGTGTCCATGCACACTTCAGAATCTCGCTAGAAATAGTAGGCCATCTGGGTACTTGCCTACTCATTTATGAGTACTGTGAATTTCTGACATATTACTTTTGTCACCTACTGTTTTTTTCCATACTATACAGTAGGGTATATTTTGGCAATTTTGGATAGCCATGAGGCAAAACCCAAAACAGACGTGACATATACCATACAAACACCTTCTTAAGAGTAGTGTGCTTACAGCTTTGTGGAAACGAAGGGATCTTTTTTTTAAGAAGGCAATGCCCTGTCCACAAAATCATCCAGAAAGACCATGAATAAATGGTTTACTAACTCTGAAGTGGAAGAACTTGAATGACCTGCACACCTTTGGGATGAATTTGGACGCTAACTGTAAGTCAAGCCCTATTGCTCAATGTCTAGTGGAAATTCCCAGAAGCATGGAAGCAGTTAGGTAGGACCAGCTCCCATTAAATACCAATGATTTTGAAATGAAATGTTCAGCGTGCACACTTTCGGCCATATATTGCATTTTTCTGAGTTTTCCTTTCAACATATCCCTGGTGATTTAAGTACTGGTAATGCAAAATGATTTCAGCATTTGAAGATAGGTCATTTCCCTATAACCAAAGTAGACTCAGAAATACAACAAAACCTCAGAATAGAAGCATTTTACAGATCAGACATGTGGAAATCCTGCAAGGCAGTTCTTATGGCTCTTGATTGATGTTTAGTTGTCCTCAGATTTGGATTTCAAAGCTTCTCTCTTTCACAGTCTTTACTCCTGAGGATGCCTATGAATATCTCACATTTCTTAAAGCATTAAATCCGTCCCCCGTCACTATGGTTACAGACAGCTTACATACGACAGCAGCCGTAAGGTCTCCCAGAAAGCCTTAGGAGGTCTTCTGTCTTTCTTCCCCATTAACAATACATGAAACTCATAACTGGTTCCCTATATTAGTCAGCAGGTTTCCATCTGATTAATGATAAAATTAAGGAAGCCATGCTGAAGACATGATATCTTCAATACATAGAGAACGAAGAAAATCATTTCTGAGCATGAGCCTCCTTACGGTCTCATTAGATTTACTTGTGATGAATGACTACTTAGATTTCCATAAGCGGTTGAGAGGTTATCATTCAATGGTGATATTAAAATATTGGTCTCGCATATGAAGATATTAAACGAAAGCTTTAAATGTTTTTAATCAACAAAGCTAATCACCAATATCCTGCGTGAAAGATATTCAAAGGCACGTTACCAATCACTAATGAATCTTCCACTGTCACATGACAGATATTGGACCTGGGGGACGAATACATCAAGCTGCTAAGGATTCAAAGAAAGTAGTTACAGTAGTTTATCTGCTGGAAATAAATGTGAATTGAAAGATGATAGAAATCTTCCCAACTAATACTTTTCGCTATGTGGTTTACACAGTATTGCCCTCAAGGACAAAATTGCGAAAATAACCAAGTGGTTAGGTTAATTAAAAAAAAAATCATTGCGCATATTTTGTAAATATTAAATGTATTGCCCAAACCACAGAATAATATTTCTGGTTGTACAAAGTATGATGCAGCATAATAAACAATTGATTTATCCAGCCTGATCTGATAAGAATTCAGATACACTGAAATAAAAAAAATAGATGTATTGATATCATATAAAAAATATCTAATGTATGCATTTAAAAAAAATACATTGAATGTACAGCTTGGCTATTAAATTTGCTTAAAAGGATTCAAGTGTGTGGACAGTTTATTTATTTTTTGAGTTGTCTAGTTTTGTCTGTCTGGCACCTTGTTTACCGTGAGTGCAGTGAAACTCCTTCAAACAGCTTTAAAAACGTAATATATATATACGTATATATATATTTAAGTACATTTTACAATGATATAGATATTTTTGAGCTCCTAACTCCTTCCCTACCTTAAACCTATAGCCACTTTTTAATAATGTAAAAAAAAATGTAATAGGTTGATAAATGTCTATAACCACAAGTTGGTTACAATTTATTTTGATAATCAACTTTAGACATTAACGATAAGTAACTTTGCAACTACATATGTGACCCTGGATCACAAAACCAGTCTTAAGTAGCACGGGTATATTTGTGGCAATAGCCAACAAAACACTGTATGGGTCAAAATTATCATTTTTCTTTTATGCCAAAAATCATTAGGATATTAAGTAAAGATCATGTTCCATGAAGATATTTAGTAAATTTCCTCCCTTATATAAATCAAAATTTTATTTTTGTATGTGGATGCAGCACAATCGCAAACAGAAATGGAAACCTTTAAAGGCGATTTTCTCAATGTTTCGATTTTTTTGCACCCACAGATTCCCTATTTCAAATTGTGTATCTCGGCCAAATATTGTCCCATCCTAACAAACCATACATCAATGGAACGCTTATTTAATCTGTTTTCAGGTGATGTATAAATCTCAATTTAAAAAATGGACATATAAGACTGCTTTTGTGGTCCAGGGTCACATATTGAGGACACAATATGTTAGGTTTTGGGATTCAAATATCCAAAAACATTTAAAAAATGTTATATATTTTCTTGACTTGTGCACTTACATTATCCCAAATGTTTCTAACAATGTTTAAATTCTAGATGCTTTAGTTTGAAATTTTTAGATGTTTAGTTTTAGATGCTGTCAGTATATTCATAAAGCTTGTTTCTATGTCTGTGCAAATATATGAAAATGTATGTGTGTTAAAACTGTACTTTAAAAACCTGTGATGTATCATGTACAGTAGTTAGGTAATTTGGGGATGGAAGGTGGGTGTCTGTTAGCCTGGTTCTACCAGACTCTCGTACATTTCATTTGTACATAGAGTCTGGCATCGCTCCATTGACAAACGTTAACTTCCTTGTAGGCGGGAACTCTATTGAAGTCTAAAACTATTGGATCTGCCCAAAGTCACTCTATCTGCCATAACCAATCGCTAACGTTTGGTCGTGACATATGTCTTTCTCCGAACCCCGTGGGAGGATGGTCATAAACACAAAACTAAGCAAAGATTGTTCTTGCTCCGACTTTAACTTCTTGATATTCGGCAGCGTTGCCACAACGGACCGAATGGCTTCACTCGCATCCTTCTTATTTTGAACTACAACTCAAAATCGCGCACGAGTCGACATCAACGTCATCGTTCTCAGCCACTCCCTCTGTTCGCTGATTGGTCCTACAAAAAATTGATTTCTGGAAACCAAAGTCTACAGCACAATCCCAGACGTAGTACTGAAGCAAAATGAAATTGAGCGGAAGTGCGTAGGAGGGCGGAGCCAGGCTAGGTGTCTGTGCCAATCAAACCTTTATGAAGCTGTGTGGATCAGAGGCAAAGATGACAGTATGCAGATTAAGTGTCCTGCACCCATCAAGCAACCTACATTGTAATTAACGGGAATGCTAACGGATAGCTTGCTTCAAGTGTTCCACATCTCCTTGATGTGGACTAGTGGAGACTTTCTCATCTAAATGGGGAAAAAAATAGCCAGAAAACATTCAGAATATGAAACTGAGGCTCATTCTGACATGGTGTTTGAAATTATTCACACGGATGATTCAACATTAATTTCCCTCTTTATGCTTGGCAGAGATGAGGCTCATGAGAGCTTCATTTTGTGTTAAATAAATATATTGACACAGGATTTTGCAGAAGGACGTGAAGCTATTAATAATACAGTTATGCTCCTCGTCCAGCTCTAAACTTTAAGGACAGCAATCCAGCTTCCAGGGGCCCATATCTCACTTTTATAATCCTTAGAACAAAACCAGAACTTCAGGCAGCTGCACATTCATTTGGCCATTTAGACTTATATGCACAATTTCAAAAATGTTTGTTATCATTAACTATTTAAAATTAACAAGAACTTTCTCAGAGGAATTCATTAGCCACTGTGCATTTTGCAAAAGAGGAGCTAAGAGGCTAAAATAATAGAAGAAACTAATACTATATTATACTATATTTAGTCTTCTAAATATGCAAAGTAGTGCTCACAATTCATGGAACAATTCAATTATAATTCTGAATAATCAACTCACAAATATTAACATTTGCCAAGAAAACTCCCTAAATGAAGACAATTCAATGAAATTATATTATTTACGTTGAAGACAAGTGAAGCATCAACTTTTTTTAAATTAAGTCTTAAAATCACTAAAATTGACAATATTTCTTGTCTTCTGACACCAATTCCTTGTTTTTCAACTTATAACACAAGATCCAATCAATTCCTAATGGATAAAAAACGTGTCTTTACACTGTAAATAAACAGAAGTCGAGAAAACTCAAAAACTTGAAGTATAAGCATCTTCACAACTTTTATTGAGAATACTGAAAAAAACTTTTATCAAACATAATATGTCAAACTCAAAACTAATGTATTTACACGTGAATCGATCCAAGTTCAATAAGCTTGCATTTTAAGTTAAGCTGAGCATTAACGCTATTTATGCAGAATGTAGTTTGCTTAACTTGTTTCAGTTTGTTTAGTAAATTGTATGTAGAGTTACTTCTATACACCAAAACTATATACTCATTGAAATGGAAAAACCTATACTGAAACATGGACTTAACGGATACACGCACGCGGCAGCCATTGTAAGTCCACAAGAACGTAAGTGCATATGAAGTGTGCCATTTGGGACAGGGCCTATATATGCAGGGGATAATCAGGAACTAAATAAGATACAGTTGATGATGAATCACAGAAACAGAGACATTATCAGAAATCAAGGTTGTATCAGAAATCACCGCCTATACACTTAAATATACAGTAAAGCACTATTTGAGAGGACAGGCATTTGCAGTAGTGTCCAAAACCATAGTGGAGTTATTGAGTGCACTCATTCAATCCCATAATAATGCACCGCAATATGTACAACCGATGTTAAAGAATACCCATAATGCACAGTGAGATTCAAGAAGATCTCGTCAGAAGATGGCGCCCGCAGCTGAATCATCCATCCATCCATTTTCCAAACCGCTAGTCCAATGTGGCTGTAATACGATACAGGTATATAAATCCCTTTTTAATTGATAATTAAATTGTTTAATTAATTGTTTAACTAATACATGCTAGTTTCCATGACAGTTCAGGATATAAATTCATTATTACTGGAGCTGTTAATTTGCTAAGTTTCAGGCTTCAGGCACACACTGTGTCTGAACTCACTCACTCGATTTCACACAGAGCCGGTCCGAGCCTTTTGGGGGCCCTAAGCTGAATTTGATTTGGGGGCCCCCTCCCACTACGCGAAGTCACCTGTGCTTGACGATTATTGACACAAATGTCACGCAATAATGATACATTATAAATGAATACAGTGAGGTTATGTGTTAATACAAAAAAATACTTAATAAAAAATAGATGCCTACTTAAATAAAAAAGTTTTAACTTTTACTTTACTTTTTTACTAACTCTTTGAAACTTCTTAAATCAAACTGTCTCAAAACATGTAAAATAAATTATTTGCTAAAATAATGACAAAACTGAGAAAACAGAAACATAACAAGAGCAAGGGTTCAGCAATGACAATAATTGTTGAAAACTGTAAAAATATTATTATTTCTCAACTGTCTCAATATAGTGTAACTGTCCTCAAAATACATTTTTATTATTATTATTGTAACAGACTTTGTTGGATTGTACATGACAGAATCCAACAAAGTCTGTTACTATAATACCGGTGATGATGTACTGGCGCTCGTTGTATGTGTGTATGCAATGTCTTTTTCCCCTCGGGGCTTGCCGTAGATAGGAATGGGTCGTGCGCACTTGGTACTGGAGTGTCGCGGGTTTTTGGAGTTAGTGATCTGATGTGTGGTATAATAAAGTGGAGAAGAGTTCAAACTGCTATGTTTATTATTTATTCAAACTGCTACCTTTACACCTAAAAGGTTAAGTTCCCCTGCGTGTATTTTCTCCAAGTTAAACCGATACCGTGACTATGCGCAGTTGCGCACGAATTGTCCATGCACGAGCGAGGTGTCTAGATTATGCGCATGACTTAAACGCTGGCAGACACAGCAGCAGTTGTTGTAGGCAGGTATATTGATCATGAAATCAGAATTTTCTTGTCTTGAATTATTCATTCAGTCAGTCATATTCATTCATTCATTTATGTCACTTGTTTAAGTCATCTAAAAATTTTTTTTAAACTCGATTGGGGGGGGGGGCCCTAGTGGCCAGGGACCCCCTAGTGACCATTTCACTCACACCTTCAAGTGGACTATATTAGTGGGGTGATGAAGGGAATAGTAAACGAGGGTATAGGGTGCGATTTCAGACAGAACTCAAGGAAACAAAAACTAAACAGAGCAGGGAAACAGGAACTAAAGAAAATGGAACAAAATATCAAAATAACAGTCAATAACCGTAACACTGACAAAATGGAAGTTGCATTTTTTTTGCAGTGTACTTTTTTCCCCTCACTGTATATCTTGCTTCACTCAGATCGTCAAAAAACAAACAAACAAACAAAGGGTTTTGAATGTTGTATTCAAGTTCCACAAGCTTGGACTGCCTAACATAAACTTGATCCTTCTCTCATTTCTTGTAGTTTGTTACCCAATAGGTTAAGACCTGTCAAGGTTTGTGTAAAAGTGTGTGTGCGCGGCTGCTTTTTTTGGCACAGCACAGGTGACGTGTCAGGCGTTGTCAGGATTGTTTTTGTCGAGTGTAGCACTTGGCACTCCATAAATTTAGCTATGCTGATAAATTTCTGTCATTGTGGCTTTCCATCAGTGACTATTGGTGACACAGTAGCTTCTCTCCAAAGTGCTTACTGTACTATTGTTGTACTAAAAAAAACAAGAGCCTGGAGGTAAATAGATGCATGCCAATGAGACAAGTACTGCTCTCATGCAAAACAGGCAGAGACAGATGAGAGAGCAGAGGAGAGTAACTATGATAGATACGCCAGGAACATTAATGAACAATACATATTGAAAGACGGGGCTAAATTATATCTCAACAACAGGGTTGTGGTGATATGTATAATTGAATAGAGAATGACTTTAAAATTCTATAATTTGAACTGACAGCAAACAGGAAGTAGAAGGAAATGCAAGAAAATTACTTGGTAATATAATCAACAGTCAATCTGAGAGAGTAGGACGTTTTTTGTTACGTAACGCTTCAAGGAAAGTTTTTGCTGTGTTGGGTTTTGGGTCTATGTAATCACAAATTCCTGGCTTATTGTTTTACAGGCAGAAATGCTCAGATTTCTGGATTCGAGCATTAAAGATGCAGCCTAATAAAATATTAAGATCCTTTCCAGAAGCCATGAAGTCTGAACACGAAAAAAAAAAATCACTGGAAAAGAGCTTTTTCTTTCCTATGAGCACATCCACACGAGAGAAGCTTTATGCTGACTTCACATGCTGGGAACTTCAGAGATAATTTTGTTACCTCATGTTACCAATTTGGGATGACCCATAACCTTTCAACATGGTGGAGAAGAAGAGCTTTTTTTAGACGTTTTTTCGAAAATGTATCTTGCTAGCTGTTGCAGTTTTGATCATATATATTTATGCATATCTATATACAGTTTTACAAATATGTACCCTTTTACATAGATTTAATCAAGTATACAAGAATGAATCTGTCTTCCTCCACGTTTTGTATTCTCACCAACTCCACAGTAACTTTACTTCAGAAGTGGAAATTAAGATGTTCCAGCACATAAAAGCAGGAAAACACCACTGACAAATCCTTATAAATGATTCATTTCTCAAAATTGGTGTCGAGAGCATCTTAAAACACAAATCACTGATCTGACAAAACTATAATTTCTGCCCCCCAAAAAATTCACAAAACATTATATGCAACACCAATGCAAGTTAAGCGATTAAAAAATATATTTAAAATATAATTAACTTATAATCTCACCATGTGCACATTTCAACAGCCTCTTCTTCATCTGAACTTTGACCTTGGGGGTACTTTCCCACTACATTTTGCATTTTCAAAATACAAGCCTAACATTGACAACACCTGACATGAAATAAAGGCTCAAATGGTCTTTCAAATGTTATACTATATATAAAGGTATCAATGTATAATTCTTTTTTTACCAGTGTTGAGTGGAAGCATGATGTGTGATCATTTGCTTGATGAGTTTTGTGATTGGTGGATGATATACAGTATTATAACACATTTTCATTGGTTGTTTGCAAGTTTTGAATTTTGTCCTTGTTTGTATTTAAAGGAGCCTACGTACACCTGTAACCTTTTAGCCCTGATGAAGGCTAGAACAGTATTACTTTTTCAGCTCCACTTTTTGTTTGTTCTGACCACTTGACGTCACAAGTGTTGCTGGTATTTTAAAAAATTAACTATATATATATATATATATATATATAGCCCAACATGTGCACAATTTCATATAATTTAGAATGTCTTATGGGTTTCTGTCATGGGATATGTTTGCTTCCAAATGTGAATGACCTAAAACTGAACTCGTTGTGGACAGCAAGCTGAATTGAATTGCATGGACACACACTAAAAACAAACAATCCCAGCAACATGTTGACATTACAAGATGGGCAGGTGGATGCATTAGCACAATCCCCTTGTAGGTGACAGAATGATTCGCCCTATTTCACTCAATCAGACAGTTGGGACAGATACGAGCTGAATTCAAATCACTCATGCATTGTGGAGAAGCCCGCAGCGCATTCACTTGAACTCTAAACCCTTCAACAAAGAGAGGATGCATCCCCTTGATCCTGTGACAGGCTTGATACGAAACAAAGAAACCCATCGTGGCAAACTGATCCTCAAAACATATTTGTTTATTCTTAAAAATGAAATATCGCAATTTTTGTTTGCTACAGTGCTCTGCTAACCGATCTAGCGTTTACATCCAAGGCTATAGTGAATCATCTGGTGTTAGAAAGCACTTGATATATCTAAGTCTCTTCACAGACGGATAAGATCTTGTGTCCAGGAGCAGTGCTGGTCAGGCTGAATGACTGCAACTGCCCTGTGTGACTGATCTACAGCCTCTGAGTCAGCCCGTATCCCTCGGCCACGGCCTGTAGAACCGCACTAATAAATGATACTGGAGGACAATGTCCTATTTCTACTGTGGACTCATCTGTCATAGAATGGTGTGAACAGCCCAGAGACGCCGCTTAAACTGCTAACAGATGACAAACATTACCAGGCTAGAGTAATATTTGACACTGTCTGTCTCATAATATTCATAATCGTAGGCAAAGGTTTCAGACAGCCCGCCAGACCATTTTCTTAAGCTCTAATCAGATTGGCTGGCTGTACACAATTTCCGGGAGTCAGGGTTCACAGGTTTTTACTCAGTCTGTCAGGTAGTTACAAGACTATCATACGTGCTCCAAGGAAAGAAAGAGTCAAATTGGACTGGCCAAAGCCAAGCTTGTGGCATAAAATCTTGAAAAGATATTCAGTGCTTTAATGCTTTAATAGCTAGTAAACGATGTACTTGAGCACTTCTGTATTTTCCACTGTGGTTATGTATGATTTCTTTGTAAGAACGTTTTCACCTAAAAACGCAAACTGAAACTGTGAGATTAAGTCTAAAATAAGAAATCACTTAAAAATAAAATAATGTCATCATTCACTCAGCCTCAAGTTCCAAACCTGTATGAATTTCTTTTTTCTGCTGAACACAAATGAAGATATTTTGAAGAATGTCGGTAACCAAACATTTGATGGACCCCATTGACTTCCATAGTACTTTTTTTTCCTAGTATGGAAGTCAATGGGGTCCATCAACTGTCTGGTTACCGATATTCTTCAAAATATCTTAATTTGTGTTCAGCAGAAGAAAGAAATTCATACAGGTTTGGAACTTGAGGCTAAACTATCCTTTAAAGGGATAGTTCACCCAAAAATGAAAATTCTGTCAGTATTTACTCACCCTCATGTTGTTCCAACCCCGTAAGACCTTCGTTCATCTTCGGAACACGAATGAAGATATTTTTGATGAAATCTGAGAGCTGGATCACTCCTCCATACTAGTCCATAGGCTTCTTCAGGAATTGAAACTTGCCGGCCTCGAAAAGTTATTAAAAACATCGTTAAAATAGTCCAAGTGACTACAGTGGCTCAATCTTAAGTTTATCAAGCGACGAGAATACTTTTTGTGCGCAAAAACAAACAAAAATAACAACTTTATTTCAACTATTCATGTACTACTATGTAATTTAAGTCAAATTGTGAGAGATAAAAATCAAATAGTGAGATATTAAGTCAAAACATGAAATACCTTGCGAGATATAAAGGAAAAATATGAGACACAAAATACCACTGTGAAATATAAAGACATATTGTAATATATAAAGTCAAATGGTGAGATATAGAAAATATAGTGCCTCGGAGTGGCACAACTGAATCATTTGTAAGGGTGTTGAATAAAAAGAGTCCAATATAAACCAAAAAAAAAAAGTTATAAATCCTGTTCAGTACTCAAGCTTTTATCATCACAAATTTTTATTTGACAAGCCTGAATTTCGTTACGCTGCAAAGTAGCATAGACTAGCAGTCCAAAGTCCAGCTATGCAAGACTACTGAAACTATCAAGATTTCAGCCGCTATCCTCATTATATCCATGCTACACAGGCACTACATCTAATTTGGTGTATTAACTGCTTAATTAGGCTTCGGATTGTATTAACGGAGTGCCAAGAAAGACATCTTGAGATTTAATATCAATTTGTAGGTTAATCAGGTCAGCATGCGTCACCTGCCAAAACTCACAGAACTGTTTTAATTCCAAAAATCCTGCAACCTGCTCTTTTTATCATTTACCCGCAAACTTTATTAAATGTTCTCAATAGCTTTTTTTCTGACAGTTGTTTTAATAATCTCTCAGAGTCTGTGGAAAAGTTTAATGAGCTGGATTTAAATTACAGTAATGTGATTTTTATTGAGGCTGCATTAGTAGATTAAATGGGTGTAATAATTCATATTTTCCAGTTCCTCGGGGGTGAAACCCTGGTGAACAAGTTCTCTACTTTCTTTGCATCCACACGAGTGCATAACATTGAAAAACCTTATTAATATTAAAATGCAAAATTAACTCCGGGTTACACAGGAAACGGGACAAGCAGTGAATAGCTGTGAAGTAACGTCCGTCACATACTTAGGGGTAAGCTGTGCCACTGGCTCAAATAATAGTTATACTTTAATACTGAGCTTTGTACTCAAATTAAACACTATATACTATAAATGCTGAAAATTGTTTCACTTAAAAATTCTGAATATGAAATATTCTTCTGAATGGTTACTGCAAATGTTAATATGCAGCAAAATAAGACTTGATAATGGAATAGTGCATTAGTAAAAAAATAAAAATAATAAAAAAAATTGAAATGCAAATCGTATTAAACATTTATTCAACTTACCCTTGACATGACACAGCTTACCCCTAACGTAAGGGTTAGTTTTCTAAAAAGTCATCTTTCTAATTTCTAATTTCATTTCAACACCCCAAAATAATTAGGCATATTAGTTTTACCTCCACCTCATTTACCCTTGACTAGAGGACAAAGTACAAACGCCTTCAGTATCAATACACACCAGTGCAAACTCTCTCAATCCACAATTCCTAATGGTTTCTCTCATTTGCACAATCAAAATTAACACAAAACAAAAACATTGCTCATTGTCAACATCAAAAATAGAACCAGCAGTGTGATACTTCTCACCTGGCTTTCTTCAACCCCCTCCCCCCTCTTTCTCTCACACAAACACCCCTTTTCTTCTCTCTCTCTCTCTCTCTCTCAATACCTGTTTCTCAAGTGAAAAATGTTATTTACATGGTGAGAGGAAGCGTTGTGAATGCTTAGAGTGAGGCACCTGGTCGTTCGCAGGCAGAGACAGAGTGCCTGCAGATAGAAATCTAACAGCACTATCTATCTGGGTTATTAAACCTGCCCCTCAGGATTCTTCTGAACAGAGGACTGGCTATTATGTAGGCCAGAGAGAGACAATACAGGAAAGGCCACGTCACCAAGACTGTGCCTACGTAGGCCGACACTGGAATTAACCGAGTTTTGCACATAAAACTCCAACGGTAGCAAAGCGTCGCTGATCGCCGTTTCACAGTCCATCAAAGCAAAAGTCGCACAATGACAGCTAAATAAATAATGCGCGAGGGAAAAACAGCACGGGTGCAAAGATCCCACCAGAAGCGAGGAGAAAGAAACAATTATGCAATGCCATGATAAAATATGCACTAGTGCATTTTACCATAAATAATTGTTTTGTTCTACAGGGAAGCATTTTCGACACAGGAAAGGGAATGAAGCAGGAAAGCGTGATATTGGAAATTCCGCTGTAAATATTAGCACATGAGAACGCTGTTTGCCAGACCCCAGAGACGACAAAGCGAGGCAGGAGGCGAAGAGGATGGAGTAATTGATCAGGCTACAGCCCTTGTACTGCCTGTTTTGAATGTTCAAAGAAACGCTGCTCTGGCTGACAAATTAAATGCAATGGAGGATGTTTTTGGGGTTTGGGGTGGGGGGGGGGGTGCACCTATGCCTATTCCGTCCCCAGGTGGGAAGGAGGAGCGCATTTGTTGGTGTACATAGGGACACTGAGCAAATTTGAGTTACTCTCTAGCGATTGAAATACTTCTTGTTGTTTACATTAGTTATTAAATTAGCAGAATAAATTTCTCATTAGGTAACATCTCTCCGACTGCTCACACTAAGGTCCCTGCGTTCGTTGCCTTGCAATGGAAGTGACTCAAAGCAATACGAGAAGACTTAACTTGCCTGAAACGCAGTTACAGATGTGTGGGTTAATGCAATAAGGTCGAGATTACAGTGTGTGTGTGTGTGTGTGTGTGTGTGCGTGTGTGTGTGTGTGTGTGTGTATCACAGCCTCATTTCTCTTACACACGCACACACACCTGCAAAGCAATTCTCAGACAGTCAAGTCATTAAGGCCGATGTTAGTCCGCAACATTTAATTAAAGCTTAAAAATGAGGTCAGCTTCAGAAGGACAAATATATTCTAATGGTGTCTGAATGCACATGAAGAACCTCTTCAAAACTGCTTATGTAGCTGGTTTCTGTTTGGCTTCTGATGGCCTGTCGAGGCCTAGAAGATCCTTTACACTGCGGATATCAATCTGGACAGGTGGATCTCCGTGGCCTGTGTTTGAAAGAGATGGGTCAGTAGTGCAAGGTATGCTTGACCTTGACTCTATGCCAGTTCTGACACGGTTCACCTGCCCGGGCCGATCTGCATCGCATGTCAGGTGGAGAGACACTCGGGTCACCCGCTTTCAGCGGCACGAAGCACCAATGCGGAAACATTGCGTGAACACGTTCACCTCCGGGATCTCAGAATGAGCCGCTGGTAAAATGTTAGAGCTCTGAAATATTTACACACGCTATGCATGTGTATCATCCAGGATGTCTTCTACTGTTTACTGACGGCACACAATCTCATCTCTAGAGTCTTTTAGCACACATGGCAAAAAAAGGTCATCGGATGTCAATGGCAGAGCAGAACAGACTCCGAAATTACATTCGTCATCTTCATAGAATCACTTAAAGATTTCATAAAATGAGTATCGTTGTTGATAAAGTAGGAAAGCATGCATTATGTGGAACGGGACAGGCTTTCAAAAAGATTACGAGCAATGGAAATGACGTGAATCCTAATGGCAGCTGCTTTTCTTGGATGGTAATCGCTGGCAAATGACTACAGGAAGCATGCAGACAGGCAAGATTTCCCTTTTGCGCTCAATTTTACTTATTTCCCTCTCCACGAGCTTAATACGAGAGCCCAGACAATTTATATGCTGAGTGGAGTTTGAAATTCTTTTTCATCAGGACAAAAATGACAGTTTGCACTCTTCACGCATTCTTGCTCCTGCGTGCGTTGACGGCTGTGGCGTAAAACAGCCTGCCGTCAGGGTGAAAATTAAAGTGAGTAATGTTATTTTTTCCCATCATATATATATATATATATATATATTTTTTTTTTTTTTTACATCATATGCGTTTTAAATATTGATCAAATTAATGCAACAGCTCATGCCATCATCCTGAAGCAAGAGTATCACAACAGGGCAAATGTACAGTGTTAAAGAGCTGAACGCTGACTGTTATAAATTATAAGGCATCTGATTAATATTCAGGCGCCATCTAGGGAATCTAATCCTATACTATTCATTTTCAGTGCCACTGCACAGGTTCCCATAACTCATGGCAAAAATGAATCAATAAATCATGACTCGTGGCAGCTATATAGAGGCCAAATATTGTGCGGCCACTAGGAAGCCTTTCAGGAGGTTATCTGCCACAGTCGGATCAAATAGTACCATATGTTCAATGGCGACATGACTGCGGTACCACCCACAACATTTCAAAGGTCTCAAGCTGAAGTCAACAATGATGTAACTTTGTGTACAACCTTTCACAATAATTATATTATGAGTGTGTCAGCTCCTGCCAAGCACAATTCAAAATTTGCATCATCATGGAAAACAGGATTTTCAGTGCTACTTTGAAATAAAAGAGTTAAATATAGACAAACAAAAACAAAGCACCCTTTCTAGTATGTCCAGAAAATATATGGGAAATAAAAGTAAAATCGGGTCATTCTGTAATCTACATTGTTAACATCTACCGAGGCTGAGTGACAAATGCAGCAATTAAACTATAAGATTCAAAATCTCAAAACAAAACGACACACAATAATATTAAAACTCTGTCTGAAAATTATAATCATTTGTCTTCACTACATTATAATATAACAAAATGAATGAAAGTGGATAAGCATTTTGCGATTGGATAAAGGAACAATTGGAACAATTAAACTTGTATTTGTTTTACAAGAATTATTTAATTTTAGTTGAGCATTAGAAAATGGGGAAAATAATCTGTCAAAATAGTTACAATAGCTACCGTTAAATAGAAAAAAAATCTGTCCAAAAACCAATAGTACTATCCCAATACACCCTGTAAAATGTAGTTAAAATAATAAAGGTTATCAATGAATCATTGAATCCGAGTTTTAAAAAAGGAACTGATTCATTGAAACAGACTCATCCAGTGAAATTAATCTAAATTTGAATTCAGAGACACTGCTAAAACATCTTTGTCTAAAAAAAAAAACACTGACCAAATAAAAAGCTATTTAAAATCATTGTAATATCACATTGTTGTGTAAGCAAATCAAGACAAACATGTTTTACATTTACTATGAAGGCCTACAAATAGATGACAGAAGTAATTTTCATATTTTATTCTAAAAGTCATAGAAAGGGTCAAAAAATAGTAACTTAAAATAAAATAAATTTGAAATGAAATTTTACAACATGTCCAAGCGCACTTATAAAAATCTGGTCCAATGCAGCTCCCCATCGGCCACCCGGGGGAGAAAATTCTGACACCATTCTATGTTTCTCATGTTAAATGTCAGAGTCCATTTGTCTTTCAAGTCGCCTGTTTTGAGATCTTACTGGAAACAAGAGAGCCGGGGAGCCTGCAGCACTGGGAAGTAGCTCTCCTGCAGCTCCAAACTGCCATGTCACACCATTACAGTTAATACATACACTGCTGTTTGAAAAGAGGGCATTTGGAAAACTGCACACCGCTGTGATAACCGGGGAGATGACAGGTCTTTTTCTCCCTCAGCCTCACCTGCCACTACCTGTCCCCGCCATCTCCACTCAGTCAGCCAAATGTCACAAAACAGAACCTGAAATATCAAAATGGCATCCGATCCACTGGTGAAATGACGGGGCGGAAGGAAGCAGCTTCTGAGATGTTGTCCTCTGAGGTGGAGCACACATCATGCAGTCCTGCTCTCCTGGACTCACACCATTCCAGATGACAGATAACCTTCAGAGACTCAACAGGGACAGATTACAGCTTCATATGTTTGTCACAAGATATCATGTGATAGTTTGACATTAATCTCACCTGTTCCAATGCTGCCACATCATTTTTTTTTACATGCTATACCATAGAGTGCAAATTCTTCAGCACCACAGTCTACAAAGTACCATAGCATGCACTTTTAAAAATAAAGGTTCTTTATTGGCATCGCTGGTTCTATGAAGAGCCTTTAACATCCATGGATGTTTATAAAAATGTGGAAAAAGAGTTTTCAGATTATTGAAATTGTTTTTTTGCAGTAGTCAGAAGGTTCTTTGGGGGAATCCAAAATTAGTATTCTATGGCATCACTTTGAAAACACCCTTTTGAAACTTATTTTTTAAGAGTGTGGTACCAATAAAGTACTTTTTGTAAAAGCATTCAATGCCATCATTTACATTAAAATACCATTTTATGAATGTTTTGGACATGTTCCATGGTAAAACTGTGGTATACTTATAAAGTACTTCATATACCACACTATTGTGCCAAGGCCATTGCTATCCTATTTCCTATCCTAATGTTGTGCTAGGAGTTTAAACTCAGAAACAAATACAACTACATTTATTAGTCAGTGCGAATCCACTACTAAAAAAAATATATCCGAGCGCTTCACCGGGAAGGCAGGATTTAATATTCAGAGTGAGCCATGCACCATCCCAAAGGTGTTTAATAAAACTGATTCTGCTTTATACACAGTGTAGTTTAATAAAGTACAATAATTTACTGCAGTTATCTGCACACAGTGCACAAGTTCTGTGGCACAAGGTCATGTTTTGTGAGTGCAATTGCACAGCTTTCAGATCGTCATGGTCAGCGTCAAAACACTGACATGAGCTTGCAGCACGTTCTCCTGAAACTGCCGCGTTAACATAATACCAACGAGCTGTCAACATGTGGCAGCCAGGTAATCCTATTCAATTTTCTAAGTCTTGTGACTTCAACTTTGAAAAGTTTGCTTGCACTCCAGGGTCACATATAACAAGGCTTGTCTCCGACCTTATATGGGACAACAAGATGGCAACAAATCAATGTGGTGAAAAAAATCATTAATAATAATCACAGGGTTTATTGGCATTTGTAAGATGCCAAATCCCAAGTGTGTTATTTCGATGACTAGAATCATTTTAATTCATGGTGCAGATAGATTTATTGTGACCCTAAATGACAAGATCTGCAAGAATATGATATGAATGTTCTGGAAATGCAAGACACAAATTCACATGATACGGCAACAAAAAGAAGGTCCAATCTGGCCAATATTTAGCTAAATATTTGTATAATATTTTATTGCTTCATATACATATATACATATATATATATATATATATATATATATATATATATAGTATATATAATTTAAGTTTCAGAAAATAAATTGACATATTTTGGAATATTTTATGATTTTATTTAAAATTACATTTGAAATGATAAAAACAAATATTTTGTCAACGAATAAATTTATGATGGAACCAGTGAACATAACACATTTTTTATTGATGGGTTTTTAAAAAGACTTTTTTAAAACAGAGGAGTCCTTTTGGCTATTTGTTAATCAACCTCTTATCTCACACCGAACACGAGTGTCCAGAGCAAATCCCTGTGAATGGTAATCAAGGCATTCTGCCATTGTTGAGAGGCCTTTTTCCCTCCAGTTGTTTACTAATGAATTCCTAAAGTGCTGCAGCAAAGTTGATTAGAATGGATTAGCTGACCTCTCCTCATCTCCATTTGCATTCGGAGAGGAAAGACCAAGTGCTCGCCCGGCCATACCGGCAGCCAGCCTTAAAATATCTCAATCTCCCTAATGGGATTGCCACAGATCCAATGGAACTTTCCTGGGCTGGTCCTTCATGCCTCATCCGGTCCAGCAGCGCACACGGGTTTAAGAGCACCGAAGCTAAAGAGCCACGTCTGGAAGGATTCGAACCAAGAGCTGTGGGACTTCTTCAGAACATGACCCCTTGGGCGCATTCTCCAATCATTTTGGTCAGCTAATTAAGGAGCAATGTTCCAGCTGATTAGTTTCCATTGTGTAATTACCATGCAGTCTGTTGTGGGATGTTTCCATATGACTGCCAGCCGCTCGTGACTCAAACAGAGGAAGGAGGAAGGAGACGGTGGCCTTGGAGAGAAAAGAGGGGTCCCTCACAAATGCTCAAAGAAATGATCTGGGAAGAAACTAGCAAGAAGAGACGGTGATTTACATAGTACTGACACCTGCATTTCATTGTTCTGTTATAATGAACAGTGTCGGGAAAACTGTACTTTAAAACATTAGCTTGCTAAACTACAAAATACAACGTTTTTTCATGAAACTCTAGGTGGTGCAGGCTGATAGGGACACATCTTTGAAAAATGTAAAAAAAAAAAAAAAAAAACATATTACATTTCTCCTGACCAGAAGAACCAAAGGCCACAAGTCAGCAAAACTGCTCCCTCTAAAGGAAAATCTGGCCAAAACTAAACTTCACTGATACATTATGGAGTTGGAGCACAAAAATGTCTGAAACACAGTTTAATCACAGAAGGCCATTCAGGGGACCACTTTTTCCACAATACTTTCAATTTATCAGATGGAAAACGATTGTTGCAGAGAAAAGACTAGAAAATTGCTTCTTTTTTTTCACCACACATCCAATATGGTCCATTCAATTGTCCAAATGGTGCTTTAATAGAGGTACTTGTAGCGCAATAACAGCATAATCAACGCACTTCACATTCAATATCATACAACGATTTTACAGTTGGATTCCGCATCCTCCATCTCTTCAGCCAGGCCAGTTTATCTTTACAATAACACTTAGTATTTATAAACTCTGTAAGCCATGCACAACTAATAATCCATTTCCTCGGATGTTTGTCACGCAACGATAGCTCAGTTATATTGGAACTGGCTCGAGAATTGGTGGCGGTGGTATCGGACATATGAGGCTCAGCTGCTTGGCTCCCATTTGTTGGATTTGAGGTGGCTAGGATGATGATAGAAAATGAAATAATGCAAAAATCCATCTTCCCCCCACATCGTTGAGCAAGCAAACTGAATTTTGCTTAATCTACAAAGGGCACACAGTCAAAAGCACGCTATTTTCGGAGAGCAGGGAAAGAAATCTTACCTGACAGTCTACAAAACACACGCTACAAATAGATTGCCACCCGTATCAAAAATGAGTTTCCTGGTGTGATTAAGGAAATAGCAAACCTGCTTTCATAGCGAGGAATTTGCTTACCCTTGTGTTTCATTTAAAAACCTGCATTCAAAGTGCAATGCGCTTTTCGAGCAACCCTGCGGGAGAGCATTTGTGTAATGATGACGCTTTCGTGAGATGCAACAAGAGGCAGCCAATCTGTGACTGGAGCCAATTAACACTTGAATCAAACTAGGGTGGCTTCATTTGCAGTTTTAGAATAACTGACAAACATGTTTAAACAAGCGTCGAATCGACTACAAAGGTGCCACAGGCCAGAATTCACAAGCAAAACAAACCGAATGAACAACACGATACCCCCCCCCCCGTACTCTTCCTGTATGTTCCAGGTTCCAACATCATAATGTAGATTATCTAATATAGTCCTCTTTAAAGAAGCAGTAGGAAGTGTCACAGGTTGCTTTGATTGCGAGAAAACTCGACTCGAAACACTGAAGCAATATGAGGCACTGCAGAAACACATAATGCCATGCCATTTCTTCCCAGCTGGTGGGCAATCTGGGCAAATCTCTCACCGTGAATCGGGAATGACACGAAGAAGGCTGAATACCGCAGCAGTGTTTTGTCAAAACATGACCCGTCTTCACAGAAGCAGAATTCATTTGCGGGAGAGCTTGGAGAGGAACAAAAACAGTGAGATATGATATATAAGAAAATATAATTTTATCAGACTTCTCTGTATTTTTAGATTTATCTCACTTATACTAATCTTCAAATAAATTATATAACCAAGCAGGGTTATTATAGTTGACAAAAAAAACTTTAAAAAGCAACACATTTTTGTTAACTGAAATAAAAATGAAAAGATAATTAAACTTGCCAAAGCAACATGTTCATTAAGTTTAACTTGATGTACTTAAAATAACTAAAACTGAAATAAAAATGAATAAAATCTATAGAAAACATTAACCAATAATTTTTTTTTATTTTAAACTAAACACATTTTTGCTATTGAAATAAAGGTTTACTGAAATTAAAAATTAAAAGATAATTAAACTTGCCAAAGCAACATTTTCATTAGTGTATCTTGATGTACTTAAAATAACTAAAAATGAAATAAAATGAATAAAATCTATAGAAAATATTAACCAATAAAAATTACAAAAACACAATAATATACTAAACCTGAACAATTAAATCTCTCTCTCTCTCTCTCTCTCTCTCTCTCTCTCTCTCTCTCTCTCTCTCTCTCTCTCTCTCTCTCTCTCTCTCTCTCTCTCTCTCTCTCTCTCTCTCTCTCTCTCTCTCTCTCTCTCTATATATATATATATATATAAATAACTTGAAGAGCATTTTAATAATCTAAAGAATATTTTTCCAAAAAAAGGATCAATGAAGGTTCTTCATGACTGTAAAAAAAGAAAAAAAAGTTGCTGTCTTAAATTAAGTACAATCACCTTACAAGTCATTTCAACTTTAAGTACATTACACTGACTTAAAAAATGAGTTGAATCTTGTATAACATAAAAAAGAGTTGAGAATTGCTTAACTTACATTGATGAGTTAAAGTAATGTAAAGTAAATGTAAAGTAAAGTAATTATATTTTTTACAGTGATAGATGCCAATAAAATCATCTCTGTGACAATAAAATAACAGTTTAATCAAGTCAAAGTCAATAACACTTCTATGCTTCTGAGCACATATTTTCACACATGCATCTCAACTGAGAATCTACAAACGTAAAATTGAAATGTTTTATTCAAGGGTCATAGGGGCTGAAAGTGTGTGTTGAGTGATATCTTGATTGTATTATGCAAATGAGCGATGCTCATCTCCTGCCTTCTTTTCCCTGAAGTGGACAGGGTTTAATCCCAGCCTCTCTACTGTTTTGTCAGAAATGTCAGTCAACAGGAAGCATTTGCGGGACCTGACAGGATCAACAATGCAAACACCCCCTCAGATGTGTGCAGGGTGCAAAGCCACGTCGTTCCCTTCGTAGGTGAGAAATTATGCATGGACATGACACAGTCTCATGGCCCTGTCCATCTTGAGCTATCAATGAGATTATTCATTCACAGTTTACCTCCCTTCTCAATGTTCAGGGCTACTGTAAACATTCGGAAAGAGGTAAACCAGCCTAGCCTAGCGGGTTAGCACTCCCGCTAGCCTGCGAAGCTTGACTTTAACACTGTGGCAGATGTCAATATGAGTCAACGTGAGACTCGCAGACCGATCTCTGTCACACCACCTACACGCTCAAGCTGACATGCGAGGGAAACGTAAAAAAAAACAGAGCCGAGGAGCTGGTGTCAAAATATATTCGATGGGGACATGAAATGCCATGAGTGTTGGTCAGTGCGGCCCATGTCGTGTTGCTGTGGAAATACTGCAGGGTTTCATATTGATAACCGACCTAAGAAGGAGCCATGCAACTGGGCGGCTTGGCTGAGGATAAAGGCAGCGAGGAACAGACAGGTGGACGGCTTAGTTTGATATCTCGTTACTCTCATTTTATCTCAGTACACCGCCAAAGCAAGGCATCGCATGAAAGCCCCAGGGGAGCAAAACACAAACATCTTTCTTCTTCCTTACTCTCTCTCTCTCTCCACTGCCTGTTATTTATATATTTCTTTCTGTGCATTACAGACTGTTTGGCTTCATTAGTTTTTAGTTTAAGTAGCTCAGCCTGGCTGAAAACCCTCATGTGGAGCAAGGTAATATCAAAGTTTCCATCTGCAAAATAGTCAAATGTCCTATTGTGTTTTCATCTAGTCTATGTGTGTGTGCGAAAAGGCATTATCATGAAAAAAAATTCTTTTAAAATCGCAAACATTCTATAAAGCCAAATTAAACCGCTTATTTGCCTTAAAGGGGTCATCGGATGCAAAATTCACTTTTATATGGTGTTTGCATATAAATGTGTCTTTGCAGTGTGTGGACACAACCACCATACAATGAAAAAAATCCATTCTCTCCTTTTGTTAAATCCTCAAAAAGTCTAAACTCTCAATAAATCAAGCCGTTTGGATTATCTGAGAAATATGATTTGTGAGTCATATTGCTATATGAGTCATATTGCTCATGCTCCACCCACGACCACTGATGGACTGTCCCACATTAGCATATTTCTGCCCTCAGCCATTTGCACACTGTCCACCAATGCAGGTTGCCAAGGCAGTCTTGTGTCAAAACCCCCCATGGTAGAGAGGGGTGGGTGAGCAGTTGCTCATTATCATTTAAAGAGACATGCACCGAAACGGGACGGTGTGAACAGAGCTGTTTTTGAGGAGGTAAAAAGACTATTGTTTTACACAACCATTGAGGAATTTGAACCAAAGTATTTTACAAACTTTACATGAAGACCCTAAAGAATCATACCAACTTGTGGAAAATGGGCATCCGATGACCCCTTTAATAAATGTTCCTGGTCTTATTGTGCACGATCCATCAGTGCACGCTAATTCTATGGATTTTTTAAATATGTCTAATTTGTGTGCAGTCATACTGCTTTCAATGAAGAACATACTTCTTGGCTGCAAATAAAGTACACTTCAATTCAAAACTTAAAAATCAAATTCATAACGCAAGAATTGTAATAAGAACAGTCAAGAAAGTATTATTGTATTTTTGATCAAATAAATGCAGTGTAATATTATTATAGTTTAAATTATTTTCTATTTTAATATATTTTAAATTTGTATTTATTCCTGTGATGCAAAGCTGAATTTTCAGCATCATTACTCCAGTCTTGTGTCACATGATCCTTCAGAAATCATTCTAATAAGCTGATTTGCTGCTCAAAAATAATTTCTTATTAAACAGCACAACTGTTTTTAACATTGATAATATTTTTGTGGAAACTGATACTTTTTTTGTCAAGATTATTTGATAAATGGTATGTTCAAATACAAATCTTTTTTAACATTATAAAAGGTATTTACTTTCAATTTTGATCAATTTAATGTATCCTTGCTGAATAAAAATATTCATTTATTTATTAAATCTTACTGACCACAAACTTTTAATCTGAAGTGTACTTTCTTTAAGTATGCTGATGTGTAATATGAATACAATCTGCATATCTGCCATGTTGGCACTCATGTGACGCTGCCTCATGGGAGTGTCCATCTGATGCACACGTAAGAATTCTGCGCATACAGATATACTAGACATTTAATATAATGCTTTCGGCAAACTAAATCCTAGGGAAAGATTTACATTCAGATACTCGATTTTTCAGTGTAATCTTTCATCAAAATGTAATAAATTGCTCCACCTTTGAAAATGACTTTCCTTTCCATGTGACATGCCCAATCCCTTAACAACCAAATCAACTCCTGATGATTAATAATAATAATGTCTTTCAACATTAAATATTGTATAATATAAAAGGTTTTTTAAAATTCAGAATTAGATCACATTGTGGATATAAAACGCCAGTTTAACGCTGACCGGACAAAGCTTTATAACAGTGAATTGTATTTTTTTGTTAAATTTGCGACCGCCATTCAGGCGACAAATACAGCTGTCACTTCTCTTCAGGCAACTAGAAACATAATGGACGTGATCCCTAACACAGGGTCTGACAGAGGGACTGGTTATGCATTATTACTCAGAGAAGCTCATCCTGCTCCCTTCAACCCACGGCGCGTGGACAGGCCTGTAGCGGGGGCATCCACAAAAGAATGAAGATCCGGCAAGTGTCTCAAAATAAGAACCTCCAGCTGTCATTTCAAAATCCAGGAGACAAAGTCACCTTGCATTCCCCTCTGGACAGGTGACATGCAGTGAGTGGGTCGCAGGGCCGAGGGTGGTTTTGATTTGAGGAGAGTGAACAGAGGTGACAGGCCTGGAGCTCCGAGCCCAGGGGAACAAGCGCCACAATCCCACACCTGCAGCACACAACATGCTGCTTCAGCAACATTTCTCTTTTTCTTCCTTTCTTTCTCTCTCTCTCTCTCATCGTTCTTTATCTACCCCTTCACCCCTCCACCCCCTCCACCTGCATCTGTTCATCGTCTCACCCTAGACCCTCAAGGCAGGGGCATAAAAAATTTATATGGTCAGTGTCTCACGTTGCATTTTACAGTAACGGTGTAAGGGTATATAGATTTCATCGTTTCCTTCATCAATACTGAGAACAAAGCAACAAATACAGTGCGTTTTTCTGTCTGCAATGCGGTTGCTATGCATCCGACTCTCTAAAACTGACCCGTCACCACAAAATTACACCTCTATAAGCAACATCACACGAGCACAACAGGTGGTTAGTGGAGCGGGGTCGAAAAAATCAAAGGACTTGATGATGTCATCCAAAAAGGAAGCCTGTTTCAGAGGAGGAGCTAGATTTTGACAAGATCACAAAGACAAAGAATCATTCACAATGCAACCAGGAATGTATTAAAAAGGTAAATATGGTTCGTTTTGATGACTTGAAAGTACATTTGTGCTCTGTGTAAAGTTCAGAATCTTCCTCTTTCTTTGTCTTTTCTTTGGTCATTTATGAAGTTGATAATGCGAAGGAGCAGAGTGCATCACGGGAGGCTGACACCCCCCCCCCCACCCCCCACCCCCACAGCTCAGCATCCATCTCGGCTCAGGAGGTTGTAGCTCCTCTGACAGCTTTGTCAATGGAAATTACTCCAATCCGTCTGGAGTGGTTGCACACAGCACCAGCTTTACCTCTCTCCTCAGGCTTTAATGTGGGTAAGCTCAAAATAACTGCCCCAGGGGTTAACCCCCCCAAAACAAAACAGTCAGGTTTCTGAGATTATTTTCTTTAAAATTGTATAGAAGAGAAAAAAAAGCTACACAAATAGCACTAGGGGTCGAATTTGCAGTAGAGTTTGTTTTTGTTAATACAAAAGTGTCTCATATTAATTCACTATTTTTTATATAGTATTTATTTCTAGATGAAAAGGCCAAATAAGAGGCCATTTTGTGTTACCTTTTTGTCCGTTTCTATTTTTTGTGCTTAAAATAAGGTCTCAAAGGGGTATATTTACAAAATTGTAAAGAGCTAAGATACATTTTATTTCAGTTATCATTGAATCACTCATTTATACATATATAATGTAATAATTATTTGTGAAGATGGCTATAACCATTCTTTCACAATTTGAGCCTGATGAATCTTAATATTGTTAACCTGGAATATGTTTTCCTACAGTACATGGTTACATGGTTTAAGAAATTCAAAGCTACACACTCCATCAATTAGGGTTAGAAAAACTGTTGCCACAATGATCCAATCATGAACTCTTAAGCATTTGCCTTTTTAAATCCAAACAGTGAAACTTTTTTTGGCTGGGCAGTATGTACATTTGTATCTCTCTTCAAAAGCACAATCAAACAATAAAAATGTGTACAAGCCTGAGGTCACTTCTGTTTGTGATATCACCATGACACTTGGTGACACTCAACAATCGGTGCAACCTTGGACCAATTTACTAACAGTGAGGTTATGTGTAGAGGTCAAACACAGTATACTATGGAGATTATGACCTTGACCGTCACCACACTCCACACACATCCGTAAATCAGTGTTACGGAATACCTAGCTAAATGTAGCAACACTACTAACTACATTTCAATACCATAACAGTGGCCATTTACAAAAGGTACTCTAGTAAAACAAGCTACGTTTTCCAACATGTAAAGGTGTAACATGACAAAACACTACATTGTTGCTTTGAATATCATAGTGCATTGGTTGAGTCAATGTGTCTGGCTGGTCAGGATGCGCAAAACAAACAGAGCAATGATTTGAAAGCACATCCGAGCAAATCATCTAACGAATGGCTTACTTAGTCGTCTCCACAGCGGCGATAGGAGAACCTATTTAACAAAAAAAGGCCATACTTCAGCTTTAAATTATATGTGCTACTTATACCTTGGAAAGCTACAGTTTTAAAGCAATTTACGCAACACAGCATACAGCCAGCAAAAACACTTCTGTATTCATTAGTCTAACAGGGAGGGAAACCCCACTCAATGTGATGTGTGGGTTGAGATGCTTATTGTCCCTAGCTGTGTACAGTGAGGCCTGCTGTAGACTAACAGCAGCTGTTTCAGAGCTGGTATTATTACTGTTGGGGGGGGGGGTTGGCAGTTGGAAACATCTCTGAAGCATCTTTGCCAAACGCTGTAACTCGGGGAAACTATCATTGGCCAACACATCAAACAGCTTGTGCGAATGCTGGCCCACTGCCACTGCAAGGGGGAGCAGAGGAACCAATTATTTAGCAAAACAGCCATAAAGAGGGCTCTGTTTTAATGATGTGACACCAGCAATGCACACAGGTTTTAAAGGGGAGGGATGAGGGTGTTGTGGGTGGCGATAACACAACAACAACAAAAAAAGGAGGGAATGAACAATCAGAAAGTTGTTCTGTAATTAATGCACTCTGCACTCACTGACTGCCTAAAACATTTGCGAAACCAGAGGTGTAAGGTACAGTGTAAGGTACATTATTACTACACACAGAAAAAAAATCAGATTACTATATCCTATTCTTCTGAACTTTCCATTCATAAAAAAAAATCCCGTTTCCCACAAAAAAATAATAATAAGCAGCACAAACATTTTTAACACTGGTAAAAATGTTTCTTGAGCATCAAATCAACATATTAGAATGATTTCTGAAGGATCATGTGACACTGAAAACGGCTGAGAATTCAGCTTTGCCATCACAGGAATATAAATTATATAATATAATTAACAGAACAGAACTATAATAAAACAGAAGACAATATAGTATTATTTGTCTTACTGAGCTAATCACAAGTCAAACCATTTCCCTATAAAATTCAAGAAGAAAAAGTAGAAAAAATAGGACTAATTAAATACAACTAATTGGTAGGGCTGCTCGATTCTGGAACAAAGGAATCAATTCCAAGAGCAATTGAATCTATTAAGTGAATGATTGAAACAATCACCCATATTCTTAAACAAGATGCTCACTCATCACCATCTACTGGTGCAATGATGTAACATACAGAAAGAGTCACTGAATTGATCAGTGACAGTGAATTCATCTTTTTGATGATCTGAATAAAGTCAATGGGATGAATCAAAATCCATAAGGCTCTTATGGAACGTAGAGCAGTACTTCCCGGAGTGGAATCGACTCCCAGTCTCTCAAAATAAAAGAATTTATTCTTTTTGGAATAGACTTCAAGCACTAGAAACTGGTCCTTGTAAAGAAACACCTCAACAGCCATTACAACAGAGTTTTTGCACCTCATAAATTAGTTTAAATTCTTAGCAAGATGGATGATCTCAACTACAAGGTAAAACAGTTGATTAGTCTATAAACAACTATTCTCCAACTTAAAACAGTTGAGTTGAGTAAAAGTTTGGCATACTTTAACTTTAAAATTAAATCTCTGTACAATTTCGCACCTTTTTCTAAAACAGACGCCAAGCGTGTTACATCAAAGTCATACTTATGATCTTGCACGAACCAAATCACATACGGTGCTGCGCTCTTCTGTGCCGAGAGCTCACAAACATAAATCAGCATGCATTTGCTGCAACGCATATGTTGCGCGTATCCCACTTGCACCTGTGCTATCAACACTCATGCGACCAAATTTTATGCATTCCGTAGAAATGAAAGCTGATAAGGGCATAAATATATAATGATGTTGCTGTAAAGCTTCAAACTGCTTTTGATCTCAGCTGGGTATCCAATGCCTGGGAACAGGGAGCAGAACACGTGGACTGGGCAGGTAAGATTGCCTGCCTTCAAGCTCGGAGATACAGCCACCTGTCACTTGTCCAGTAACACAGCACGCAATCATCCAATTTCAGCCCCACTCATGCAGAAGGTCACCAGCAAAGTGCTCCATGCTTTGCTGAGGGACAGAATCACTCTTACTTATAAAAGCACCCACCTCCAAATCCTTTGACGCGTGCTGTTCCGTCACTGGCACTGAGAAACACTGCACAGCCGATGCACAGATGGCCCAGCAATGACAGGGTTCATTTCAAATTAAAATGACAAATTTCATAGTTCATAATATGCCCTTACATTAGCAAGTGTCAGAGACATGGAGAATGGGCTATATATGCCAGTCATGCCTCCGAATACCATGTCTGACCTAGATGAGAAAGCGAAACGGAGAGAGAAAAGTCTCTCAAACTCATTCATTTCGCACAAATGAAATAATTGACGTGCATGCACCATCACATTAAATAATAAAATATATAATAAACTCTGTTTCTCACGGTGTGAGGGGATCCAGAAGATACTCGATGCAAATACACCCCAAAAATGTGCTGAATTCAATCTGCATGCTGCAGTTCCATTAGAGTCTATCACAATATGGCATGCGTTACAGAAAGTGCAGAGCATCACTCCACCACTGCACTCCAAGCACCTGAATCAACTCTTTTAAATGCTGAAAGTGTGCTTAACTGCAGCCCATTTGGATATATGCCTGGATATAACGCTCCTCTCAATCATTTGATTATTGATTGATGAACTGCTGTAGTTCATGGTCAATAGAACATGTTGCCTCGAACGTCTCTAAATACACTTTTTAAAATGTTGTAAAATGGCAGTATATTTATATATAACAGCGACATTTAAAAATAATAATAATACTTTAAACAAATGTTTAATTTATTATTATTATTCAATATTTAAACTTTAAAAATTTTAATTAATTACAAAATAAACATTTAATTGTTATTATCATCAGCAGCCACAGTCTATTAGATGATGTAATACACCCCAAAGGGGTGTAGGGGCTATCCTGAAATAAATTCAATTCAATGTACTGTAGAAGCTGCGAAGAAAGCAAGAGATACACCGTCGCCCTCTATATAGAGAAGATCAAATTTGTTGCATCAGTTTATTAGATCCTCATAAAAAAGAGAGAGAGACAGAGAAAGACAGACTTTGAGGTGAGAAAAGAAAAGAGAGATATCTGAAAGATAAGAGGCACTTCTAAGGTTCAGGGGACACAATAGAATCTGACTGTGAAGTAATCAACAACACACAGCGATCATGGAAGTGCCAAAAGAGATTCATCCATTGCGTGGCCTTGGATATTCAGTGGTGGTCAGGGCCATGAAATATTGAAGGTTGAGGTATGTTTGTGTTGACTTTGATCCCCCCCCCCCCCCCCATGCCCACCTGTCTTCAGCCCCTGCGCCCACAGCCAACTCACATCAAAGCCGAGACTTCACTTTAAGAGTGAGAGATTTACCCTCTTTCAGATTCACACACTGTCTTATCACAGAGGGCTGTTACTGTTCACCATGTCTTGTTCTCTTTATTAATTTACTTAGTCTCAAGAAGACAACGAGTACGACAAAGCCACTCTTGCTTACGCAGCTTCCTGACAAGTCATCAGTGAAAACGGATGCAGGTGATATTTGGTGAACCGCGGAGGGTTTGACTGACAGGAAGACTCTTCTGCTGCTGTGCTCAGGTGTTACCTAAAAAAAACACATTCCCCTCGAGTATAAATGAACGAAATGTCAATTTCTCCTCAATCAGGGGAGAAGTTCAGTGACAGATGACATGAGTGCAATTTAAACTGTGATTGAAGAAACAGCTCAGGTGTAAATATCGTGCATTTTTTTCCCCACCTAAATAAAAGAATGCAAATCGATCTAATTGCAAGTAAAGAATTCATGTGTTCTTTACACCAGTTGCTCCGTGCAAGTAGATGTTATCTTAAAATAACTTTTTTTCTTTTATGTTCAGTGGGGTGCAAAGATTTAGGTAAGCCGCACATTCCGAGATAGACGCTCATTATCCTGCACACATGTAAAAACTCACGGTTTTCCGTCGTGTTGTTGATATAATCGCAGACTAGTTTATTAAAAGGTCGTTCTCCTCCCCGACTGAAACGATGAACCTGAATACATTCTCACACAAACGCATACACATAGCATGGCTACAGTTTATTTTTGACAACATTTCAACAAATAACATGGAGAATAAGCTTGCACTCAATTTTGCACTGACTTGAAGGAACAGGAAAAAGAAAAACATGTCATAACCGGAGTCAGCAGCAAGCTGCCACTTCAAACTAGTTCGAAATGTGTAGTGTCAATAACTCTTCAGAGCATGTGTCACAAATATACAGTAACATTAAAAACATGTTTTATTATTAATATAACATGGATAAGGAATGTATATATTATATTATATTATATTACCTGTATATTATATTATATGATATTATATTATTCTCTATACTATAGCCTAGTATTATTATCAGGCTTTGTCAAAACAAATCCTTAGAGGAAAGCTTCCATGTGTATTTGTATATTTCAACTCCGTAGAAAAGCATCTTAATGGGCCTAATTTCAACACTGGCCAATTTCATTTGGGAATTCTCCTAGCATTCGGACTGAATTTCCTTCCAAATACCAACAGAGTTCTAAAGCAAATAAACCAGTGAGCAAGCAATTGACCCAAATGCATGAAAAACAGTTGGGTATCTAAGAAACAGATGTCAGACATGGATTTCGTAATGAGCTCAGCGCAGATCAATTTATTCCAGAGGCCTTCTAGATCCCCTCACACTGTGAGAAACACAGAGGTCAGAGTTCATCTCCCGTCGCCTCCTCCGACAGGAAGTGATGGAGAAGATCCGCCTTGCCCGAAACACAAAGAACCCTCTGTAACGCGGCAGTGACAAATGGCGGAATAACGAGTCTAGGGGAGCGCCTCACTTCCGAGAGGAATTAATCAGTGGGGATCCTGAGAACGGGACCCAGGGAGGATGACGTCGGCTCGGGGCCCGTTTGCCTGAGCAGCCCGAGTGTTCTCTAGAGGTCAAGTGACTAACATGTTGCCGGTCCTGTCGCTGATGTGTCATCAGTAACCTCTATAATCTGCCCATTGTCTTAATGATGCTGTCAATGGGCACCTAATGGCGGTCCACCGGCATCGCCTGGCTGCTCCATATTAATTTGAGCAGGGCCCTTACTGCGAAGGTTATTTTTTATTGTGTCTGTCAGGGGCTGATAAACCTGCTCGCTGCCATCCATCTATCAGCGCCGTAGCTCTCACTTTCTATTTTCCACCACCCTCTCACGCAGGCTCGTCTCCCCTCCGTCACTCCCCGCTTGCTATTTCTAACCCTTTCTCTTTGCCTCGCTCCCACTCCCTCTCGCCCCTTACCTCCATGGGGCTTTTTTAAAAAACACATCGCAGCTTTGTGTTATCTCGTGTGGCCCGCCCACTTCTCTCACGCCGTGATGAATGGCCATGGCACAGGTATCGATTTCCAAACCGAAACAATTTGGACACAAAACAAGTAGCAGTTTATCATATTGATTTTCCTCCCAATTTAGTTTCTCCCTTTAAGGTGACACACCGACGGGAATGAATAAATAAATAAATGAACGAATGAATAAATAAAGACAGGTGCTGAGTTGTATCGATGATACGGTCCGACCCAGCCTGTCATTGGTGCGTTTCGTCGTTTTATACTCACTCATGTTTTTATTTATGCATTTTATTATTTTGAAAAGAAGTCCTGAAACTTTCTGGTTCACTCTTGGTTTCTACGTACATTCATGCATGCATGTATACCACTCTCGGGATAATATGATGAATCAAATATTGGGGTACTGTGATTTAAAAATACAGATAAAAATTACCACCCTGTCACATATTGCTGTGGAAGTGCTTTCAGGCTTGCAAAGCAAGCTGGTTAAGAAATGGAAGATTAATGTAAAAGTCACTGGAATAAGAAACCCAGGGTTTCGCAAGCTGCTATACTCCATCTGAAGCATTTTTATAATTCTTTTATAATTATTATGCATGCATATTTAATGATTTTTCTCATTACCTGAGAGACTACACAGTATAATAGCCACAAGGCTTTACCACATGTAAGGGGTGTTCTTAGACAAACAAGAAGTGTTTTAACATGAACAAAGGTGAAATTAACATGATGAAAAAAAACCCAAATAATTACAATTGTCAATATCAATAATCAAAACAAACAATCATTAAAAGCACAAGAGAGAAACACTGATTCTACTCTGAGCTGTCCTCAAACTAAAGAATTACTGGTTTCTATGGCAACAGTCATAATGCCAATATGGATGCATGTGAGGTATTGCTTATGATGATTTATCACTTCATTAACTCACCTTTACCTTTTATACTTTATCTCAACTGGAGTGTTATCTTAGTTAATTAACAAATATGTCACAACAGACTATATATATATATATATATATATCAAGCCTGTATTTATTTGATCAGAAATACAGCAGAAAAAAACAGCAATATCGTGAAAAAATATTACAATTTAAAATAATGGCTTTCTATTTTTAGATATTTTATATATTAAAATATAACTTATTTCTGTGATGCAAAGCTGAATTTTCATCAGCCATTACTCCAGTCTTTAGTGTCACATAATCCTTCAGAAATCATTATAATATACTGATTTATTGGAAATGTTGGAAATAATATTATTTTTATAACCTCTGATACTTTTTTTCAGGAGTCTTTGATTAAAAGTTCAAAAAAAAGAACAGCATTTATTTAAAATAAAAAATTGTTTGTAACAATATATAAGCATTGTGACAGTTAACATTTTATTCATCAATGAATCCTGAAAAAAGTATTAATTTACAGGTTCCAAAAACCTTAAGCAGCACAACTGTTTGCATCATTGATAATAAGCAAGCAAATCAGCATATTAGAATGATTTCTGAAGGATCATGTGACACTGAAGACTGGAGTAATGATGCTGATGAAAATTTAGCTTTGCATCACAGAAATAAATTATATTTTAAAACATTATTTTAAAATAATTATTTTCACAATATTAAAATTTGTCTGTATTTTATATTACATATAAATTACTGTAGTGTGTGTATATATATATATATATATATATATATATATATATATATATATATATATATATATATATATATATATATATATATATATATATATATATATATATATATATATATATATAAATAATAACATGAAATAAATAATAACATGTAAATACATTTATATGTATAATATTGTATTATACTGATTATTATTATATTTAAAAGATAAAATAAAACGTAATATATTATATAAAATATATTTTTATATGCACAAAATAATGAACTAGTCAACGGCAAACCTACAACTACACCACCTGAACACATACAAATAAAATAAAAAAATTAAGTTAACGTCCATTATGTGTGAAATATTCCTCAGATTCCTGAATAGAGCAGCAAGTTAGATGCAGAAGAAGGCCATTCCACGCTGTGAAAGTGTGTCTAAGTTCATAGTCTTATAGGTGACAAGACTTCACTTCAACACAACACAGACTCCTTTGAGATCAGACTTCTCTGAGAACCAAGAGGGAAAAAAGATAGCTTCACAGGAAAAACTATTAACACTTTTCATCTAACATATAAACAATGCAGAGAGTGTTTCTATAGCTGAGAGAGCACAGCGGTACCTGAATGTGAAACTCAAGAGGAGAAAATATGTTTTCGATCCTGGTCTCACAGTGCTACTCTCATTTTAATAGAAACCATTCAAATCGTATAGAAGAACGAACAAGCAATTCTCCAGCAGCACAAAAGAGGCCGGTCGCCGGGGCAAAACAGACTGTGGCAAGCGAACGCTGAAGATGCAATATATTTACATCGCCTCGCCGCACATCGCGGTCATCGGGGACTTCGCTTCCTCTCCAATCGCATTACACAAAGTTTTTGTTTTTCTTTTGATGGAGCCAAATGTCAAGAGCATCTTTTAATAACAGATTGGATTTGATTAGATAGTGCTGACGAGGCACGATGCTGGGCACCTGAAAGGCGTGAAGTTCTGCCCTGAATACATTAGCGCTGACGGGAGGGGGGCCGATGCGACCGCCGCTGCCCTTGGCTCCTGATCTCACGGCCGCTGCGGCAGACAGCCAGAACATTGCAAGGGGCCTCAAGACAAGGATAATGTCCCAAAATTGTGCAGGGAATAAAAAAAACGAGTGGCCCTTTCAAAAAGCCAAAGACGAGGAACCATAAGTGAGGGAGGTGCGACTCACTTAATATCAGCTGCATCTAACAGAGTTAACCTCGTGTCCTTTCCCATCCCTGGCTTAAACACCCCTACTGTCTAAATTAGCCCGACACCCCAGCGTGTCCTCGATTGAAATTCTCTCTCCATGACACTCTGTTCTTCAGTGTGCAGGAATAACTGGGCGGTAACAGGTGAGCTCACTGCCGCTTTCGGAAATAATGGTGATGAAGCTGAAGAGAACATGCTTGGCAAGAATCTAAACTGGGTAATGATGGGAGATACAGCAACAATCATTTCTTCCGTTCTTTATATAACAGCAGCACAGAGTTGTGCTGATGATGTACTAAAGGAAGCAGTTGAGAGAAAGAGAGAGAGAAGGTGAGCCTTTTCTGTAACCTCACCGTCACATATGAACACATCAACCACTTCCCTGCCAGCTGGAGAGCGTTCCCCAGGGTCTACACACAGAAAAACTGTCTAAACCAGCACAATGTTCCCTAATTTTTCATCTCCACAATGAACAGTTACACAAAGTCAGAGGTCTTCGAGTTTTACTTCTCAACACAGCTGATAAATAATCAGATAATGACTCTTTCTTCAACTACATTTTAGTGCCATGGAATGATTCAAATTCAAATCCAGACTTCCCCATTCTGACATATCCGAGTGAAAGAGCTTCTTGAACAAGAAAAAAAAAATTAAGATGGGACTGGATTTTGTCCATTGGGAATTTTTCACTGTAACACTGAAAATAAATCATGAAAATATTACATTTAAAAAAAAATAGGGAAACAAAGTGTTAAATAAACAAATCACAGCTATATTTATAGTGTGAATTTCTATTGCTTTTTGCACTAATTTCCTTTCTGGCTTCAGATCATCCATGACAAATACTTTTGTTTGTTTTTTCACTTTATTTTTATTAAGGGGTCAAAGAATACTTTATTTGATTTGCCTACTTACGGTGTACAAACAAACTAGTGAGAATGTGAGGGTCACAACAAGGCCAAATTTGGAAGAAACACCCTTAAACTGATTCACTGTTCACTCTGAGATTAATAAGTTTGCTGCTGCATATATATATATATATATATATATAAATATATATAAGCAAGTTCATCTTCAGACGCTTTGCACCAATATCTACTCCAGTTTTGAGAATGAAAAAAAAAAAGTTAAATAATTTCAAATTTTTCAGACAAAATGCTTGCATAATTCACACACCCTAAAATCCAGCTCTCCCAGACAGAGCTCAATAACTCTTGTGAGATAATTGTGTCTGTTTTCTTTCTCTCAGTGCAATTCGAGGCACTTGGAACACGCTTTGCAAATGACCTGCTCCTGAGAGACTTTGACCTTTTGTTGAAACGCTCTGTGATTCCGGGACAGAACATGCAGCTGTGCACGAGCGCAAATTTAATTCTTCTGGATCAGGAATTTAGGAAGGCAGTCGAGGGACTTGGAAGTAAGGATTGGGTCGTTCCTGCTATGCAGCACATTTTCATGTCCCCAGGAAATGTGTTTTAATATACTGGATAAAATATTAAACTCAGTTTGAATATTGAAATCACCATGAAATCAAAATTGATAATTCTATTTTTTTAATGGAATATTGCAGTATTTATAAATGATTTATGTTTGCACTTTTTTTTTGCATGCCCTCATAAACTTTAATCAAAATATCTTCCCCTCCCTCTTGCAGCGACACCTCTTGTCTTCTCTGATGATGTGTTTACTGGTGCGAGGGCGGGGCAATCTGTCACTCATATGAGAAAGACCAATAGCAAACCATCCAATCAATTCCCAAATGGACAAAATCAAGTCCCACCCTACACTTTTTTCTTGTTCGAGAATCCGTTTTATTCAGATATCCATTACAATAAGAATAAAAGACTCACATTTTTTTTCATGCCGACGTTAAAGATGGAAATCATACTAGGGTTTTTTTTTTCATAACAATATCATAAGTTACAATTGTGGTGAATTTTAAATAATGTCACTTAATTGGTTTGAGCAGATGTTACCATTTTCTTGTCATTGAGTGAATAATCAAGGTATAATGAAGTTTAAGTGCCTCAGCTTGACTAGAGTGTATTTCTGAAAGTCTGATTTACCCTTTTAGAGAAAAATGCCCTTAAATGTTCATATTCGTTTAAAAACAAAAAAATGCTAAATATTTCAAAAGGTACTGCATAGCAGAAAATGTTCAACTAGAGAGTTTTGGTGACCTGGCCCTGACTGCTAAAAGACAAGTACAGAGGAGTTAAACGTAGGCAGCCACACAGCAGAAGTGAAAACACTAGATTAAGCGGTCCTTTTCACAGTTAGCATGAGAGCAGAGGGATGTTCAAAGTCAAATATGTTGATTGTGCTGGTTATCAAAGGATGATTGTGATGAACAGAGTGAAGAGAGAAAGGTGCAGTAAAGCAGTGGATGATTTCCTTCAACGGTGCATGCCTATTCCATCAGTGACATGATTAGTTAGGAATCACAGAAGAAATTTCTATAGAAGAGGAAGTCCCTTCAGCTGCAGAGTAAGAGAATGCGAAGATGTGATCACAATGCAACAAGCTACATCTAAGCTACATCTGCCTAGACAGCTTTTCCCAAGGAAGTCAGATACCTTGTTTAAGCCAATTTCAAAAGTATGTATCCTTCATGGAAAAGACAATCTTAAAGTGCAGTACAGCTAGTGTTGTTATTGTTATCTAAAACAATTCAAATGTCTTAATTGAGAAAAACCTGAAATAAAATAAAATGTAAATATTTGATGAAAAACTTGCCTTGGCCACTAGGTAAGTTGAAGTGCTAAAATTACAACAATAACAATTTACAGTGTAGAAATACTAATAAAAATATATATAAAATTATAAAAAACACTGAAATGACAAAGGCACAGAAAAATGGCTAAAATTTAAGACTAAAACAAATATTTAATAAATATAAAAATAAAAGCTAATTCAAAATATTAATATGATATAGTATAGGCTATAAATAAATAATACTAAAATAATACCTAGCTCAATGAACATATCTAAGTTGGCGGACAAGGAATTAAGCACTGAAAAGCATAATTAAAAATACTCCAACTAACTAAAAAAAACTCCTACTGCTATCCTACTGGAATCATTTCTGAGTCGAGTGAGTCTCATGCACTTTTGAACGTGCTGCCTATGTAGAGCGTTTCAAAACAGTCACTTTTTACATTAACATTTACTCCCATAACAGATGCTTTTATGCAAAGCAACTTACAAATGAGAAACATCACGAGCAAAAGAGCTGACAATATCCGTAATACACAAGTTAAAAGTATAAACTAAACTAGCACACAAGCTAGGGCAGATGTGAAAGGCAGACATAAAGAGAAAGAAAATGTTCTGTAAATATTTGAATAAAATCCAGTTTCATTTAAGTTTTGTAGGAAGCAGACAACAAGGCTAACTACACTGCCCAGCCAAAAAAAGATGCTGTTTGGATTGAAATATATAGGCAAATGTTTAAGAGTCTATGTTTCTAGCATGTTATATGTTTGGCAACAGTTCTTCCCTAATCAATGGAGTGTGTAGCTTTTCATTTTTTGACAACCATGTAGGAAGACACATCATGGCTAGTTCCAGGATGACAATGTCAAGTTTCATCAGGCTCAGACTCCGAAAGAATGAGACAAAATCTTGACCAAAAATGTATACACATCTTGATCTAAATAAATGTTGTGATGTTATTTCCATCAAGAGGTGCATTTTTGGGAAAGATATTGTATTGACAATGCAAGAGTCGAGATCTCTGTAAAGTCTCCTCCAGCACATCCCAAAGACTTTCAATGAATTCAAGGTCTGACCTCAGAGGGGCCAATATTCATGTGTGAAAATGATTCTTCATGCTCCCTCCCAACCATTATTTCACAGTTTGAGCCTGATGAATCTTGATGAATCCGGGAATATGTCCATGATGTGTCTTACATGGTTGTTTAAGAAATGGAAAGCTACACACTCCATCAGTTAGGGTTAGAAGAAGAACTGTTGCCAGACAGATAACATGCTAGAAACATATTAATCACTGCAATAAGGATCCAATCATAGACTCTTAAACATTTGCCTATTTAAATCCAAACAGCAACTTTTTTTTGGCTGTGCAGTGCATGTTTGGGAACAGAGCTAACGTTACTTTATTCCTTAGATCTCACTCATAATAGCACACATTTAGTTACCAATATTCACACTCACATTCTAATTTGAATTCTTTTCCCCAGTTACGCAGCGGGCACATCTGGCACAGAACAAAGCATCAGATAAACAAGCAAACACGGACAATGCACTCGCTGATGTGGGTCAAGGTAGACAGAGCAGAATATATACAGCTCCCATATGTTTGGATTCCTGAAGATCCACTGTTGTCTTCCCACGTGTCTCCAGGCCTGGCGATTCATGTAGCCAGCCTCTGAAGTCTCGGGGGTCGGCTGAGAGTTCTTAAACTCAAACAATAGATTATGGTCACCTCCGCAGTGCAGTGTGCTGTGTTAGGGAGAGCTCTCTCAAAAGGACAATGGTGTGCAAATTGATTTATGAGGATTCTGGGAGCCATAATGTGCAGTTGTAACAAGGAATCAATGGGCTAGAAAAATGCTAACAGCAGACCTTTATGTCCTGGGCCTTTGTCCCCGCACAATTTAATTAATTTTCCTCTCTCTCTCACTCTTTTTTTTTTTTTATACGGGCTGTGACGGGTGATGGAAAGCTACATCAGTGCTGCTCGCGGTTCAGCAGAGTTGAGCCACGGCGGTGTGAAGCTCATCTTACAAGAAAAAGAAGAGTAAATATGACAGACAGAATGAGGTTTCTCTCTCCGAGGGATTGTCTCCAGGTGAGAAAGTTAACTGGAAAAAATTAAGGTGAGAGGACTGTGATTTGGGGCAATGCTCAATATTGAGCTGGCTGTGTATATATATATATATATTTTATTTTTATATATCATTTATTTTTTACATCCTATATAGAGGGACAATTACATAGAGAAAAAAAAAGATGACGACAAAATGTTTGATTTAAAATCAGCTGTCATCTAAATGTAGGTTCTCTCTTCTCTCTCAGGTCTAAGTTATTAGTTCCTTATATTTTAGCAGTTGATATATGAAAACACTGACAGTACAAACAAATTGTTGTGACATTATATAGTAATGAGTGTTTCTCCGTGCAATGCTACCAGCCATGCACATCATGCCAATGGCAAAAATGGAAGCAATATTTTCCTCTGATAGGGTGTTTATTACAGTAAACAACCAAACCTCATGCACTGGGATGTATTATACTTGCTTTGTTTGTCCTAAAAATAGTGTAGTGTGTGTACACACATACACACACACCAGGACTAATAAAACAGGAAATTGGAAACAGGATAATTAGCTGTGGGTACTGCTATTGCCCTATTACCCAAGACTTCCTAATCCTCTAATTACACCATTTGTCTATCCATTCCTCCATTTTCCTCAAGCTGTAAGCAAGAGGATCACTGCAGTAATTATGCTTTGCATTAGAGAGACTCGGCTCGTCTGAGGTGCACAAAGAAAGCTTAAGCGAACACAAACACACAGAGACTTTGGTAATCCTCTTAAAACATGTTGAATACAATAATCATAACTGAATTTACCATAATGTCACAAGTTAGAATGTAGTGGCTCTACATTTTCACTTCACAAACAGTGCTCTGAAAAAGCAGTTCTTTGATAGCAAACTTTCTTCTGTTGTGCAATTATATGAAGGGGCGTTTCTGGTCTTTCATTAGTACAGCACAGGCTCCTCATCAAATTTATATACATTTCTGTTTTTGCAAAAACAGACATTGGTAGTAGAATATTTACATTGTCATGAGCACTAGAAAGGCAAAAGCACAGCAACCACACACTGTCCTGTGACAGGTAAGTTTGCTTCCCTCATGCTCAGATTCAGACAAAAGGTGTAGAAAGAAACTGATCAACTAGTCAATCAAAACACTTTAAATGCATTTTTCTTTTCAGTGTTGGTGTAGTAACTGCATCTTGCTGCACAAATTAAATACATAATTGAACTTCTTCAATTCTAAATTCATACTCAGTGTATTTGAAGGCATTTGATCTCCAAAACTTCAAGAAAATTATTTTGCAATATACAAATAGGCTACTTGCAATTTTTTGTTACAAATATTTGTAATTATTGTAGAAATATTAGAAAACAAAAATAGCTCAGAAGAATGATTAGAAACAGACCGACTGATAAACAACAAAACGATAGCACAATATAGACCGATGTATAGAATATAGATATATGAATAGATATAGATAGAAATGATATACAGAGAGCAATATAACAATATATTGAACAACAGATAGAATGATAGACGATATATTGAACAAAAGACAATGATGGATAGAAAAATATATAGAACTGTATATAGAATGATAGAGTGATATAGAGAATAATAGATAAAACCATAGAGCAATATATATAGAATGTTAGACAGACAGATAGGACAATAGATCTAAGGCCCTGTTTACACTTCGCATTAAGATGTGAAAATGCCCAATAATCGGGACGTCCCGGCTAATTCTGGACATTTGGCAACCCTACGCGTTTTGTTCAATCAGATCACAAGTAGATGAGGGAAACATTCCTTTTATACACCCGGTGCTTTAATGAGTCTCTTTTTTCCACTTTCAACCACTTCTGTCCTGATTTCTTCGAGGGAGGGTCTATGAGCGGGTAAATGTATGGACTTTTTCAGATCTTTCGATCTAATGGACAAAATAAGCTTGTGCAATTTACATACGAATGTGACTGGAGATGAAGGAAAAACATACGAAGAGCAGCAGCTTTTTGTTTCTGGCTGTGATAGACGGAAGACCATTCCGAACACAGTGAGAAATCAGGAATGATGAGAGAACATTGAGCTTAGTACGCATTTCATCTTCAAACCAAATTTGGGTCTTCAGCCGACAAAGTTGAAATCCCTTCTGGCTAGAGCGCTTCCGATAAAATTTAACATTAAGTCAGTAGGACGGAGAATAGGCGTCTTTTATGGCTGTTCGAACACATTTCACCACATGAGCGTCTACACTATGAAAGCAATCCGGTCAGATTTTTTCAACTACTTCTGGAAGTGGTCAAAAGTGGACAAATTCAAAATGTTTTAGACCCCGTTTACACCTGTATATAGCGTCACTCACTTGTAATCCAATCGACCACAACGCATCTTCATACCAGGTGTAAACGGGGCCTAAATCTAAATAAAGGTTTTTGTAATGTGACTATCACATTCTTAAAACTTTTAAAAAGTAGCTAGAACAAGAGACAGATAGATAGAATGTTATACAGAACAATATGCAGAATGATATAAGAAACAGACAGAGATAGCAGAAAGATATGAATATATAGAATGATCGAATGATAGGTACAGTAGATGACTGATAGTCATGTGTGGATGCAAGTCATACAATCACAGCACCTTGAGCTATCATCTCTAATGCACTGTTCACATCATCCGGTTTCTGTTGTTACCATGGTTACTGCACCTGCTTGAACACATCACGAAGACATTGGTTCATATGAACCTTTTAGTCTACCCAGACTATTTCCACTGTGGTTTTTCATAAACACATCCTCCAGAGAAGAATCTTAATTTGACAAGACCAATTAATTGACACAAGTACATTCCTTGCACATTTACATGAGGGAGCTGTTTTCATCATATCATAATTGATAGATGTGTGCCAAGCAGAAATGTATCAGGGCCGTTATTAATCAGAAGCAATGATCAAATATCTGATGCTTGGGCCAAGACTCTCCCACTATGCTAACACTCTTTTACCTGCAACCTTTATTAATTATGGATATGAGTTCTGGAGGAAAAAGTTGTTGAAAGGACTCTTAACCCAATGCAAGAAGAAACAACAATTCCCTTCAGCGCAGAATTTGCCGTTAGACAGTGGCTTCTGTTACAGCCTTGTATTCACTTTATAGACCAAGTACACAGAAGTGCGCAAGTTAGAAAGCAAATCTATAAAATATTAATTTTTTCTATGTCAGAGGTGAAGATAGGAAGAAAGCAGAATGGAGTAACTGTAACTAGCGCCTAAAATCATGTTTCATTTGTATTGAACTGTTTTTAGTTACTGATGTTTCATTTGTTTTATGTGATTCAGTCCTCTGAATTAATATGACAGCTTGGTGTGAGCAGTCATTACTCACTGAAAATCTTGACATCCACCTTTGCCCTCCTTGAAGAGTTAATGATAGTAGTTGTCCTGAATGAGTGGTGAAATAATCATTATTTTTTTGCGTCATATTTTTTGATTAATCAGTTAAATCACAAAGGGGTCTGAATGATTCATTCACTAATCCAGTGCTCAAATTCAACTCACTGACTTCGGTCTGGTTGGAGAAGGTCCGTGAGTCATGTTTTTTTTAAATAATCAGGTGATTCAGAAAAGGGTCTGAATGATTAATTCACTAATCCAGTGCTCAAGCTCAATTTGCTGACATCAATCCAATCAGAGAAGGTTATTTGAGTCTTTTTTTTTATTTATCCGTTGATTTCAGAAAGGGGTCTGGATGAATCATTCACTAATTCAGTGCTCAAGTTCAATTTGCTGACTTCGATCCAATCAAAGAAGGTTCGAGTCATGTTTTTTTAATGAATCAGTTGGTTCATAAAGGGGGCTGAATGATTCATTCACTAATCCAGTGCTCATGTTCTACTCGCTGTCTCCGAACCGGTCAGAGAAGCAAACGAGGTTGAGAGATTATTATGAATAGCTTAAAAAACAACCAGGACATTACTCAAAATGTCCCCTTTTGTGAAACGACCTTTAGTCGTTCACTTTCAGTATACAATTTTGGATCAACCTGAGGGTGAGTAAATGAGAACAGAATTTTCATTTTTGGGTGAACTATCTATTGAACAATTTGCAATGCTGTGTCATGAACCTGTTATCGTGGTGGGAAAATAAAGTCATCATGAGCTGAGCTTGAATTCAGAGCCCACGAACACCCAGCATATAAATGAAGTGCTATTCAGCCTTAAACAGAAACTTTCCAAGTTATAAACCAGACATCTCTTGAATTTTATGCTAAGGGCTGCAGTACTGCTCTCAGTGCATTATAAAATATGACAAATTACTTTTTCAGCATGCTGGAAGACTAAAATAGGCTACGGTCATACTTCCCTCTGCTTTCAATTAATGGCATGCAACCTGTGAGCGGCTGAGAAAGCAAATGGATCCGTGAGCTTTCTGAAGGAGAGAATGAAGCAAAGGACTTTAATGATTGGTTGTTTGGGTCAATGAGCATCCTCTCTGGTTTGAGCATAAAATTTAAAAGTGTTTTGGAATTCTTCCAGAACCTTCCCCGCATCAGCATTCCTCTCAATCAATGCTTATTGACGCAGGTAAGTAGGTGCTTAATCATTTTTAATTAGTGATAATCAGACATCTTGTCTGTTTCGGTAAAGAGGCTGCAATCCAGGCTTGTTAGGTCAAGTTTCTATTCAAACGGCTTAATTAGGATTCATTTTATCTGGTTTCTGGAAAATAGAGTGAATATTTTACCATTGGATAATGTTGTGTTGTGTCTTATAAACCCAGCATAAACAAAGACAAACATCTCAGCTTATTTTAACAATTATTTGTAAGGCATTCACTGTTTAAACAATTCATTTGCAGAGCACACTTCAAAGTCAACATTCAATGGCATTTGCAACCCATTTTAGTTCTGTAATATGACATTTTCGGCTGAAACAAAGTAACGGAGGCCAGCTAGTAAGAGCTGTGCGAATAAAAAACTTCCTTGTCCTCAAGAGACGCGCTAGCAACTGACGTTAAAGGATGTGGTCTTTTACATGTGGGTCGTTTACATACTCCGGTTTTAGAGAGTGGAGTGCCGATGACCGATATAACGCTGATACATTATCACACTATTTAATTTAAACATAAAAAACACATGCATAATTGCTGAAATAAAATGTATATTTATTTGACATAATATTAACTAAATTATAAATAAATATTCAAGAAATGTGACAAAACTTGTTTAAAAAATGCATCTTTAAAATAAACATTTATACATTAAATAGTCATTTTTTAATTATTTCCAAAGTTTGCAATGTTTGTAAAACTAAATATAAATATAATATACTAGGATTTATTTATTATATTTATTTCTACCACTAAAACTAAAACCATGTGGCTATCAGTTAAAAGGATAGTGCACCCAAAAATAAAAAAGTTGTCATCATTTACTTTCCCTCCTGTTTGGAACACAAAAGAAAATACTTTTGAAAAATCTATGCGTTTCACAAAAGAAAGAAACACAAGAGGGTGAGTGAATTTGCCCTTAGCATCCTCACGTAATCTGTTCTACCTCGGAGACATCATCTGACAAGAGATCCATCTGGACATCGTTCCAGAGTTGGGATGAGCAGATAAATCTTGAAATATTGGATTTTCCGATACTGATGCTATATTGAGAGGATTGATCCTCACATAAAAATATTGATGCATTTTTTTAAAGCATGTACTTATGCTTTTGAATAATACATTAGTTTTGAAGTAAAAAAAGAACTTTGTTATCAAAAGGATGAGGTTTTCCTACTTCTGCTCATCTGAACTCAAACAGAAATGCTGAACACAGTCACAGAGAGCAGTGTAATATTTAAATATTTAATTTCTGTAAATAACCAAGCTAATTGTTATGTTCATTATGGCTATTATATTTAATAATAGAAGTAACCATAGAAGCTGCTCAATGATTGATCATGTTGTATAATTGTTGTTAATAAAAAAGGTCTGATAATTAGCCAGTGTGGTCTATTTAATGTTTTAAAAAAAAATCTATAATTACCCATTTTATCCTCAGAAATTACTTTAATTATTTGCATTAGTTTCAGCAATATTAGCTTTGATAATACTTGGTATCAGATCGAAATGAAAATAAGTTATTTCACCCATCCCTAATTGAGATGTAAAGCAAATTGTTATATTTGAGGATTACAAAGACATTTACTTACATTAGGGCCAGAAATGTGTATTAAGTAATCATTTTGATTTCACGTTAACTTTAAATTTCCTAAACATGTTGCATCCTCAAATACAACAAAGCTGGCTAGGTTTACACCTCTATTAGTTTCCTTAGATAACGAGGTCTTGAGATTCCAGACTCCTTGCCTCCCCCCAACCCCACGCTGAACGTTCATACATCATTAATGCTCACACATCATAGCAGTGATAATTGCGGAGGACGTGAATGTCACACGTGTCACACCTCACAGACACCGACTGACAATTCTCTGGCCCCTGGTGCCCCGGCTGCCTGGCGTCATGCGAGAGTGCAACATTCGCTCCCTGTCCTCTGACGCTCCCCGTTGTGTATGTGAACTCGCACCAACCTCTGCCAGTAAAAAACGCAACCTAGATTTGGAGTATTAGCGCAGTCAAATCCTACATAAGCTACTCGACAAAAAGAAAAGCTGTTATTATTGTAATTTTTTGGACAGTTGCCTACAGGATATGGCCTGTTTTTATTTCTTGCAATTTTTAAATCAATTTCAGCATAACTTACCACAAGTAACATGGTATTAAACAAGCAGAGATCGATTCGGAGAGTGCGCTAGCTAAGCGAGCTTCTTTGATCCCTGAGCTTAAGGATCAAGTCTTTCTAAGCATCTAAGGATGATTATACCATAAACCAGAGCATGTCTACAACTTATCACAGATAGCTCAGTGTTCACTGAACCACAAACATCACATGGATCAGTCTCTAATTAAAGTACACCCCCACAGCTGTACTGGCAGGTAACCGATCTGAAAATATTTATTGCCCTGATTTTCCTCCTCCAACACATCTCTATCATGATGCTCTGTGCTAGTACCTGTGCGTTGTACTCTTATAACTAGCCTGGCATAGTTCGATTGTCTCCAGCAGTCATCAACTTGACAACCCGGCTCTCCCTTTGCCCCCTGAGCACCTCTTTAAGGTACAGCTATCATTTTCAACAAGTGCCCACACCGCCACCTGCTGCAGGAACTCTCCATAAAGAGTACATGTAATAATGTTTTCTGAAGAAATAGTACTTAAGTCAAGATGACTTGTACATTTTGATTACTACCAGAAAAAAAGGCTGCATATAGTGGTAATTTCGCCCGAAAACTTATTTCTGGTATCTTATTTCTTCATGCACTCAAATGTTTTCAAAGAAGTTCAGAGAAATTCTCAGATCTTTTCCAGGAACCCTCACAAGCACAAGCAGTGTCTTCTTTTACGGAGTTATCCTCTCGAGCACAGACACCATTTGCCACACCACAGAGTCACGGCGTGACAAAAACGATGCGCAATTCGAACTGCAGACTCATCTCCCTTCATCGACCGCCAAATCTTACATCCCCGAGCACATCACAAATCCCATCACTTTCAGCTGCGGTCGAATCTGCATTATTCATCTGAGGAGCATATTTACTTGGAGTTAGCAGTGATTGAGGCCACCGGCCCCAAATTAACCTTCTCATCTCAGAATGCATCCTCCCCGCGGAGCCGCACTCTGTCTGGGGGGTTCATATCGATCAGTGGACTCTCGAGGGGTGGGTGCGTGTGTGTGCGTGTACATATGTGCAGGTTTCTGCAGAGCTCTGCTGAGGTGCTGGGTGGCAGGTGGTGTTTGGCTGACGGTGAGTCTGCTGGCTTCTCTGTTTGAGTTATGCCAGCAGTGAGTATAAGGCCTCTGCAGTCTGTCTTACGAGGCTTGTTAGACGCTGCTTAAAATAGAGAGAAACATCTCTACCTGCCACTCAGCTCCTGGCAGAAGGTTACCTGGCGCCCAAAGTGCAGCAAAAACAAAGAGCAAGGGAGGATCTGGATTGTTTATCGGAGTTCTCCCTCAGCACGTTCTTATTGGAGACAGCCTGCCAAGATTTCCCCCAGGACGCGGGGCGCTACGCTACAGGGGAGTCGGGGAGGAGAGAGGGCACCACACCAACCTTCACTTCATCACACAACACCACCTCTGACTGGAAAGCTCCCCTGCTAGTTACCTGCTCCTTTTGTTTTGTGCCATTCCAGCTGAATTTTCCTCTTCTAGCAAGCCGCCCGCTAGCAGGTAATGTAGCACAGATACGGTAGATTATTCCAAGATGTGAGCGAGAGATTCATCCCAAAACTTGGCAGTAAAAGACACCTTTGCATTGTGCGCAAATGTGTAAAACAGATATGGCGAGAGCTAATATCAATTAGCATGCAGCATCAATTAGCATGCAATCTCACAGCACATTAGGGAGGGTAATGGCTTGACCCCAAATTCTGCAGGCTCTAAAACACTTCAGGAAGTCCTTCTACAACTTGCGTGAAAGTCATCAGATCTTTCCATAAATGTGACGTAAAAGAAATAATTACATCTGTCTGACTAAAGTGTGTGCAACTCGTTCTGATAATAAAAAGTGTGCACAATGATTTTGTCACAGTTTCTGAACTGTTTTATAAAGATTTGATGTTCATTTTTGGACTGTAATAAAGTCATTGAGTCTCGAAACCACTCGAGATAACCATGAATTAACAGTGTCAATGGTGTGACTCATCCTTCTCCAGATGTGATAAAGGCATGTGCGAGGGTGTGAAACAAGCGAACACACCTCGCTTTGATTCTCATGAATTATGCTGTTGTGAGCCCATAATAACCCACTCCATTAAACTTTATGAGGGGTTAGAGAAGAACAATTTCTAGCTGCCACCTCAACGTGATCTACAATGCTCTCCCTTTCTCATTTTTTAGCGATAATATTGTCCATATTCATATTACCTGGTCTGTGGTCATAAAGATACTTCACTATTTGAAATGTGCACAAATTTTGATGCACTCCATACTACATTTGAAGATCAAGGAGGGACTATGGAGCCGGCCAATGGACAATCTGCCTTTAACGGAGAGGCTAGCAGAGGACGAACACCTGGGAACAAGCCACTGGACATTTAAAATTGATATATAGACAAACAGCCAGAGCCACAACGTGAAACAAACAAAGAACAAATCTAATAATGCAGTATACTAGTCATGATACATTGTTACCTCCTTTGCAGTTTATTACTCCCATGGTGGGTTCAATGTTTTTTCTTGTTATTTGGACATTAATTGCAACAAGAGGAGCCTCCAGAGAACTTGGTGCCCTGTGGCCTCGCATGACCATAATCAGTCCTTGTTTAAGAGCAGCTTCAATAGAAGTTCATCACAACGGAGCAGACCACAATGCAATAACAGTGTCATCTAAACAGTACTACTGTAATAAACCACAGCAGGGACCCAGAAGTAAAAATACCTTTTCTACTTAGAAAGAAATTGATTTTTAGCAATAATGTGCATAAAACTATCGAGATAGACCTACCATGTACCCAGAGCCTCCAAGTTTCTATCTCTGATTTAATATTTATTGCAAAACACATTAAAGAAATAAAATAAATTAAATACCAAAATATAAAATAAAAATCAAATGTTTGGGGTCAACAAGATTTCTTTAATTATTTTGAAAGAAGTCTCTTACGCCCAAAGCTGCGTTTATTTGATCAACAATTAACATTAAAAACAACAATATTGTGAAATAATATTACTGTTTTCTATTTTAATATATTTTTAAATGGAATTTATTCCTGTGATGGAAAGCTGAATTTTCAGCATCATTACTCCAGTTTTCAGTGTCACATGATCCTTCAGAAATCCTTCTATGCTGATTTGCTGTTTGAGAAACATTTCTTATTATCAGTGTTAAAAATTTATAATATAATATGAAAACTTTAATATAATATAATATCTAGGAAGATTAGTTCCCTTTCGTTGTCACTCCGAGTTACGTCGGATGACGACGAATGGGGTTTCGCTTAGAACACTTATCGACTTCGAGTATACAAAAACGAGCCAATGGCATAGAAATGCCATGGGTCTGCGGAATTTGCATGACGTAACTCCGCCCCACCTCGTGGGTATAAAAGGAGGACGCCGGCAACATGCAGTTATGTTTTCGCTTCGGAGCCAAGAATATCTCTTCACTCCACAGCCATTTATGACTTCGCTCTACGAGACGAGCCATTCTCTCCGGTGTTGGTGTGACGGCGATCTGCAGCGAGTTCACGTTGCCTGCTGATCTGTGCAGTGATCTGCCAGTGAGTGTTTCTCACTTCAACATCGCAGAGTTTTTTTTCTCCTCTCACAAAAGAGCTCGCACGCGGCACGTTTTTTTAAAGTGGTTGCAGCAGATTGGTATCGGACTCTGATGGGCACGAGCGCTGTCTAGTGTGTTTGGGCTTTGATCATGCTTGTACAGCGCTCGTGGGTGATTCATGTTCTCTCTGTGGGAACATGATCATCACGTCATTTAGGTCGAGACTCGGTGAACTCGCAAGAGTGAGAGTCCCCTCATCCACCCCCCGATTTCCGGCTGGTGGCCAGGGTGACCTGAGGGTGTTGGTCTGGAACAAGGCGCCGACTCTGTGTCCGTGACCCCAGCCCCCCTCTTCAATGACGGTGCCCGCTAGCGATCAGGTGATTCTACGAGTCTATCTTTGGGTGGCCCGTGTGTTTTCATTTGAAAGCTACAGAGGATGGTGCTATGTCTGTAGCAGCATCACTAGGTGGGCTTTATTCTTCTGGAAGTGACGACTCGTCACAGCTGCCACCTTCTGGTGTGCTATGCTGTGCCTGAGTCTGATCCGGAGATGACGGCCATGCTTTCCTGGGACGATTGGTTTTTGGGTAAGGCCGCCGACCCGCGTCCACGGCAAACCCCAATATCTTTCTTCCCGGACGTGCATGATGAGATCTCGATGTACTGAAAGACCCCCATGTCTTCTCAGGACCGCTCGTTGGTCTCATCCGCCTTTCCCCCCTCAATGGGGCCGCTGCCCACGGGTACACTGGGGTCCCCCCGGTTGAACCCTCTGTTGCGATGCTACTGTGTCCTCGGAGTGCTTCCCGGCGCAATCCTAAGCACCCGTCCGAAGCCTGTAGTTATTTTCGTCTACACTAATCTGTGGCGAAATCCTATAGTGCCACAGGACAGGCAGCCGCCTCACTGCATCCCATGACAGTTCTGTGGTCTACCTGGCCCAGATGCTCATGGTTATGCATGAGGGCGGGACTGACTCGAGGCTCTTTAATGAGCTACCAAAAAGCGCGCCGCCACTGACCTTGCTCTCCGAGCGACGAAGGTGGCCATGCGCTCTCCGAGTCAGGTGATGTTAACCACTCTGGGGCTGACCGGTCTGATGTGCAGGATGTCGGCGGACTCGTCTGCTCGACACCCCCACATCCCAGGTCGGCCTCTTCGGCGGTCCGGTTGAGTACTTCTGCCCAAGAGTTCTCAACCGCCCGGGAGCAGATTGAGGTTGTTCTGCCGACGGCCCCGCCGTCCGCTCAGGTCCCTCAGTCTGCCAACCGCCGAGGGCGCCCTCCCACGGTTCCAACCCCGCCCGTTCACCTGGGCTGGCTTTGGAAGACCGTGGGGGGATGCCTCAGCCCTCTCCAACCCCGCCCCCCGCTAAACGCCGGGTTAAGCGGCGCTTTTGAGATGGGCTGCTCAGAGATGGGACTCAGTTCTTTCCAGGAGTTGGTAGCAGGGCCACTCCTTTCCCCGGTGGAGGGCTGGGGGAGAATCCTTATTCAGAAAGAACTGACTCTCTCGTCTCTGAGCATACAGAGTTCCGGACGACACGGTGCGCCGCCTCCGAGCTGTGCACCCCTCGTCCCCCTCTGTCTCAGAGCCGGATGACAGTGTGTGCCGTCCCTGGACCGTACCGCTCTCATCCCCCTCTGTCGCCAGACCCCTGGCAGAGCAGGCCCCCACGGAACGCTGGTCCTTCCCTGGCCTCCTCTGTCAGGGTGCGGTTATGACCGTGCCCCCACTCTGGGCCGCTATGCCGTCCACCTCTGGGCCGGTCATTCCGCTTCGCTGCACCACCGAGGGGACGTCGGTGGTTCGTTGACTCCGCTGGCACAGTTCTTGGGAGCCCGCCTAGAGCTTCCCTGTCTGTTTCGCTGGGTCGCGCGAACCATCGGCTCGGCTATGCGATTCAGTTCGCACGGTCTCCTCCCCGCTACAGGGGAGTCCGCTCCACTCTGGTCGGTGGCATTGCCCATGAAGAGCAGAGATTGCCACCCTGCTGGCGAAGGGTGCAATCGAGACTGTCCCTCCAGCCGAGATGAGGTCCGGCTTCTTCAGCCCTTACTTCATTGTCCCCAAGAAAACCGTTGGGTTACGACCGATCCTGGACTTGCGCGTGCTGAACCGCTCCCTTCACAGGATGCCGTTCAAGATGCTCACTGCCAAACGCATTTTCAAATGTGTTCAGCCCCAGGATTGGTTTGCAGCGATCGACCTGAAGGACGCCTACTTTCATGTCTCCATTCTTCCTCGACACAGACCGTTCCTCCGGTTTGTTTTCGAGGGGCAGGCATACCAGTACGCGGTCCTCCCTTTCAGGCTAGCCCTGTCTCCTCGCGTCTTCACGAAGGTCGTCGAGGCAGCCCTTGTTCCCCTTTGGGTTCACGGGGTTCGCATCCTGAACTATCTCGACGACTGGCTGATCCTAGCTCACTCTCGAGATCAGGTTTGCGAACACAGGGACCTTGTGCTCCGGCACCTAGCTCGTCTGGGGCTTCGGGTCAACTGGGAGAAGAGCAAACTTTGCCCCGTGCAGAGGATCTCTTTTCTCGGTATGGACATCGACTCGGTCGCCATGTCCGCGCAGCTTACGAGCGAGCGCGCGCAGTCACTGCTGACTTGTCTGAGACAAATTCAGGGCAAGAGTGTGGTTCCACTGAAACATTTTCAGAGGCTCCTGGGGCATATGGCATCTGCAGCCGCGGTGACACCGCTCGGTTTGCTTCATATGAGACCGCTTCAGCTTTGGCTACGCGACCGAGTCCCGAGGTGGGCATGGCAACAAGGCACGCTCCGAGTATCAGTTACTCCGACCTGCCGTCAGACCTTCACCCCGTGGTCGAACCTCAGTTTTCTCAGGGCTGGTGTCCCCCTGGAACGAGTTTCCCGGCATGTTGTTGTCTCAACAGATGCCTCCACCACGGGCTGGGGCGCCATGTGCAATGGACATGCTGCCGCGGGCTCCTGGACAGGACCCCAGCGCCTATGGCATGTCAATTGCCTCGAGTTGCTGGCAGTACGCCTTGCCCTGCACCGCCTCCGGGCGTTGCTCAAGGGTAAACACGTACTAGTCCGATCAGACAATACCACCACTGTAGCGTACATCAACCATCAAGGTGGTCTACGCTCCCGCCATATGTCGCAACTCGCTCACCACCTCCTCTTATGGAGTCAGAAGCATCTGAGGTCCCTTTGAGCCATTTACTTTCCCGGAGCCCTGAACTGTGCAGCCGACGAGCTCTCACGGCTTCAGCTCCTCCCCGGAGAATGGCGACTCCCCAGTCGGTTCAGCTGATTTGAGACCAGTTCGGGGACGCACAGATAGATCTGTTTGCCTCCCACGACTCGACCCATTGCGACCAGTATTATTCTCTGACCGAGGGCACGCTCGGCACGGATGTTCTGGTGCACAGCTGGCCGCGGGGCCGCAAATATGCGTTTCCCCTAGTGAGCCTTCTCGCGCAGGTCTTGCGCAAGGTCAAGGAGGACGAGGAGCAGGTCCTTCTGGTTGCATTGGCCTCTCTCAAGAGGGTCGGGGACCTGCACGCATTCTCCGTTGACGAAGCGTGCCTGGAATTCGGACCGGCTTACTCTCACATGATCCTAAGACCCCGGCTTGGATATGTGCCCAAGGTTCCTACCACTCCCTTCCGGGACCAGGTGGTGAACCTGCAAGCGCTGCCCTTGGAGGAGGCAGACCCAGCCTTGGCACTGCTCTGTCCAGTACGCGCTCTCCGCGCCTATGTAGACAGGACGCAGTGTTTCAGGACCTCAGACCAGCTCTTTGTCTGTTATGGTGGGAAGCTGAAGGGAAAGGCTCTCTCCAAGCAGAGGTTGTCTCACTGGATAGTGGACACCATTGCTTTGGCATACCAGCAGCAAGGTCGACGGTGCCCCCTTGGTGTGACTGCCCACTCCACCCGGAGTGTGGCACCCTCTTGGGCTCTAGCGCATGGCGCCTCGCTAACAGACATCTGCAGAGCTGCAGGCTGGGCGACACCTAACACATTCGCCAGATTCTACAATCTCCGAGTGGAGCCAGTGTCCTCTCATGTACTCGTTTCAACCAGCTAGTACTGGACCCGTTCAGGTGTCTTCGCTTGCTCGCCATTCCACTCCACGGACTGGATACGTGTGATATTCTACTCAGGTGAGCTTCTCCGCAAGCCCTGAGTTCCTCCAGCACCCCTGATGCTAGCGCCAGTGTCTATTGCCTGTGCGTCGGCTAGGTGCCTCCCGTGTGCATTGTCCCTCCTCGGAGCTACCCCCACACGTGTATTTCCACTGTAAGCCTCTCTGAGCATGTGTCTTTCCCTTGGCAAGCCACTTTGCCACCCCTGGGGTTGAAATATTCCACCTGCGGCTGGACACCCCAGTGTTCTCCATATGCTTCCTTCGGGTCATATGTGTATTTCTAAATGCCCCCCCCCTCTGGGTTGGTGTTAATTGCATATTTCCTCTAAACTATGGGATATGCTTCCCAGTGTACCTTGGTATTCCTGTGTTAAATAGGAGTCCTTCATCCGTGCTAGTCTCACACAAGGGTCTCAGATTTACGCAGGGCACTGGAAGACAGCTGTGAAGGTGGCGTGATTAGACTGATAACCCCATTCGTCGTCATCCGACGTAACTCGGAGTGACAACGAAAGGGAACGTCTCGGTTACGTATGTAACCCTCGTTCCCTGAGTAGGGAACGGAGACGTTACGTCTTCCTGCCACTTCCGCTGTACCGAGGGGATCACCTGAGCTCAGTCTTGGCTCCTCAGCAAAGAAACATAACTGCATGTTGCCGGCGTCCTCCTTTTATACCCACGAGGTGGGGTGGAGTTACGTCATGCAAATTCCGCAGACCCATGTCATTTCTTTGCCATTGGCTAAGAACATAGGTGTTCTAAGCGAAACCCCATTCGTCGTCATCCGACGTAACGTCTCCGTTCCCTACTCAGGGAACGAGGGTTACATACGTAACCGAGACGTTTGCAATAATCTTTTAGTATCTTACAGAGATCGATTTCATTAACTAAAAATTATTTTTTATTGCATTTATTATTGGTTAATATAAATTTCTAAAACTAATACATTAAGACTTAATTGATTTGTATAAAGTAACCTTAAAGTAACCATAATGAATGAACACAAATTAACAATGACTCTAAAAACAATGAACATTAACTTAGATTAATACATTTTTGTTAATACTAATTTAACCAGGTTTTTATTAGTTAATGATACCTAATAAATAAACTGAAGAAATTGAACGAAAATGTACAGTAAATTACTTGCGGAGCCAAGGTGACTTAAAAAGTAGCCGGTCACTGCCACTGCACGCGTTCTGTTACTGTGCCTTTTTTGGCATGCGGTTGAGAGAAACACATGGATGATGTACGAAGAATCAGGCCTGAGTGCAGGCCAAGGGCGAGGGATGATATATGATTGAATGTGCATCTCTCCCTGGGGAACTTCCTTCCAGTCGTCTGAAAGGAGGCTATTTACTCGGTCACAGTGCTGCAAAGGTGCGAGACAGACAGGGACTGAAAGTGCCGTTAATCCAACCCGTTTAGGCAGGCCTGCGACTCCATCTCCAGCCAAATAGCTCTGCAAGCGGCAGATATACTGCTTTTGCAGAGGAGTGACAGTGACATATGAAGATTAAGGGGGGGTCTGGCATCCACTGTCTCCTTAGTGGGCTCATGCTGAAGGAATATCGGAGAAATTTGCAGATACAGAGATGCTTTTTCCCCAACACGGCTTCCACACGCCTTGCTGTGGATGGTTGATAATGCCAGCCAGCAAACAGTCATGCGCAGATTAAGACATAAGGCTGTTATAATTATCATCTCTCTTTGTAACAAGGTGGGAAGTGCCTCTTTGATGTCCTCTGATCTATACGTGTGTCAAGTCTGCACTAGCTATTTTATGCCACATCCTGCTATCGTATTAACCATGCAAAGTGTGCCTATGGCGACATATTGAACACTGCAAACTGACAGGGCTTTTTTTTTTCTCTCGGTTTGTGCCTATGGGACTAATGTTTACAAAGCCATCCACATTACACACACGTCCACTCACTCGCAGCTGCTCCAGACCTATCGCGTGCCAGAGAGAGGCAGACAGGAGAACGTTAGATTGGACGAAATCAGCTCGATCACCCATTCACTTGACCTTCCAGTGAATCACTTGGAAAAACAGATCTTGTTTATTTAATTACACATGATAAGGAAATCACCACTGGCCAAAAAGACAGTGAAACTTCATTGCATATCAGATAAATTCAATCCCCATGTAAGGTCACTGAACAGAGCCGGTATCTCAAAAATTAAAAAACCAAATGCAAAAATCAAAGGGTATCACACAATTTTATTTCCTAATCTTGCATTCAGAGCCATATCACACAGCTAAATCCGACAACAACCATTGCACCGATCCATAAGAAGAGTTGGATCATATACACGAAAATTAATAACTGTTGAATGTTTCCTGTTTATTTTGGTATTTGAACAAAACGCTATTACTGTGAGCATAAGAGTTTGAGCTTATGAGTGACAAACTTTGGCCTGTAGCTCTGATCAAATCGGCTCTACTGTTCCTTGGGATTTTATAATAATTACACATGTTTTACAATTACACACATTTTGTGCATTTCATATTGTCAGTACCGCAGGGTGTTTTTCCATATTTTTACTCTTGCTAGAGTGAGATACTTGATTTATTTTAGAGGCTAGATCTTAGCAAACAACTTTAGCAATGATGCATTAAATTGCTCAAAAGTGACATTAAAATACTGACATTGGAAATTTTAAATAAATGTTGATTTGAACTTTCTTTATATCAAAGATTCTTGAATAAAAAATCACAGTTTAATGTTTTCAACATTGATAATAAGAAATGTTTCTGGAGCACTGCATATTAGAATGATTTCTGAAGGATCATATGTGACACTGAAACTGGAGTAATAATGCTGATAATTCAGCTTTGCCATCACAGTAATAAATTGCATTTAAAATATATTAAAATGGAACAGTTAATTAATAATAGAATGAAATTTCACAATAGTGCTTTACACTATTTTTGTGTCAAATAAATGCAGACTTAGTGAGCATAAGAGACTTCTTTAAAAAAACATTTTAAAAAAATCTTACTGACCCCAAACCTTTGTACAGTAGTGTATATATATATTAAACAAATAGTAACTTCATTTTATTCATGATTGCACGTATTCTTTTAATTATAAGTAGCTTACAGGTTCTGCAATGTGTACAGTATGTAAACTTATGAGAACAACAGTATATGAAACATACGAAGGCGTCATGCACATGTCCCCCTTTTCTATGCAACTTCCAAAAAAATATTTTTTTTTCTACTTTGACAATTAAACTGAACCATTATAGGTGGTTAAAAAAACCTGTCTAAATCATTGCAGTAGAACTTACCATTCAGATATCTGAGTGTGGAGGCACACCTTCCGCAGTTTACTTTAAACTGAAAATCCCTTATGTAGCCTAGCCAAAGACTATAGATTTACAAAAGACTCCTATTACTTATGAATGGTAGAAACTGATATATGCAATATGGTGGAATACTCCCTGTCTTCTAAATAAAAGAGCCAATCACTGATAGGTAAATTCATTGCCGTTACAACGTGCCGCTACACTGGGCACAAGCGGGTGCAATGCAACACCACATAAGGCAATCAAACCCATTATAATCAGTGATGTTGTCTACACTGGATGTGGCACGGTGTGACGCGACACAACAAATCCCCAACAGTAAACTCATTCCTTGTTCTATTTATGATGTATTCCAAGCACTCGCGATACTTCTCATAGGAAAGACAAATGTATTTGCAACGGTGGCTTTGTCACGTCCATTGTAGACAGATTCTAGCTGTTGCGGTGCAGTGTGCAATGTGATGCATCAACGGTTGCATCTGGTGTAGACAGTGTTGACGGTGTTGACTGCACATGTGCACTGCCTGTTCTGAAGATTTTTATTTTATAATGCTATTTGAGCATATGAAACAACATTTATGGGACAGTTCTTGTCAGATTTTGTTGCTGGCTTGAAATATGTTATTTAATTGTAAGTTTAGCAAGCAGTTTTTGAGATTTCAGGATTCCCCCTATGATCTTGGAAGCCCGAAATAGCTTTCCGGATGTGTTGCAAATATGGCCGCCAAGAATAGATTTTCCTTGAAAGGGACTTTGATGTAGCTCAAAACTCATAGACTTACTTATTGCACAAATTAAGTTGAGTAATGTTGGGCTGGAACGACGCGTCAACATAATTGATTACGTAAATTAGCCGATTTGCGTGAAATGTGTCGATTCGTTGTGCTGTTTATGTTCCCCATGCTGAAAATCAGCTGTTATTACAAAAATATATTTTGGCCCAATCTATAGTATGAGAATTTTTTTAGCAGAGACCGAATAAAATGGTGCTCTGCACGCTCTGTGAAAACCAAAATGGCAAACCACAGCAGCAAAACTTCTGACAATGAAGGAACAATGAAGCTCGACTTTAATCTCCTAAATGAACGAAACATTTCAGGATTCACACGTGTTAGCAATTACTGCTGCATATCCCAAAAAGTTATAGACCTTATCCACTGCAGCTCCATTTGATTTTAAACGTGGATGCTGTGTTTTTGAACATGAAGCTGTGAGATATAGACACCTCTCTCCAGTGGGATGTACTGTTTTTTTTATGTTTTTAATTGTTCTGCTGATGAAACACTGAAAAAATATTTTTCCAAGAAATTTCAGCAGACAAAAAAAACATCAGATATGGATAATTATAAGTGATCTAGGAGCTTTATACAGCTGATGCCTTTAAAAAGGTCGATCGTAAACACCTTCCCTAATTAGGCCTACACTGCAAATTATTTTATCATGAATAATATCATAAGGTAAATTAATCGAATAATCGGGGGTGGGGGGGGGGGTAATCGATAAATTACCCGATAATCGATAAATTAATCGATCGAAAAAATACTCATTAGTTTTCACCAGTTCCACTGGTGCCCCATGAAGAAAAATATGTGCATGACGCCCCTGGAAATGTAGTATATGAATCCTGATGAGGATGCAGGGTTAATTACACACACAGGCAGCAAGCGCAAAGTTTAAAGATACCACATTACTGCCTTTGGCAATGCATTACTGTAATGAGGATGTAGAGAATGTCAAGATTATTAAAGGTCAAACAACTGCTATTTGCAACAGAAACGCTCTACTGCACTCTCGACATCAGATGTTGGTAGAACTACTCCTACAATCATCTTTTGATGACTGAGAGGCAGTAAATATTACGCTTGGACACACCAAGCCGACCGTTGGCCATTGGACAATGTCAGACTGTTTTTGACCGTCAGTCGGCTTTGTTTTTTCGGTGTGTTCCGCACAGTTGGCTCTTGTCAGACACCGCCTGGGTTTTTTTGGGCTGATTCAGCATGTTGAATTGGCATAGAGTCATCTGTGAGAGAAAGAACTCTGATTGGCTGTTTAGCTTAGCGAACGAGTCAGTGCACAAGAATATAAGTGAAAGTGATGAAAGCAAGCATATAATATTATAATTTTAAGTCATTTTTCCTGAGCATTTGAATGCAGAAATATTTTCATAATAACATGAACCGACTGGAATAAAGAAAGTGATCGGTATTGATATTTAAAATGGTAAGCAAGCGCTGTTTATTTTACGGTTTGTATATCTGCAGTCCTAGTTTCGGTTACCCTTTTTGAATGATGAAAATAGACTATTGATACCTGCTGATATAGATATTTACTTACATGCCGGCGCAGAACACACGTGCTAGCTGACAGTCACCTTTAGTCCTTTTGGTGTGTTTAAGCGCAGCTTTTTGGCAGAGACGCAGCCGACAACACAGTCAGCTTTATTTTCCGCTAGTTCTGTGACATTGACATGAAATGTTTAAACATTTTTTTCCTGTGAAAATAGACAATGTAACTACACACCCTTGCTAAATTTAGTATATGAGGATCCATAAATATACAAATTAGCCCCACCTCCACCCACTCAGAGATCCACACGCTCAACTTTACTGTCGCAACCGCTACACAATGGCAAGTGGAAATACTGGTTTATTTCAGCCATATATGTTTGAACCAGAAACGGATTCAGAAGAAGTGTAAGAGTGAATTATACAGCGCTCGTCTACAAATGGATATGTCAGAATGGTAATGCGTTTTATGTATCACATAGGGTTGCCAACTGTCCCGAATTAGCCGGGACGTCACGATTATTGGGCCTAATTTATTTGTCCCTTATGGGACCTCACTTGTCCCGTTTATTGAGTGCACGCTGATCTAACCACTGACTGATACAACAGCAACACAACACTTGAGAATGATCACGACACCTGTCATCATCCAATCACAGCCCACACTCAAGCGCATCAGACCATACGAATAACAAACTCTAAATTGAGAATTAATTTTTCTTTTTGGACAAATCATTGTTTGATTTGCGAACAGAAACCTCTGCTGTCGCTCCCGGTTCGATCCGGACTCGCGCTAACAGCTAATCCCTGTCCGGACGGATTTTGATTTCGGCAAATCAATTTTGGTAAATTCAAACAATGTGATTATGGTTCATGAGTCCAACATCCAGACACGCAAGAAAACATGAAATCTTCCTGAGGGAATAATATGCTGATGTGATTTGCTGTCCAAGAAACATTCCTAATTATTATTAAGGTTTTTTATTTATTTATTTTAAGTCAGGATTCTTTGATGAATAGAAGGTTCAAAGGAGATTTATCCGAAATATTAAAAGCTTTTGTAACATTATAAATGTCTTTACTGTCACTTTTGATTAATTTAATGCTTCCTTGCTGAATAAAAGTAGGCTATAGGCTATTTATTTCTTTAAAATTTAGCGTAGGCTATACTGTTTCAACAGCTTTCTATTGCAGATAAATGCAATTACATTTTGAACTATGTTTTGTGTGTAATGTGACTTTTTTGTGTGACCTTAGAATTCGTTTTAAAATTTTAGTAGGCCTACATAAATGGGTTGAGCTAAGCAAATGTGTTTATGTCTGAGAATCTTTTAAACACGAACCTGAAATGACGTGTGATACAGTAGCCTACAAATATTTTCCTGTAAAGAACCATGTTTGTCCTGCTTTTTCTTTTCTGAAGTTGGCAACCCTAGCATCACACTTTACAACATCTGAAATGACGTAATTAAGATGATTAGCCTTTTGCTTGACTATGTTATCAAACAGCTAATAATGTGTTGCTAATGTTACACAAACCATGTTTCTGTTCGCCATCTCAGTCTGCCTTCTGACAATCAGTATACTTGGAAACGCTTTAAAGAACTTAGAAGGTCAGTGGAGAAAGGAATATAGTTCATCATAACATCGTAATATAGGCTACATACTATACGTAATTCACTCGCTATATTGCTAAATTTACATGATTTTTCATATCAATATGAAAAATACAATATGGCTTCTCGTAAAATTCCCTTCCCTTGCTAGAGCATATGATTTGCTAAAGCATGTTGTCTTGATTGGTTACAATGTAGTTTTTGACAAAAGGAACAAGGTGATTTAAAAACACACTTTTTTGTCTTTAGTTCACCGCAGTTTTAACCCTTTCACACGCAAGCGCTGGACCATATCCTCATCTCTCGACGCTGGAAGCCGTTTGTCACCAACTGCCGTGTGTACCGAGGAGCAGAGCTTGGCAACACACACCATGGCTTGCTGATGGCCCAGCTCAAGTTAAAGCTGCGAGCCAACCAGCACACCAGGACTCAGCCTCGCCTGGACTCCTCCCTACTCAGTGACCCAAGCATCACCACAGATTTCAGTTGCACCATCCGCCGCACCTTTGATAACCTGGATACCGACCAGGCGAATGACTGGATTTTACTTCATGACTACTTTTCATATGAAAATGTGTATTGCAAAAGGCCCTTGCTCCTTAAAACCATAGTGAAACAATTCACTATCTCACCTCCACAGGAATGGATACACAGATGGTGGCTTTCTGTGCGCCTCTCAGTGCCTGGTCACGTGACTGACAAGTGCACCAAACGCGATCACAGAGTGAGCTTCAAAAATACACTTAATTCGACCTTTTTTTTTTTCTTTTTTTTTTTAGAGAAACAGGGACAGCGTACAATAAACATTAACCTCTAAGGGGAGGATGCATTGTACCGGTTTTAGCTCAAGAGCTAATTTTCACCCGTAGTCCCTGGGCAGGCTGATGTTAAGCTAAGATACATAAGAAACGTAGCCTACATGAATAATAAGATTTACAATGACAAAAATAAAAATGTACAAATGGAAATGTTCACACCTTTCATATACAGACCTTAGGCTTAGAGCACACACTTATATACACACATACATACATCTGGTCACATATGGGAACAACATTGATTTAATAAAAGCCATTTCTTTGCCTGGCGTGTGAACGTGTAAGAACTTGTGCTTTTAAACAACTCTGTAGGTAACATATTCCACTGACGAGCGGCCACACCAGAAAAAGCAGAGTTTCCAAATGCTGTCCTGCGTTTAGGGATCCATTCCCCTCGCACTGTAGGCTAGATCTAGTGGCTCGAGTTGTTGTTTCAGAGCCCAGAGAGATAAATTGTTTACTGTTGATAAATTGTTAATTATTAACTAATTAACATGAGCAAACAAACTTTTTATAACACACAACTATTAATAAACACTATAGCTAAATATAATGACCACTGGAGCAAACTTATCTCATTTCCCCATGTAATAGTGAGCATACATCAAGACAAACAAAACGTCATCAACTAACACACATTTAAAACTTTACATTCACTAAACATGGTAATAGTGCAATTCCTGTGGTATAGTTAAATGATTCACTTTTGAATGTCCATGTTTTTACCTGGAAAACCGGATTCAATGAAAAGAAACGAGAGAGCATGCGCAGTTCACTGTTTCGATCACGACTCTCCAGCCAGAATGTCAAAATTAAAGTCCTTTATTTCTGTCCATTTAAATGTAAATATAGATTTGTTAATTTGTATATAAACACAACATAAGACAATAATGTAATCATTTTACTCATAACAATATACATATTTAAAAGAAGGAAAAAAACACAAATGTGTACATACTTTGTGTGTCACACAATCTTTCATGCAATCTTTAAATAAAGTGAAAAAAGTTTAAATCTGTTGATAAAATGGGGGATAAAACTACCCGTAGTTGAAGAAACACCCTTCTATATAATAATAATTGGATTATTTCGACAGCTAAAAAGAAACCTGTCTATTCTCACAGACCGTCTGAATGACTGAGACGTACATGAAATTCAATTGTTTCCGGCCCGCATTGTCCATCATTTTTATTAGTGTGCCAGAGTGATAAGACTTAGTTATCTTTTCAGGGAATCCATTTGCTCCACTTGAGTAATGTCAAACGAAAGAGAAAATCTCGATCTGGGCCTAACTGCACCACAACTCAAGGGACACACGTCCCTGTCATTGATTAGAAACGGTTAAAGTGAGACGTGTTTGGGTTGGGTTGGGGAAGGTGCTTAGGCATTTATGTTATTTCAACATCATCAGATTAGAGTCACATTCAGTGGGCTGTTCCTTGAGAATTTTGCCAAGAAAAAATGAAAACACTATGACGGATTGAGATGAATGGAGAGCCAAATGAACTGACAACAAAACGCCGCAGGCAATGCTTTACTATTCAATTAGTCTTTAAAAGGGCTATGGGGAGAATGTATCTTTCCATCAGTCCACATGAAAAGAACTGGTTTCAAGCAGTATTCTTATTATGGAAAGCTTTAGGGGGAATTCTCATTCATTCATCGCCACCCAGGTGTGCATAATCTTCAGACTTAATGAAGGAGGTCTCCCTCCACAGGTCACTTTCAACCCTGTCAGTAAAGAGCAGAAATGTCCTGATAGTGTTAAGCCATACTCATATGGACAATGCAGGTTCAAATACAAGTAAATGTTGCTACCAAAAAGGGAAGTTGATTTTTAACAATACATTGCTCAATTTTCAAACCATTAAAGACCATCAGGCCACATTATTTTAACTTATTTTAAAACTGTGTTTAACAGCTGAATTCAAGATGAAAAACTATCATACAATACTAAAATGCCGTTGCTGTACAGAAAATTCAACCAATTAAAGTCGAAGTAAAGTCAAATTGCGCCATAAAAGCTTGAAGGGAACGCCCACTGCCATAAAGCACGGCGAATTAAACAATTGTAATCTCTATAATTGTAATTGTAATCATAATTGTAAATGTTGTCTCCCTACACTCTCAAAATACTTAAATTTGTGTATATGCATATTTCGCAATAAAAGTAAAATATATTGTTTTTAGATATAATCAACGACTTTAAATTAATAGGGCCTCATTTTAGATTTCTCCATATTTTTGAATATGATTATGTTGTTTGCAATGCTTGATTGGATTATTGCTCTTTCCCTCATTAAAGCCGTTAAATACACAGTCTGGTACCTTTGTCTTTTTGTCCAATTTTAAATACTTTTTTTGCTTCAAAACACAGTGTGCAATGTTGTGATTCAACTTGTAGCTGGTTGGTTCCGTGCATGGCTTTTAACACTTTAATGAAGACTTTTTAGAAATCCCTATGGGAAAAATTAATGAACCAAGGAAACAATGCAACTGAAAAACTGCGGGCAGTACTGCACTCAATATTTCTAAATGCGTAATATAGCAATGTAAAATCCCACCAGTCTAACAGCACACCTTTACTGGGTTTATAAGACATTTTATGAGCACAGGGAGACAAAATCTAATACAAATCTATCATAAAAACTGATAAACACACAAGACATCAAAATCACATTAATGCATTGTGGCATGGGCTGGTTATGTTTTAACCTGCGGGTTATAAACGACTCGGCAGGCTGATAAGGATACATGTCGCCTTGGGCTCACGTTTTCCCACCACTAACAGCAACGATGGGAAAAGTCAACAGCAAAAGGCCAGACTCTGAAACTAATGACAGCCAGCAGCACCTGCCGAGCACAGCACCACCTTTCCTCATTTCTACTATGAATCAATTGTGTTTTTTTTTTTAATTATGCCAAGATGATGATGTATGCCCCCCTAATAAGACATGAATGGAAAATGAAAGGTCGGTGTTAGCTAGATAAATGACCACCATTATTTCACCAATCGGAGAGAAGCCCTCTATATGTTCTAATTTGAATGATAATAAAATTCTGAAATGCTTTGTCCTAGCAGGCCACTTTCTCCATGATAAGCAGCTTGGCAAGGTAACCTTGTCCGGTAACCCAGGCTATTACGGGCCTCTGAGAGCTGCTGTGCTTCCAAATGAGAGGTACAGAAAATAAATCACAGTTCCCCACGAAAAGACAATACTTACATGACAATACAAAAACTAGCTTTAGCTTTTATAGATCTTTAAGTTCAAACTGTGTTTAACCCTGCGTCTTTTAAAATCCCAAACTAAGTCCACTTTTAACCCTGGCCAAAGTAACATTCAAACTTGCAATTCTGAATGAGTTAGCAGCAAATACACACAGAAGTAGAGTATTAATTTAACGTAAAACAGCCAGAGTAGACTTTGATGCATTCTATTTTTAGTAATAGAAAAGGGTTCAGAAAAGGTCACATGTCCACCAGAGCTGAATTGGGGAATTCCTGGATTTGAATTAAAGTAGCAAACAGGATGCTAAATTTAAATTCAAATTTAAGAAAGCAGAAATAAAGTTCATTGAAATTCAAAGAGTGTTATTATTTTTAACTAAAACTAAAACTATTTAAAATCTTTTTTTTTTTCATTTAAATAAAGCTGAAATAAAATAAAATATTTGACTAGATGAAAAACGGAAAATTCACAAAAAACTTTTTGCCTTGGCAAATAACTGAAATAAGTTAGATTAGTTGAAGCACTGAAATTACTAAAACCGAAATAAAATTGTATCTATATAGAAATATTTTATTTAAAAAACTAATAAAAATGACAAAAGCACAAAATGACACTAAAATGAAAATATAAAAACAAAAGCTAATTTAAAATATTACTAAATACCAGAGGTGAGACCAAGTCATTGTTTTGCAAGTCACAAGTAAGTCTCGAGTCTTTGCATTCAAGTCCCAAGTCAAGTCCCGAGTCAAGACAGACAAGTCCTAAGTCAAGTCCCAAGTCAAGACAGACAAGTCCAAGTCAAGTTGCAAGTCCTCGAGTTTAAGCTTCAGGTCTTAAACAAGTCATTAGTGCTTTTTGCACAAATTACTGTCTCAGTGTTAATTACTATAGTAAATGAAATGTATACTAATTTACATCAGGAAGGCTTTTAAAATATGATATAATATAATAATATGTAATATTATCATATTTATTGTGGCAATGCAGGTTTAAAAATAATTAAAGCTGCAAGCAGCATTTATCGGGGTTCAAGCATTTAAGGCCTTTTAAGCACAAAATAATTTAAAGACGTTAAGTTTTATTTAGCAGGCATGTAAACACTTCGAAAACTTAGGAAACCAAAAGTAATTTATAAAAGATCATATAAGAGATTCAGTCAAGAATACTTTTGTACAAACGTAAATAATGTATGTTGGATTGATGTTTATAAGGAAGTTCATCCTGATAATGCATTGTCAGCATTCAAAAGATTGTTGTATCCTTTGGTGGACAAACATGCACCTATTTAAAAGTGCAGTGAAGAATGTTATAGGACAACATGGATTGTTAATGAGTTGAAAATCATTGTTTGAGAGAGATGTGGCAAAGGGTACAGCAAACAGAACTGGGGAAAAGGAGGATTGGGATGTCTATTGCAAATTAAGAAATCAAGTAACTAAAATGATTGGGGGGGAAATAATATTTTACAAAATTAAATAAATTAATGTAAATGATTGTAAAACATTGTGGAGTACACAAAGAAAAATGGATAGGAAATCAAGTCAAATTACTTTTGATACAGGTAAATTTTTTAACTTTTTAAACCATATCAAATTGAAAAATATTTTAATGATTTTTTGATTTTTTGAAGTTGATAAATTAAGAGAAGAAATGTTGTTTGTTCAGTTTGTCACATCTTTAACATCAGTATTTAAAAAGGTATTTTTCCTTTAGCTTGGTAAGATGCAAAGGTTAAATGCAGAAAAATGCAGCACTGGGTTTTAATGGTCATAATAGTTTACCAATAGGAATGCTACCAGTTAGCAAAGTATTGAAAATTATAGTTTGTGAACAAACTCAATTATTCTTCAAGGAGAATAATTTCGTCTCTAATTTTCAGCATTTATATTGAGAGAGCACAGATTGATGACAATAACTTAGGAGCAGAATTGTTAGATTTTGATGTACTAGATAATAAATTATTGCTGGATAAACTGAAAAGGTACAAATTTACTTCTCGTACTGTACATTGGTTTAAAAGTTAACTGTCTAACAGGATAAAGTGTATTTTATAATGGAAGTTAATCAGATGAGAAAACTTTTTACCACAACACTGTGTAAATGTAGTGTAAACTCAATCCCCCTCCCCCAGCTTTTTTTCTGCGACATCATGGCTGGAACAAACAAATAAATTGCGGCAATGATAAGCTCAGGTATTGTTTATGTGCTTTAGCCTATTTAATGTTAAAAGCCTGCAATGTGACTGAATATCATGTAGTGCTCACAGGTTTGTCGCTGTAAAAACAACAATAGAAAATTCACATCAGATCTTGAAATTAAAGAAATGGAAACAAGAACCTTCAAACTGTGAACAAACGTGAATTCTGTGACAAAGATTGTTTTAGTAACTCAGCCTATGTATTTTTAATAATGTTTAAATGGTGTAATATTTGTGAATTTGATTAAGTTGCCGCAAGTTCTGTCAAGATTACTCCCTGGTGCTGTGCACTTACCGCGACTCTGCGTGGGTTGACAAACGCATTTTTTTAACGCAAGATAATTGTGTTAAATAAGCACGTGCAATTAAAAGCTGAGGTCTTGCTTTTGAGGCTTCAAATTATAGGCTATAAGACATTTGCAATACAATTGGGAGTCTGCACAGGGTGAATTTATTTTGAAATTGACTTTTGCTCTTGTTTTGTATATATGGTGCTAGTGTAAACACAAGGATTGACTATATTGGGCACAATCAGATCCGGTAGCCTCGTGTTGCAGCTCTAACGCACCGCAGCGTGTAAATAAGGGGTTACAGTCAATAGCCTACGAATGGAAGGTTACTATGCGCCATGGAACATTGCGCTCCCCAACTCGCGAAAGTTGGACTTTGTTGGAAAGTTGGAAAGTTGAACACTGATTGGATTTTTTTTTTCAGTTCCTATCATAATTTTGACATTTGGGTGTTATTGTTTAGCTATTTACCTATGTTTTCAAATTGCCTGTGTTTTTTTTTTGTTGTCTCGATCGGACTAATGGTCTTCAAAGATAACAGCAATTTTTTTAAGCTCTAAATGACACCATTACAAAAACCATTAGGCAAAACCTGGCATGTTTGGTATCGTTGGACTCGGCAAGGATTCAGGAGTATAAGGAGGTCACTCCCGTGAAAAAAAGCTGGCTTGAAAATTCTCAGGCTCCTTCATGGCATTGTGCCGATGATGTATACTGAGGTTTTTTTAGATACGCCAATGTTCTCATAGACTATCAAGGTACCCTGGACAAAGACACTGCATGCCATCTGTCATTAGACTAACGGTTGGATGCGGTTATAACTATTTTCATGATGTTTTTTCCCTGTTATAGCGCCACCAAGTGGCCAATCGTCACGATTTTTTAAATGTGACCTCAGATTGAACTTATGAATATGTGTCCCAAGTTTAGCAAAAATATCTCTTTCTGTTCACAAGTTCTAACCGTTTTAGTAAGAGTGGCTCTGGAGCCATCAAAATTGGGGTTCCCCTTAGCGACCGACAATTGAAATATTGAACATTTTTGATGATTATTGACAGTCAGACTCCAGAGAATATTTCTGCAGTGGTTTGGTTCCGGTCAGGCCAAAAACCTAGGAGTGGTTTGCAAAAGTAGGTTTTACATAAAAACGCAATTTACTCGAAATTGGAGCCGAAGGGCGAGCCAATCCGAGGCATATTGTTCGGCTTGAGCCAAGGATTCCAACGATGTAAGACACTTGAGCCTATGCCTGACGGTTGAGGAGTTATGAGCCATTTCGTACTTTTGGCCGCTGTAGCGCCCCCGTCAGGCCGATCGGGGCGTGCCTTGGTGACGTTGTAGGCGGTGTAAGTACTACCAGCCCCCAAAGTGTCAAGTCTCTACAACTTACGGTTCGTTCTGCCCGATCAGTTTTATGTGGAGAATGTTGCATCATGGGAAGTTAACTGTTGCTTCATGCTTGAACCCCTAAAAAAATAAAAGTAACTGTTCATTGGGAGAATTAATCGTGATTTGCTACACATTAAGTTTAAAATATTGAGTCCCTGGTTAAATTATTTTGTTAACGCGACAGTAATTGTACTAGAACATTCCTATTTCCATGGCGACGTATCAAGCGTCACGTGACACTTTTTGTGGCTACGTACGTGCCTGTCTTTTACAAAACGTAACGTAAATCCATCCATTTCTCCCGAAAGACATTAAAGTGAGTGGCTGGTGAACAGGGAGAAGACTTTATAGTTGCCTATAGGCTAAAATGTGCGTTTGTTGTGGGGGGAAAATAACATGTCTCAAAATTACATTTGAAAGGTTTATTATTTCCGCTTAACATTACTTAGATATGATATCAGTGTGTTTTTTTTTCCCTAAAATTATAAATGGTTCGCTAGTATTTGTGTATTTAAATGCCTGAAAAAGAAAAAAGAAAACATTATTTGGTTGAAAACTGTCTGAACGTAAGATAATAAATGACAACTGACACGCGCTGCTGAAAACACTCTATCACGCGTTCTGGCTCAGTGCCAAACGTGCGAAAGCAGCGCTGATCATGCGTCAATGATACAGTGCTATACTACAGTCAGTGATTATTACAACTCTGATCTGTGGTTTTAGAAGGTGGGTCAAGTCTCTCCAAGTCACAGGGCTCAAGTCCGAGTCAAGTCGCGAGTCATTGTTGTCAAAGTCTAAGTCGCGTCGCAAGTCATCTTTGAATATGTCAAGTCGAGTCGCAAGTCATCAAATTTGGGACTCGAGTCCAAGTCAAGTCCAAGTCATGCGACTCGAGTCCACAACCCTGCTAAATACTATAATATATAAATAACAATACTATAGTGTCATGATTCTGCCATCAGGTCTGTGAGTTCTAGTATTTTGGCAGGATCATGACAGACCCATGTTCTGTGTGCAAGCACATGGCCTTGTGTTTTGGTCATGTGCTTGTGTTGTCTCGTCTCGTTACCCCGCCCCCTTGTTATCCTGATTCTGTCATTAGTGTTTCACCCGTGTCACCTGTTATGTTTGATTAGTCTTCCTATTTAATCCCCTTGTGTTTGCTGTCTTGTGTCGGTTCATTGTTATACGTTGATCGTGAGTACCCTCTGTACATCTAGTCATTGTTAGCGTCTCTTGAAGACTTATTTGTTTTCTTGTTCATTTGTTTCCCGGTTTAGTCTAGTCAGTCAGGTATTCTGTGTTCCATCTGTTTTGCCCTCTCATGGGTTTTGTTTTCCTGTTTTTGTCATTAAACCGTGTCTTATTGTATACTGTCTGCGTTTGGGTTCATCTCCGTGTCTGACCGTGACATATAGACAAATAAGAGAGAACCAATTTTGAAATTTACCCAGCCGTTGTCAAAAGCGGTTTTCATTCGATCATTGCCTTGACCTCATAAATATGCTAATAAGAACATTAACCTATGGTTTACAAATGTATAGTGTAAAATCTTGAAACCAGACCAACCACTATCCCAGGAACAGTCTAAGTATAAAACATGAAACAAGATAACCCACTGTACAACGGCCCTCGGCTGACAATTTCAAGTTTGAGAAGCCCAAAAAAGAATGATCGCTATTTTAAGCCATCAAGAAAGAGTTTTATCTCACATCCCTAATGTTTGATGTGTCATTCGACATTTGAAGTCTTGGCTTATGTAGCTGACACACAAATCTCTGATTAACCTTTTTCACAAAAGACGATTCGGTGCAACTGCCTCCCTCTGTGATTACATGAGAGGATTTCCCAGAGCAGATATTCCTCATTCAGCTTTATAATGACAGTTTGAACAAATGAGGTGTCTAGACAAACAGTCGGGTTGGGAGAGGGAACCAAAAGCATTCTGCATTTCCCATGAGCTTGGCTGTGCATCAATGAAAACAATCTTCAAAGCCAATTTATTTCATAATGTGTTGTTTCACCGCATACGAATCATCATTAGTGTTTCGGATACTAAATAAATAGTGTATTTTTAGCCTGTTAGAAGAGAGGTATAGGATGGCCATGCAAACATAAATAATAAATCGCCTTGTCCTTGTCTTAAAATACATCTGAAAAGCAATGAAATGTGATAAACTGTTTCATCCGGATCGCCTGATATTTGTGGCAGTCACTTTCAAGATGAGAGCACGACTATATAAGTTACTGATAGCACTGCAGACTGAGTCTCTGTGGGTCTTAAGCTCAGGAAGAAAGAGGCCAAACAAGTCGATCCGATATTGTAACTCAGCAGCAGTCCCAGCCGAAGATAAGTACACGTCTGGTGCAAGACTGTCAGGAGCTGCAACACAAAAACACAACCTTCTGTGTCTGTCTTTGCTGACCAGTAGTATTTCCTTCCCTTATGTCCTTTTAAAACCAGCTACTTGTCCGTTCTCAGCACTGTAGTTTTACTGGGTTTCTGAGAGCTGCCACACACATCCTGCTCTAGTTCAAAACAGTGAACTCTCATTAGTGGTGTTTGCTTTTGCTCACTCTTGGAATTAGGGATTTTAACCCCAAGTGCTATGCTTTGGAACATAACTCACTGCACCTCTGTGCTACAGCTACAGACATTAACAATACTTCAAATAATGTGGCTTGTTTTTTTATTAGTGCCAATTTGAGACATATGATTTTCACCTGGGAGCAACAACAACAAAATGGCAACAACAAAAAAAGGAAGGAAGGAAGGAAGGAAGGAAGAAGGGAAGGAAGGGAGGAAGGGAAGGAAGGGAGGAAGGGAAGGAAGAAAGGAAGAAAGGAAGGAAGGAAGGAAGGAAGGAGGAAGGGAAGGAAGTAAGGAAGAAAGGAAGGGAGGAAGGAAGGAAGGAAGGAAGGGAGGGAGGGAGGGAGGAAGGGAGAGGAAGGGAGGGAGGGAGGAAGGGAAGGAAGGGAGGAAGGGAGGAAGGGAGGAAGGCAAGGGAGAGAGGGAGGGAGGAAGGGATTTTTTTTTAAACTAACTAAATTGAAAGAAACAAACGTAAAAACTAAAGAAAGGATGTTTGTCAGAAATATTACTGGTACTCATTCATGAGCAGATAGAGGTGTAAACAAACTACATTTCCCATAATTCACACCGAATGTTTTTTTTTTCTTGGCTGTTCGTTATATGTCGTAAGTGGTAAAAAAAAAAAAAAAGTTGACTTCATGTTAAATCATAAGATGGAACTTTACGAGGAACACAGCACAAGGGGCCACCTAGCAACAACACTGAAAGAAATGAATTGATGGACAATTAATTATGCAGTTTATTTAAATTTACAGAATAAAGACGCATATAGTTTGTTGCTCCATAGAAATTATCCTAGTTCCATGTGCTACAATAAACTATTGAAATATGTTGTACTGAAATAGTGTGAGAGAGAGAGAAAAAGAGGGGAAAAAAGAAAGGTTTGAGAGGCATGAAAATGTATGTGTGTATGTGTGCACACCTGGGAACAGTGTGAGAGATGATGGAGTGGATGAGAAAATGAAGGCTGGTGCTGAGGGCGCAGTTTTAGCTCAGAAGAATAAAATTGGTGTCCGGTGAGACAGCTCTTCCCTACAAACAACGATCAAACCGTCAGCTAATCCCTCACAACTAACCATCAATCGAATACAAACATTTACCACAGCCAACAAGCAACATCCAAGAACATACACATGCAAAGTAAGCCTTAATAATGAATACATTAATATTTAAGCATGTTTGAGCATCTGTTGAAATTGGTTGTTTATTTTTTACTTGCTAAAAAAAGTCTACGCAGTTAAAGGGACAGTTCACCCCAAAAAATTATTTTACTTTCCCCTCATGTCAAAACATCTATGACTCTCAATCTTCTGTCAGTTTTTTTTAAAGCCATCACTGACGTCAAACCTGACAAAACGTCTTGAAGCACCAAGTACCTAACCAGCTTAACCACAAGATATGTTCATCTAAAACAAGTTAAGTCTCGTTTTATGAATGTTTATGTATATTTCTAAAGAAAATAATAATCTTATGTTGAAACATGTGCCATTTTGTGGTACAGTATCTCTGCTTCCTATAGATTTTCTCATTAGGTATATGCATGATCATTTTCTTCGCAAGAAATTTGAGTGAAATTGTCCATGACCTCCCTCACTCTCTTTTGAAAGCACTTCAGTTCCCCTCACTGAACATCATTCTCAATTAAAAGGAATGAAAAGCCTTTAAAAAGCTGAAGGCAGCAGAACATGAATTGGTTCACATCATCAAGATTGATTTGTCACTCAAAAAAAAGGTGCGTTCCCAGCCAACAATGGTTCCTTTTGAGCACATCAAAGCTGAGTTTCCCCCCCGCAGGACACAATAGTGTGGTGCGCCTGTTTTAATCTCAAAATTGCTGTTCTGATGTTTTCGAAAAACTGTCTACTTTGTCACAAACTTCACACTTCAGTCCATACCTTCCAGTCTTTTACGCCTTCTTCTGAACCACAAATACACTATCAGCTCTACACAAAGCACACAACATATTTATGACTCCACTTCTCTGGCATAGTACACTACAAATGTACTTCTTTAGACAGGCAGACAAATTATATGTTAACTAGCATATTTATGTTTTGGTTGCAACATAAAATTGACTACAAATGTGAAATCTTGGATATTAATGTTTAATCTGCCCCTCAAAAAAATACTGCATTTACTGTGGGACTTTAGACATAATGCAATTTTTTCCCAGTTGCTTAAACAGATTTCCTGAAACCAATAGTAAACTTCTCAATATTATGAACATGAAAGCAAAAGTAAAACTTATGTCAGAGATCAGCCAGGTCCCATCACCACACAATCACTGAGATCACTATCACCTGAGTACTAATCACCACACACCTGCACGTCATCAGACACTCTTCACAGTCAGTATTTAAGCACTCATCAGCCACAGTCACATTGTCTGATCTCGTTAATAATGTTCAGACTCACTCCTATACTACCTAACCTGCTATCCAGCGATATCTCCTTTGATCTCCAGCGATATCTCCTTTGATCTCCAGCGATATCTCCTTTGATCTCCAGCGATATCTCCTTTGATCTCCAGCGATATCTCCTTGATCTCCATTCCTCACCTCAAGCTCCAGCGATCTCCTTTCGATCTCCAGCGATCCATCCGTTCCATTCCTCAAACATCAGAGAACCATCTATTAGCATCACTATCACTCTTCTTCACCAGTAAGGACTGTAGATTGGTTTTACCATCATCCTCCATCCCGCGCTGTCATCTATTTCCTCATACTATTGTGCCTTATCATCTGTAATACCAATAAACCTGTTTATTATCAACTTACCTGTTAACTCTGGAGTCTGTTCCGTAACAGAAGACCAGACCAACACAGCTGCAATATGAGTTCCCCCGAATCATTCGAAGAACTGGTGGACGTCTTCAAACATGCATTATCTTCAGCTACTTCCGCATCATCCGACACCGATCCTTCATCACCGTCTACTGTCGTCAGTCCCATGGCCACTCCAGCGCCCTTCTCTGGCGTGGCGGAGGAGTGTGAGGGATTTTTACTGCAGTGTTCACTGGCCTTGGAGATGCAGTCACCACGTTATCCCACCGAACGCGCGAAGATCGCATATATAATTTCCTTGCTGACAGGACGAGCGCTGCATTGGGCCCAAACAGTCTGGAATCAAGATACTACAGTCACACGAACCCACAACAACTTCGTTGCTCATTTCCGGGAGGTCTTCGGAATTCCGGATGGTGATTCAACCACGGGTGAGAAACTATATCACCTCAAACAAAATGCTGATTCTGTCTCCGATTACACTCTTAAATTTAGAACCCTAGCAACAGCCAGCGGGTGGAACGAACGTGCGCTTCTTACCACCTATCGGCAAGGTTTAAACCCACGGCTGCGATTACATCTCGCTGCTTACGACGATGCCATTGGTCTTGAAAGGTTTATGCATCTCGTAATCCGCACCGATCGACGTATGCAACCATGCCTAGGAGATTTAGAGGGCCAGTTTCCTCCTTTTCCGTCTCGTCAACTCGAATGAACCAGTTCTCAAGAACCAGTTCCCATGCAAATTGACAGCACTCGTCTTTCACGTTCTGAGCGTCAGAGGAGGATGGCCCAGGGTCTCTGCTTATATTGTGGCGATGCAGGACACCTCATTTCCGTCTGCCCCATTCATCCACCACGTCCATGGCTAAGTGAAATCCATAACTTCTCTGGTAGTATGAAACCACTTACTACTCAAGTCACCATTTCTACTCCCCATCTTTCGATCCCAGTTTACGCCCTTCTCGACTCCGGGTCAGCTGGCAATTTCATCTGCGACTCCCTCTGCCGCCAGCTCAACCTCCCGAAGAGGCGCAATCCGGTCCAATATCAAGTTCAGTCAATAATCGGTAAGCCACTCAACAAAAATAATGTACGTCACACGATAGGACCCATCCAGTTACAGGTTGGACTCCTTCACATAGAATCCATTTCCCTCCTGGTTCTGGAGAACTCCACTGCTGATATAGTTCTGGGACTTCCATGGTTGGTACAACACAGTCCATCACTTTCCTGGACCACCGGAGAAATCCTGAAGTGGGGCGATAATTGTTTCTCAAACTGTTTTACGTGTCTGCCTCAACCCGTTACTCCTCTCCCCATCCACTCCACGTCCATCAAGAGCCCTGTAGAGAAACAGTCAGTTGAAATTCCTACCTGTTACGCTCACTTCAGTGATGTCTTCTGCCCTAAAAAAGCTTCATCACTACCACCACACCGACCTTGGGATTGCGCCATAGACCTCCTCCCGGATGAACCAGTGCCCCACGGTAGGATCTATCCACTCTCGCTTCCGGAACAGAAAGCCATGGAGGAATACATTGCAGAAGCGCTCCAACAAGGATACATCCGACCTTCCACTTCCCCTGCTGCATCTAGTTTTTTCTTCGTGGCAAAGAAGGACGGTGGCTTACGGCCCTGCATAGATTACAGAGCACTCAATAAAATTACTGTCAAGTTCCGGTATCCACTTCCTCTTGTCCCAACAGCCCTGGAACAACTCCGTGGTGCCACCGTTTTTACTAAATTAGACCTCCGCAGCGCATATAACCTTGTCCGGATACGTGAGGGGGACGAGTGGAAGACAGCCTTCGTGACACCTACTGGTCACTATGAGTACCTGGTCATGCCATATGGTCTAGTAAACGCCCCCTCCGTATTCCAGGATTTCATGCACGAGGTACTCCGGGATTTCCTTCATCACTCTGTTATAGTTTACACTGATGATATTCTGATTTACTCCCGGTGCCTGGCCGAACATCGCCATCACGTTGCGGAGGTCCTCCAATGTCTCCGAGAACATCAGCTCTTCCTCAAAGCAGAGAAATGTACTTTCCATCAGTCATCCGTAATGTTTCTCGGTTACAATATCAGTAAACATGGCATCCAGATGGACGAGGGAAAAGTAAATGCAGTCCGGAACTGGCCCTCACCTACCACCATCAAGGAGTTACAACGCTTTCTGGGGTTTTCTAACTTCTACCGCTGGTTTATCCACAACTACAGTTCCGTCACGTCACCCCTAACCAACCTGCTCCGGAAGAAGCCCAAGTCTCTGTCCTGGACTCCTGCAGCCACCTTAGCTTTCCAAAGCTTAAAGGACTCCTTCACAAGAGCACCACTCCTGACCCATCCAGATCCCAACAAGCCTTTCATCATAGAGGTAGATGCCTCCACTACTGGGGTAGGAGCGGTACTCTCACAGCAACAGGGGAACCTGGCCCGTCTTCATCCGTGCGCTTACTTTTCCAAGAAACTTTCCCCAGCGGAGATTAATTACGACATTGGCAATCGAGAACTCCAAGCCATCAAGCTCGCTCTGGAAGAATGGAGACACTGGTTGGAGGGTGCCAAGGAAAAATTCACAGTTCTCACTGATCATAAAAATCTTCAATATCTCCGGGAGGCCAAACGTCTTAATCCTCGGCAGGCAAGATGGGCTTTGTTCTTCACTCGTTTTAACTTTGACATATCGTCCAGGAACAAAGAACCTCAAAGCAGATGCTCTATCGCGTCTTTACAATCCTGAGGGTAACACAGAGGATCCCGAACCCATCTTGCCCCAAAAGATTCTTGTGAGTCCCATTAAATGGTCTCTACAGCAACAGATCACTTCCTCCAGTGTCTCTGAGCCATCTCCGCCGGGATGTCCACCCGATCACATCTTTGTTCCTCGGTCACAACGTAATAACGTAATAGGATTTCGCAACAGACCTACCACCCTCCGAAGGTAACACCTGCATCTTTGTGATTGTTGATCGCTTTTCCAAGTCTTGCCGTCTAATACCACTAAGAGGACTCCCTACTGCCCTGGAAACAGTTGAATTACTGTTCAACCACGTGTTCAGATATTACGGAATTCCAGAGGATATTGTTTCAGACAGAGGCCCGCAGTTCATCTCCCAGGTTTGGAAAGCTTTTTTTCAAACTTCTAGGTGTGGCCGTCAGTTTGTCATCAGGTTACCATCCTCAAACGAATGGGCAAACGGAGAGGAAGATTCAGGAAATTGGGCGTTTCCTGAGAACCTTCTGCCATGGCCATCAGAACTCTTGGCATCAATTCCTAGGCTGGGCCGAGTATGCACAGAACTCCCTACGTCAGTCTGCTACTGGACTCACTCCCTTCCAGTGCGTACTTGGCTACCAGCCTCCATTGTTCCCGTGGTCTGGAGAGCCTTCTGATGTTCCTTCTGTCGACTTTTGGTTCCGTGAGAGGGTCTGGGACGACGCTCATCATCACCTCCAGAGGGCGGTGCGCAGACAAAGAGTCCAGGCAGACACCCGGAGAAACGAACCACCCACTTTCCAGCCTGGACAGAAGGTCTGGCTCTCTACAAGGGATATCAAGCTACGCCTGCCCTGCAAGAAGCTCAGTCCCAGATACATTGGTCCCTTCATCATCACACGTCAAATTAACCCAGTTTCCTACCAGCTACAATTACCATCACACTACAGAATTCATCCTACCTTTCATGTATCACTTCTTAAGCCCTATTACTCACCTGTTCCTATTCCCTCAACAGAACCTGATCCAATGGAAGAACCCCCCTGCCTGAAATACTTGAGGATAGAACAGTCTACACTGTCAAGGAGATTTTGGACTCCCGACGTCGTAATGGTCACCTTGAGTATTTAGTGGACTGGGAAGGCTATGGACCAGAGGAACGGTCATGGACACCCAGGGAGGATATACTAGATCCGACCCTCCTTTCCACGAGACTCATCCAGACCGCCCTGCACCCCGAGGAAGAGGTCGACCACCGTGACGTCGGTTTCAGGAGCGGGCCGTGGGGAGGGGGGTACTGTCAGAGATCAGCCAGGTCCCATCACCACACAATCACTGAGATCACTATCACCTGAGTACTAATCACCACACACCTGCACGTCATCAGACACTTCACAGTCAGTATTTTAGCACTCATCAGCCACAGTCACATTGTCTGGTCTCGTTAATAATGTTCAGACTCACTCCTATACTACCTAACCTGCTATCCGTTCCATTCCTCAAACATCAGAGAACCATCTATTACCATCACTATCACTCTTCTTCACCAGTAAGGACTGTAGATTGGTTTTACCATCATCCTCCATCCCGCGCTGTCATCTATTTCCTCATACTATTGTGCCTTATCATCTGTAATACCAATAAACCTGTTTATTATCAACTTACCTGTTAACTCTGGAGTCTGTTCCGTAACAACTTAATTGTAACTCAACTATTGATATTACTGTAATCTCATTGAAATTCTCCCTTCCATTGGCAAACAAATAAGATATATTCTACATAGCGTAAGTCTCTTGAAGTCTTTGTGTGCAGATCCAAATTTAAGCTGTTATTGTTATTGGAACTCGCTGCCCCATTGTGCTACAGACATTGAAAATACCTCAAATAATGCAGTTTGTTTAGGAGAAATATGCTATTATTTTTCATATGCAATTGTCTTTAAAACAATCCCCTGGCAGTCAATAAAATGCCTGAAACAAGAATACATCAAAATTGTGTCTATGAGCTTTTTTGACATGGGCCCTGCTAATCTAATATCATTTCAATTATGGCAGAAGCAAATTTTGCACAAGATAAAATACACACAAAAAAAAACATTTACAATGTGAATATTTGCTCTTCATCATATGTAGAGTTGGAGTTCTCTTTTTGCACACAAAAATGTCAAAATGTCCTCGTTAACACAGTCGTTTGTCTTAAGTGAACGTAAACATTTGACAAAGAAAGCACATGTGTAACAGTTTATTGGATCCGTGCAGCTCTTAAAGTGACAGCAACCTAATATTACTGCTGCCGTCTCTATAGTAACGTTAATTAAACATTAAAAGACAAAGATAAAATTCACCAGCTTTTCTTGAATGGATAACTTCAACTATAATTGTACTGTATATTATATTTATAAAGTGCAATTTTATTTTACATTTGATTAGTTTCTGTTCCTGAATACGTGAAAATCTTTTTATAGTATATATTTTTAAATTACTTAGCGTTTACTTTTATAATTTACTTTTATAATGCTTGAAATGTATATTTGTTAGGCTAGTTGTATTTGGTATGGTAATATTAAACCATAGGCAATAGTTTCTTGTCTAAGTGTTCTTTAGACTGTTGATTTTTATTCATGGATTCAGCTATAATGAACTGATTTAAAAATAAGACTTGGAATAAATATGAATGATATTTACGTTTTTTTTTAAATTATCGAAATTAGGAAGCGATAAGATTGTAATCGATAAGCAGATTTGTAATCGTTGAAATTCAAATGATACCCAACCTTAATCAAATGGCAGTTGAAATGTGTTAACAACTTTACACAGGCAGACAAATACATTGATAGGACTAACTAGCATAATTTCAGCCTTGAATGCTACATAAACTTACATACAATATTTTCTAATTGCTAACAGATGTGATATATTCCACATTGTTTAAGTCTCCTAAAGAGACACAATAGCTTTGTGTTTTTATGGATTTTGATCTGTTCCTCACACAGTTTGAGAGTCTCACTAACAGACTTATCATGAGTGGTATGGAGCACTTTTATGATGCCTTTATGTCCTTTTTTAACCTTAACAGCTTCGGTCCTCATTCATTTGTTTTATATTGAAAGGAGTGGCCAGGATATTCTCCCAAAAAACAAACAAAAAAAACACCTTTTGTGCTCCACAGAGGAAAGTGAGATTGAGCAAATTACAGAATTTTCACTTCTGGCAGATCTATTCCTTTAAAATAGAAACAACTTGTATAGAGAATGTGAATCAGCATCTTCAGGGTAAGGCCAGCGAATCTCATCATCACAGACAATATTGCACTGTAGCTCAGGCCAGCGGAAGAAAAAGCTCCTGTTTGCCTCATGAACTTCAAGCAAGAGTCCAAGGTAATGTTCTCAAGCCACCTCCACTGCCTGCAAAAGATCATACTGCTCAATATGCAGATTTCTAACAAATGCTTTCCAGCATTCCATAAAGATGATCAACTACAGTGAAAGATCTCATCACAAACAAAAGTTATCCTTGAGCTTCCTCGCCTGCATCCTCTTCTAATTTGAGCAATTTCTGCATTGTTTGGATTCAAAGCCAATGGATTCAGTCATCTGTAGCTCTTTTTATACATCCTGAAGTTCTGCCTGAACAAATTCATTTACTAGCATTCGCATGGTGAGAAGGCTAGTTAAGTGTACTTAAGTTGTGATGGTTTTTGCTTTCTACATGAGCAAATGGTGTCAAATGCTGCATAGTTTGAAAATAAGGTTGAACAGATTTGCAATGTTTTAAACAGATAAATAATGTTTGTAGTTTTGATAAATGACTCGTTCTTTTAGTTTGACCAATTTTGTTGCATAAGCAATTGAGAAAAATTCAACGGACTGTAATAGCATTATTTTGGTAAAACTCTAGCACATTAGAACATCTCAAAAGTTAATGGTTAAAAAGAGCTATGCCAGCAATTCCAAAAGTATTACGAAGTATTTATGGTTGGGTTAAATCATGAGAGATGATTATGTAAAAATTTCTCATACTACAAAAGGGCCATAAATAAACTGGAGGCGTTCATTAGTGCTTTGGCGTTGTAATGTATGGAGCTCGCGAGTGGGATAGGAGGGTTAGTTAGCCAGCTATCAGCATGATGCATCAGTCCAGGCTGCTGTGCTCAGCGCTAGATTTGAAATGTGTCAGAGGTAATGGGAAATATCGTCTTATGTTTTTGCTATCATGACTTGCAGTGAGTTTAACTCCATCAAAGGTGCAGTGCTGTGTGAAGAGAGAAAATGCTCTCTAACCAAGATTCACAATGAGGCAATTCACATCGCATTTCATATCGAATAATATTATGTTGCAGTTGCGCGGCGTACATGATGCTTTATATCTTCCACTCAAGATTTAGAATGCAAGCCGCATGAAAATACATTACAATGACAGTAAATATCTAAACAGGGTTTTACAGAACGTATCTATTTACAACAAAAGACTTACACATGGGATGCGATTCCACCCATCATTCATGCCAGCTATATGCTGATCCACTTCATTTATTTTCATTCATTTTTAATGGAAACACAAGAACGGCTTTTCATGTTGCAGCACGCTGAAGCGTGTGCATCTCTCCCTGGAGAAGGCAAACAAAGTCATCTCAGCAGGGTGCCGAAATTTATGTCACCCTGTCCTTTCTCTATGGCCCTTAAACTGCAGCTCCACACCCCACAGAGGCGTTTTTGCAGAGGATCAGAGGGAGGCAGGGTACTGCAAAATAATTGGCAGTGCAAATTTAAAACAAAAAGTATGAGATCAAAACACTCTAAAAGTATCACTGTTTAACAATGACACCAGAGAATTTAAGATTCATTAGACTTGTAAACAAAGACTGCGGTGCGCGATTTACATCTTAAAGTAATATCGTCATTTATGTCTAGGGATACATCAAAACATTCTGGCTTATATTAATAAGCAGGTGATTATTTTTATGCTATGCTCAATGACTGATAAAAAGTATTTTTATTTGTCTAAAATGATGATGTAAAAAGTAAAAATCAATCATTTGAAATGCTACAAATGAATTTAGGCATCACAACATGTACAATGTAGAAAATGAAAAATTAAAATTTGCTAAAAATTACATGTAAAGTCGGCATGAAATTAAAATTCTAAATGAAAATATTTTTGAATTGTATGTTTGTATGTTACTAATTGTGAACATTGTGAATGATTAATGCATGGATGTTTTGACCTTGTAATTTTTTTATCAAAATGTCATTACTCAATCTTCTGGTGAAATGTCAGACTTGGATTTGATGTCAATGTTTTTGGTGTGAACGTGCCTTTATCGCTACAATTTCTGCACTGTTTTTTTGGGGACAATTTGTGGATTGGTGACATGCTGGAGTTCTCCAATTATTTGGTCTGCTTAAATCCCACCCATCTGTCTGTATCCATTCAACAACCAATGGATTGAACCAAGTGCCTGCCCTAGATTTATTTTTTTGATAATCCGTTTTCCACTAAGATGTACGTCACAATACGGAAGAATAAAAGCTGTCGCTGCTCTCGTGATTTTACTAATTTAGTCATTTAAAAACAATAACATTGTTAAAGTGTTCAAGATTAACTTTAAGTGAGCATGACAGCAAAATTCCCATGCACAATTAAATATCCAATATCAGTTGCATAACAATAAATTGAAAGTAACCAATACATTTTTAAAGCTAATGACCGATATATATTGTAATGCTTCCCTAATGAGATAATAATTCGGTTCTGAAGATGGTGAACACACAGGGCTAGATCTTGAGAGAGAGAGAGAGAGAGAGAGAGAGAGAGAGAGAGAGAGAGAGAGAGAGAGAGAGAGAGAGAGAGAGAGAGAGAGAGAGAGAGAGAGAGAGAGAGAGAGAGAGAGAGAGATGCAGCTTCTGTGGCCAAGCACCAGCTCCGGTGGATAACTTTGGCTCCTAATTTCAGAAGTCCAGCGCAAAGGCTGTGCATTTTTCTTTGTGTATTAAGTGACAACAGAAAGGGTGTGACTAGCATTTAAAGACAACCAACAGAACCCCGTTTTTGTATCTCACTTTTAACTTCATGCAAGCAGAGGGAGGGGTCGCGACCCTGGCTCCTCTAGTTTTGAGTGGCTTTGGTTACTCCAATGAATATCAAGGGCAGATCAGTTCCATTATTCATCAGCCAGCTGCTTAAAAGTGCCTAAATTTACACATATATTGGAGAAGACAGAGTGAACTTCCTGTCCCTCTCTCTCGCCTGTAATATTGCCTCATTCTGAGTTTTGTTATTGTGGGATCTTCACAAAACCTGGCACCCCAGAGGCGTTGTATGCATTTGTGGGTGGCAGAAGATTTATAAACATAGGACAGCCAGATCGCATTTACCCGCTGAATTATTGAACAGGGATTTTATGAGTTTCTCCTCTCTCTCCATCACATTTTCTGTTGGCAATGTCATTCAGAGTTTACCGAGTTGCCAGCTGCCTAAATGATCTCAATATACTGAAAGATGATGAATTCTGAGAGAACTAAGTACTACAGTGTTCAAACTCAGCACATAATCCTTAGTTACTGGGTTGGTGATGTCGAACATCTGAGTTTCCATTAGAGTGTTTGTAGAACTGTTCACTTCACTTGTCATTCTGTAGCCAAACTGCAGCTGTGTTGTGTGAGGTGTTTTTTGGGGCAGCATGTGCAGACTTTTTTCCAGCATCATGCCAAATCCTACACCCATTTGGTCATATTTTATTTTAGCTAATCTAAATGCTTTTCTTGTTAGCCTTCTGCTAATTTGCATAGCAGTTAGTTAACTTATCTGGCCAATTGGTTAACCTTGCTAACCTTTCTAACTGTAACCACAAAAACCGTAAACCTGTAAGAACTTCGTTCATTTTCAGAACACAAATGAAGATCTTTTTAATGAAATCTGAGAGCTACAACATAATTAATCTCCAATGCAGGTTCAAGCAACAACATTTGCTCTCGCATCATCAACACGGATCTCGTGAACGCACAGTCACATGGATTATTTTAATTACGTCTTTATACCTTTTGGGGGCTTGAAAGTGGTAGTTGCGTAGGCTGTCAATGAAAGGACAGAAACCTCTCCGATTTCATTTAAAAGATCTCCATTTGTGTTCCTAAGATGAACGAAAGTTTTGGAGGTTTGGAACGACATGAGATAATTAATGAAATAGTTTATGGTTAAACTAACCCTTTAAGTTGCAAACATTATTTTGCAGGGGTGTAAGAAAATGTATGAATATCGCGATATGTTTGGTGATACTGTATTGATTCTCAAAAACACTGTATCAATATTTATTTATTTTATTTATTTATTTGTTAACATCCAAGATTCATGTCAGTGGCTTTGTGTTTAAACCCTACCGCTATATTGGCAGTGATATCTCAGAACGGATTGGATGTACTTTCTTTTGTTAAATACTTTAGAAATTAAAAACTGCTGTGTGTGTGTGTGTGTGTGTGTGTGTGTGTGTGTGTGTGTGTGTGTGTGTGTGTGTGTGTGTGTGTGTGTGTGTGTGTGTGTGTGTGTGTGTGTGTGTGTGTGTGTGTGTGTGTGTGTGTGTGTGTGTGTGTTTGAGCGCCTGCCCACTCATATCATCAGCTCAAACTATTTATATACCTAAAGAATCATGCAATCATTTTACCATTTTCCTTTTACTTAGATTGCACAAATTAGTGATCAGTGATATAAATGCAGATGACACCATTTTGGTTAAATTATAAATGAAGTTTTTGCTCAGGTTTTATGCATTTGGTGTGTGTTCAGGAAAGTTTTTCTAAAATTAGATACTCTTCCTAAAAGAATAAATATAGCAATATATCGCCTTTCATACAGTATCACAATATATCATATCATAACCCCTGTATCGCGATACGTATCGTGACGCCAGATTCTTGGCGATACACAGCCCTATTATTTTGTTGAGTTCAGTTGACATAATAATCAACGCATTCTCACCCCAAGGCGTCATTTAATTTACACTTTTGACCATGCGTCAACTAACTGACGCTAAAGGGTGCCTTTAGCGTCAGTTAGATGACGCTTCCGTTATGGGTAGGTTTAGGTATGGGGTAGGGTAGGCGCGTCTCATGTTGACGCTAAAGGGTGCCATGTGCGTCGGATGTAGACGCGTGGTCAAAAGCGTCAGTTACATGACGCCCGAGGATGAGCGTCATCTAATTGACGCTAAAGGGTGCCATGTGCGTCGGATGTAGACGCGTGGTCAAAAGCGTCAGTTACATGACGCCCGAGGATGAGCGTCATCTAATTGACGCTAAAGGCACCCTTTAGCGTCAGTTAGTTGACGCATGGTCAAAAGTCTCAATTAAATGACGCCTTGGGATGAGAACGGGCTGTAATAATGTTGATCATTACATTACATTTATATTGTGTGTAATTTAAACTCAATTTAAAAAATATATGCGGGGACCGTTTGAGACCGCTTTTGAATGTATGCTCGCTTTTTACTTTCAATTATGCAATCATGGGTACTCTGTGTATAGAGAACAGCAGTACTGAGTGCACAATTGTATTTTTACAAGATGAGATATTTGTGATATTTGAGATATTTGCGCAAATACTATGCCATTGTCCTGTCAGTCATCTTATCTCTCCTTACTCTTGTCACGTAATAAGTGAAATCTGAACCCTGCTGCACTGTGCTGTGACTCTACAGCTCGTGCTATATAGAGCAAAGCAGACGCTTTCAGTTTATAACTGCAGCGTGTACTAGGGTCGTTATCCAACTGAACTAAATGGTTTTTATTTCAATAAAAAAGCAAAACGACAGTGGAGGCGGTGCCGTGGTGGGCAAGTAATGTAATCATGTACAGCTGAACACTGCAACACCGGTAACACAGACTACTGCAGCAAGCCTATTCGATAAGTTCGCAAAATATACGTCATAAACAGTCTAATCAGATTGTAACATTATCCTTATGCCTTTCATACAGTATCACAATATATCATATCATAACCCCTGTATCGCGATACGTATCGTGACGCCAGATTCTTGGCGATACACAGCCCTATTATTTTGTTGAGTTCAGTTGACATAATAATCAACGCATTCTCACCCCAAGGCGTCATTTAATTTACACTTTTGACCATGCGTCAACTAACTGACGCTAAAGGGTGCCTTTAGCGTCAGTTAGATGACGCTTCCGTTATGGGTAGGTTTAGGTATGGGGTAGGGTAGGCGCGTCTCATGTTGACGCTAAAGGGTGCCATGTGCGTCGGATGTAGACGCGTGGTCAAAAGCGTCAGTTACATGACGCCCGAGGATGAGCGTCATCTAATTGACGCTAAAGGGTGCCATGTGCGTCGGATGTAGACGCGTGGTCAAAAGCGTCAGTTACATGACGCCCGAGGATGAGCGTCATCTAATTGACGCTAAAGGCACCCTTTAGCGTCAGTTAGTTGACGCATGGTCAAAAGTCTCAATTAAATGACGCCTTGGGATGAGAACGGGCTGTAATAATGTTGATCATTACATTACATTTATATTGTGTGTAATTTAAACTCAATTTAAAAAATATATGCGGGGACCGTTTGAGACCGCTTTTGAATGTATGCTCGCTTTTTACTTTCAATTATGCAATCATGGGTACTCTGTGTATAGAGAACAGCAGTACTGAGTGCACAATTGTATTTTTACAAGATGAGATATTTGTGATATTTGAGATATTTGCGCAAATACTATGCCATTGTCCTGTCAGTCATCTTATCTCTCCTTACTCTTGTCACGTAATAAGTGAAATCTGAACCCTGCTGCACTGTGCTGTGACTCTACAGCTCGTGCTATATAGAGCAAAGCAGACGCTTTCAGTTTATAACTGCAGCGTGTACTAGGGTCGTTATCCAACTGAACTAAATGGTTTTTATTTCAATAAAAAAGCAAAACGACAGTGGAGGCGGTGCCGTGGTGGGCAAGTAATGTAATCATGTACAGCTGAACACTGCAACACCGGTAACACAGACTACTGCAGCAAGCCTATTCGATAAGTTCGCAAAATATACGTCATAAACAGTCTAATCAGATTGTAACATTATCCTTATGCCTTTTGATTCATATAGATTCTGTGTTAAAAATAAGCCAAGCGCACCAGGACTAAATGTATAATTTTATTCTTTGGCCCGGACCAAAAGAATCAAGAGAAACAAACTACAAGTGTGAAGACACCCTAACAAACAATAAATAAAATAATTTGGAAAAAAATAACACACACACAGAAGAAAACAAGCCATTCCATCAACATGACAAATAAATTAACAGGCATGCAAATGACACCGGCTTCTCACCCCCCAGGCGGAGTTCATCAGCCCAGGTGTTTACACTTCTTAACATACTGAGCGGAGCATGTAATTGACATTCATTTGAATAACAATAGCACCTGTGAGTTTGATTATATGGATGCCAGCCATCACTCCCAGCACTTTGAGGCACTAAATCTAACCTTTAGCTTAGACCGTCGAATCCCTTATCGAAACCAAGAGATGTAGCAGCCGCTAATACTGCAGCAGCTCATTCCTAATGGAAGATAGCTTGAAGCCTGTTGACAAAGCATTTGAGAGCAGGCCCTAATGCTGTGCCTCATTAGGATTACCCAGGGCCTGAGCCCTGGCAACATCACTCATGACGGCCGTCATGACAACAGGAGACTGCAGAGCTGTCACAGAGACCCAGCTACAGGTCTCTACAACATATACTTCAGGAGGAGCTGGAAAATGAAGCATGCGACAAAGGAGAGAGAGAGAGAAAGGGAGGGAAAAAAGGAACAAGGGTTGATATACAGTCTATCACTTTCCCCTAAATAAATCCTCACAAGGGCAGACCGGCAGTGTCTCTTACCGTGAGACGGTTCAGATAGCTGCACAATACAGAGGCAGGGTTTGAACAGTCCCCAGTGGCTAATAAATCTCTGCATCAAGACAACGCTGCAACATGAGCTAGTTTATCCAAGAACTGGTCAGTCCAGCAAAGACCGGGTTATCATCTCAGAGCTTTTCATCGCACGGCCCAAAGGATGCCGATGACAGGATGTAGTTACGGCTTCCATATCTTATTCATATGGTCAGATCCCACCTGGTTCTTGAGGTCGTCTAGAAACATCTATTTGCCACTATTGTTTTTTTATTTATTGTGTACTCCAGGGGTAGTACCAGACCAGACAACCATTCCAGGAAGAGTAGATACATTTCAGCGCTATCCCAAAACTAGCGTGTTACAGATGAATCCAGCTATGTGAAAAGGATCGGTACAGTACTTCGACAATGTGTTACTAGCACTTCCATAATAGGCTTGCTATAATAGGCGGTGTTACCAGTGTTCAGCCACAACACCGGTTACATCACTTGCCCACCTCAGCACCGCCCCCAATGTCGTTTTGATTTTTTTATAGTATTAAAAATCATTTAGTTCAGTTAGAGAACAGACACTACAATTACAAACTGAAAAAAGTGTCTGCTCAATTCAGCGTGAACCAAACAACAGTCGCAGCAGGAGACAGATTTCATCTCACTTCGCCTCACTCTTGACTGATAAGATGATGGAGGCAGATTTGGTTTCAAATCTAAATGTAAGTGCCTTTTTAAGCGAGTTTGTCATTATACTGTTTTGTTGTTGTGTTTTTCATTAAGACTAACAATGAACCCACCCTACCATACTGGGACGCACAATGTGTCTTTCCTCCAGGTGCACAAATTGATATTCAGCAATGCCCATGTTGCCGAACACGATTTCACATTCTCAAGTGACAACAATATCTAGCAGAAATCAGAAGCTGTGGTCATGCACGGATTCAAGGTTGGCCTGTCAACACTTTTTGTCCACGGGAAGGGAGGCACTCCAGAGAGGGCATTTGCATGACTTCATTGTTTTCCGCCGTGAGTCATTTGAATGGCACAGGGGGAAGCGTTAGGACAGACACTCTACGAGAACGAGTGCCGGGCAACAGCTGCCTTATCTACTCTCCATCGTTTTTTTTTAGAAAGCAAAACCATAACGGCTGTGGCACGGTAAAGGAGATGTCATCGGAATGGAAACGAATTTGACAGTTGCGAATGAAATGAGGTGAAAAAATCAAAGTCACATTCTATTTGGTCTGTGCGGCTGCCTGGTCTGAGATCAGTCTGAGCACATCTGTCTGTCTGTGTGTGTGTGTGTGTGTGTGTGTGTGTGTGTGTGTGTGTGTGTGTGTGTGTGTGTGTGTGTGTGTGTGTGTGTGTGTGTGTGTGTGTGTGTGTGTGTGTGTGTGTGTGTGTGTGTGTGTGTGTGTGTGTGTTTGAGCGCCTGCCCACTCATATCATCAGCAACATACTAATAATTCACAACAGATCTAGCCCGTATCAAATCAAAGATGAAAAGCAATTTACGACAGTAATCACCGGCCATCATTGAATTTCTGGCTTCAGAATTGATTGGTGCTATACACTCGAAACATTCCGCTTACAGGCTGGAAATGGAATTTCACACAAAATGTGTGTATTCTCAGGATTAATCCGTGTTTTCCAGGCCCACCGTGATGTCTATTCTGCCAAGCTTGTTTGTTTGCGTGCACGTGCAGCAGCATAAACTCAAAGAATCACTGTAGTCTGTTCAAGAGGCCTGAGTTCTGCTCCGAGAACAGCCTGCATCTAAAGAGCCCTAAAAGCGGAACAAGGTACGGCAGTTACATCTTACGTGGTGCCGGTCAGGGAAAACAAGCAGGATGGATGAGTCTATTCACAAGCTGTCCATTAGTTTTCATTAGTCTGTTCTGGGAACCTGTAGATTTATTGGCCAGATTTGCCTCACTAAGTCCTGGGGGCTTCCGTCTGATTGCGACACTGAACAAAAGAGTGATCAGCTCCCGTTTGTTTCAGCTCATACGCCTCATTTTTATCCCTCCCAATTCCAAGTCAGGGAGAAAAACCTGCCCGATGAGGCCTACCATTACCCTTGATCTGATTCATTTGATTTCGACCTGTTCGATCAATTAAAAAAAAAAATGAATTTCTCTTGTGACGAGGCCATAACTACACAACTACACCACGGTCACACGCTTGAGTAAGCGTCCTTGAGGGGCTCCTCAAAGATTCTCCTCACACTATTAACAACAATCGCAACATGGCAGCGCTAGAAATTAATTTTCTTTGGTTTGGGTTGAGAATCACAACTCATGTCCTGCATTGACCGGCGTGGCTAAAGACAAAGTGCTTTTATTGATTAAACAGATATCGATATAGAGGAGGACATAAAAGAAGGTGCAATCTTTACTAATAATACCCTCCATTCATATACACACTTTGCACATGCTGACAAAACCCTCATAATATTCATTACTCGCCATGCCTGCGTTTGTTGTGACACTGAAGCATTATGGTCTTGTTTACGACGGTTAAGGTGACAGAAAATCGGGTGTTTCATGTATCAAAGATATGATATTCTTGACCGCATCCACCCAATATTTAAAGTGCAAACACAAATGATTAATCTGATCACCATGGAGATATTGGATTCCTCTGGCAGTCTCCAATCAATACATTCTTTTCTCAAAGGGGAAATTTGGAGATTTCATTAACCCACTACGAAGCTCTTGACTGTGGTGGTTGAACCATTACACAAGGTGAAAAAGGGCAAGACCGTTCTTTTGGCCTAATCACACATATTTCCTTCCGCATGTCTATACTTCTTTTTTGGGGGCTGTACTTTAGCAAAGCGTTGACCAGGATTTATGGAGCAATAAACCGAAATGTATTCAAAAAAATGAATGGGCATTTTTTACAGCTTTCCACTGGTGATATATACTGCTTTGTTCAAACATGTTTCATCTTTCTTTTCTACAATATTTTGTAATTAATATCGGTTTATCTTTGTCGACCGCATGGCCTGCAAGCAACTCTGCAGTATTGCATGGTTTATTCATGTTGAATTTGTTTAATATGGTTGCAAGCCATGCAGATCAATTCTTAACATGCCATTGTACGCAGAATATCTGAAAGCTTTGAATTACTGTCTCCAAGGAAACTCCCTGTTCACTTTTGTAATCAGTCATTAGTTATTTCATTTTCCATTTATCAACAAGCCTTGTGATTCATAAAACACCCAAAGCGTCGCTGAGAATGAGTGTTTTAAATCAACATTGAAACTAATTTTACAAATCTCCTTTCTCATTTGTTTTTCCATGTGTACAGTCTCACACAGGAATATGTGTGGTCTTCTGCACTGGAGTTCCTCCCAAGTCCTCTTAAATTTGTATTCGAAAGGACCCCTTTCCTCTGAAATGTTGTTGAGTTTCCAAAGAAAGTCCAAAGACAAAAAGCCTCATTAGCTAAATTTGTCAAACTTGCATGTGATGTGCAAAAATTAGCTCTAACACAAGGGTAGAAAATACAAGATGACCTTGTTGGTAATAAAGCTAGCTCCTCTGTTTTATTTCTTCTAATTGTATGGCTTGGGAAGCAAAACTTTTGAAGTTGAAGTTGGCAAATATGCTCAAAGTTTAATTTGTGCAATGCACAGTATGAACAAAGCATTTTATTGTAGTTTTGTAAATTGCCGTTGAGTGCCATTTAAACCCTTTCCAACTCATGCATACACGAGACAATGCAGTCCCTCACTATGTCAGTGTTTTTTCTTAACCTTGCAGCCAGCATTTCCGTTCCTCTTGTCTTTCATTGATTGATTATACTTTGTCCTCACCACAAACCCACCAGACAGGGATAAAACACAAATGATTTTTATGCTTTGCCACAGTGAGGATCTGTTCAGCAGGCCTTTCATTAAACTATTTTATTCAAGAAGAATGCCCTCAAATGAATGAAAATAAATTCTATTTATTCATGTATTCTTTATTGCAGTTCTAATTCTGTCTGCGTAATCTGATGTTCATCCTGAAGCTTCGTCACTCACAAAGATACTGAAATGTGATAAAAAAACAGTTTTCATTCAGTATTCTGTTATATATTGTGCTATAAAACTGATTCTGTTACAGAATTCAGATTGGTCAAAAAAACGATATGCTGTATTTTTTCCCTCAATGGAATACTCAACTCAACTTTATTTATAGAGCTCTTTCAACACCACAAGTGGAACCAAAGTGCTGTACAGAAAAAATATAAAATAAAAAACAAAAACATAAAAACAATGCAAACATATGACATACACAGCTTACAAACCATTTTCAAATGCTAAAGAAAACAAATGTTTTAAGCGCACTCAGAAAAACACCCAATGAAGAAGAAGATTTTACAGACAGAGGAAGGTCATTCCAGAGCCTAGGATCTGCAACAGAGAATGCCCGATCACCTTTACATTTTAACCGAGATCACGGAACCATGAGGAGCAATTGATCATTTGAGCGAGAAATCTACTGGATTGACAGCGACTGATTAAATCAGTAACATATTCTGGTGCTCGGCCATGCAGAGCCTTAATAAAACACAATAAAAAACAGCCCATACAACTCATTGTATTGTGAGTATTCCTAAGACAAGATTTGAATAGGGTACCTATTATGCAAAATTCCCTTTTGTTTTTGAACATATTTAATATGCCTACAGTGACCACACATTGTGGTCAAATCCATCTAAGTTTGTTATTTTCCCCTTAATCAAAGAAGAACAAAAAAAAACGCATTCATTATACCAATTTCAAATTCTACACCCTCTATCTAAATTCCTTAATAAAAATACACTGATTCTCAATGAAATTTTGACTGTACAAAGTATTACGTCAACTGACATTTATATATTTAATTATATACTTTTGCAACTGCTTAGCTTTTCTTATTTAAATTGATAGCATTACACATATAAAGAAAGATCTTAAGTCACTCTGCAAAGAGGTTTTACCCAGAAAGAGAAAAAACAACTAGAAATGTCTCACTACAGGCCACAGATGTTGTTGAAGTCATTTAGTCTCCTCTCCTGGTGGAGAGATGGAATTACCCATCCTTATGTGTTCATACATCTTTCCTTCTCCAGATGACTGGCCCTCCCCTCTGGGATTGACACCTACCATTTATTCTCATTTTAGGCTTTCTTTAAGACATACAGAGCTCCTTAGTGAGGTATAACCAGCCTGGCTATCAGCAGACTGTGTTGTCCGAGCTATCCTGGAGCGCTGAAGCTCCCACTGTGCCAAGCCATCAGCGACAGCCAGCATCAGAAGACTGATGCTATCCTATCATGCTGTGGGAATAAGCGGCAACACATCAGATCAGTCCATCCTCGGTGAGGAGGGTAGAGAGGAGCCATTTGTCATTATCAAATGCCTTTTAATTTCAGCGTCTGATTTATGAGTTTCACTCCTCAAAGAAAGACGTACATTGGCAGTGTTTTTCTATTCTGTGGCATTTAGTTAATGCTGCATGTTAAAGCCCTATGAGTCACAACTAGGCCTACTCAGATCTCTCATCAATGACGTTATAGCCTAATTTATTTATAATTTATAATTTTTGTACAGCATGTTCTATTCAGAATTGAATTGAGAATCAGTGAATTAAATTTCGACTGAAGAAAATAGGATCTATAATTGGAATTTTAATTCAACAAAGAGGAACAAACAAGAGGGATATTTTGAAATACAAAAAAAAATAAAAATAAGTTCATTCAAATTTTATTTTAATTATGTTATCTGTGTTATTGTGTTCCTGCTGTAGGCCTACAGAAAAATTATAATCTGACTGGCTAATTGTCTTGTCATTTGTTTTGAGACATTGCATAAATACTGTCATTTGAGCATTTAGGTTTTTAACTTAACGATGTGAGACTAAAATACCTTAAATACCCTACCTTATAAAACAACATCCACACCCAGAATTAAACCAGAGACATTTTATATAGAGACATGCCACTTCCTCAATCCTCAATACAACTATATAGGGAAAACCCGTAACGCCAAAGATGGCGGCTGTATGCACATGTCCCGCCCCTCCCGCTGGAAAGCCAATCATCTGCTTTGAACAGTCAAGCCGGGAAACATTTAAGCCTATCGTCTGGTTCCACTGACGCATGCGCACAGTTGAGGTTTGCGGCAGCGGAGACGAGAACCCTTGCGCATGCGTAGTAAAAGTATAACCTGTGGGGAAAAAGGCATTTTAAACCTTATTTTGGGGCAAAGTCATCAAACGTTTTCAGCGATTTTTATCATATTTTACTGCTGTTTCTATACATGCAGTTTTTATGTTCCGGTGACCAGTGAAAGTGCAGTTCTGACTCTCTGCCCATTCATTTAGATAGGAGCCTGGTCTTGTTAGTCCGAAATAGCTGCCCAGAGGCGTTGCCAAGATGGCGGCCGAGTGGCGTGACTTGCCTAAAAGGACTTTGATTAAACACAAAAATATATACAGGCCAAGTAACCAACTTGGCAAGAAATTCTCAATTACTTCAGCAAAACATTTCAAATGAATTGTCTGCTTTTGTTTACGATAACATACAGACCTAGACACACCATATTGATCAGAACGAAGTGAAACGATCAGAATAAATGCATGTTTTGTGCATGTTTTGCTTATCTAACAGCACGGCAGCAATAAACATGCACAAAAAATAACCGTGCACTTACAGAACTCCGCTAATTCCACCTCGTGCACCACCAGTTTTTATAAGGTAGAATTCAATTGCGAAGTGCCTCCTTCACATGCTCAATGAATGTGCTATACATGCAGGCTGCCACGTGCATTTATTTGCTCCCAAGTCTTCTCAGTTTTGAGTTAATTCAGGGGGGTTCTCATGACTTGTTTTTAAAGCTACCATTCCTGATTTGAAAAGGGTCCCATTTGTAACCTATTACTCATTGAATACTGAATACACTGCAAATGTTACCCCATGAAATCAAAATGCACAATTTATTTTTATGGAATTTTGCGGTGTTTACTATAAATGATTTATCCATGCACATAATTATTTTTTTAATTCATCAGCCCTTCAAATCTTTAATAGACAAACTGAAGTCCTGCCCTATATTTTTTCTCATTCAAAGCTGTTTTACTCAGATAGGCCTTTTCATGCCAACTTTAAAACTATTAAGTGAAATAGAATTCAAAATAAATATTTTAACCTGCATTGTTGTCATATGACCTCGTCAAATAGAATGTGTAATTCAGAATATAAACAGTCTATGCAACTTGTAAATAAAACTGGTTATTTTGCATTTGTAATCCACTTTGTATCTTAAAAAAAACATAACAAAATGTGTCTAACAATTCCCATACTGTGCAAACTGGCCTGTAGTATACTATTCTGGATATAGATTATTTGTTGAATTCTTTGATAGGGCTCTTTGTTCACCCATACAACTAAGCATTAATGTTGATTTGATAATGTACTATGATGATAATGTACTATTTCCTTTCAAGGTTTATGTATGCACAAGCACCAACAGAGGTCTTGGCAGATTCCAACAGGGGTTCTCTCCAAATTCTCATATCTATACAAACATGCCTTGGGCCGCATTGAATATGCAAGTCATATTAAAACAAGCTCCCTTAGCTTTGTAATGCATGGCTTCTCTTGCTCTTTGCTTGTCTTGGGAGACAGTGTTTTGGTTTTAAAAGTTTTCTCTTTTCTGCACTTTTTTGTGCTGCTTAATTCATTATAGCGATTTGCAACACCACACCAAAATCTACAACAAAAAAATTATAATAAAAATACAGCTGCTCCAGTATCCTTGAATTAGTCTAACCCTTTTAATGTTTCTTTGAGTTTATTCATTCTCCTGACATTAATATTAAATATTAGTCTTTGCTGAATTAATTAATTCCCCCAAGAAAGTAATAGGCCATTCTTGCAGATGGAGGCAGAGCAGGTATACGCTGTTTTACGAAGCACCGCTGAATAATGATCCCTAAAAAACAACGTTTTTACAAAACTCTTTGTTAAGCTGCCATTCTGGGCCAAGGTTATAAAGAACCCCATCTATTAGGTTTGCAACAACATAAGGGAAATTGCAATGCAACAACGGCTGAGCCGTAGCAGACTACTAACCTAAAAAGCTAATTTGATTCATTTTCCAAACAGCTGAATGGAAACTCTTTCCGTGACTCATTTGTTTACCGTCCGTGACTGAAGATCCACAATCACTGGAAACCATCTAGAATGAGAAGAGGTATAAAAAAAAGCGTCACTGGTGAAATAGACTATGATTCAGATTGCTCTTAAAGCCTTCTGATTGTGTAGAGAGACCTCGTCTCCACTCAGGAACAATCTCGGCAGCACAGGAGCGTTCCAGTTCGGGGGTGGCATCTAAATTGCAAACAACAGACACAATCAGCAAGGAAATGGCCATTTCCTGTGAGTCAGCCACCGTGACAATTCTCCCCTGATAGCTACTGTTACAGTACAATGAGCAGGCATTGATGGAGATGTGGGCTGGGAAAACAAACCCTCAGTAAGTCAACAAGCTCGTGCACTTTGGGATGGTCAGTGGAGGAGAAAGGTGTCCGGATCACCTGTGGGGTTAGCGGGGCCAATGCAGGACCAATTGCGGGCTCTGATTGGGCCAATTTAACATGTGTTTATGCAGCGGGAAGGTAAACAACCCCCGAGACACGGTCAAGGGTGCAGGCACACCTATAACTCATGATAGACTGTGGCAACTTTAAATGGCATTTTAGATATCTCATCAATCTCTTTGATTTCACAAATCCCATCAGTTCATCGCATTCTGTCAGTGTGATCAGAAGCATATGTTATTCGCATTTGCGCTCATTAGATCAAATCGGTGAAGTTCCAGAATTATATTGCACGGGATGCACTGATGTCGCTTTCTCATTGATGGCTTGTTTATTGTTTAATTTGGGTTCAGCGAGAGCTCCTGACCAAGTGCTCTAGCCTTCAGTCACAGAGCAAAACAAGCATGTCTTTTCACTGATGGCTTTAATGATTGTCTTTCGGGCTTGTTGTCCGGGTAACCATTCCTTGTTTAGACGTGTTGTCAAGGCAACAAAGATGGAAAAATCAGTGGATTGAAATTATATTTTTAGAAAATCACCAAGATGCTGCCTGAGGTTGATCTAAAGGGCTGTTAATTCTCGAGATCTGCGTGTGTAAAAAAACACAAGAATGTTTCATTTTCTGCCTCTCTGCAACCCTGAAATGTCTTTTTAAATAGACCATTAAAATGAAATCGGAATCAAGATTTTGGCTTTTGTATGAACCCTTTAAATGAACTTCTGTTCAAAATGATAGATTTTCACCTTGATTATGTATTACTCATATGCTTGAGGCTTAGATTAATTTGTTTTTTGTTTTCATCAGAAAGCTTTAGCACAGCAAATAAAAGAGAGAAAAGTGAAGATTAGATAGATTTGTTGTGTTGCTTTATAATTGCTCTTTCTGCATGAGAGGCTCGCACTGCTGAAGTTTTCCTGCTGTGGTCTCGAGAGAATAGTCAGGCAGTATGTATAGCACGGTTTTAGTTCTTGCCTTAAACTAAACCTGGCTCAAATCTCTTCCCACATAGCTCATTTGTTTTCTGTCAACACACCCACCACATCTGTCATGTTAAGCATTCTTTCACTTCACTTTTTTTCCTTTTTTCTCTGTGATTCACACTGTCTGCAACAGTGATGCATATTTGAGTTTATCACCTTGAAGTCAACATGAAACAGTTCACAGCCCCTTTTACTTCTGCAAAAAAATAGAATATTATCTTTTCTGTACTTTGTGTCTTCCAATTCAATTCCATTCTTAAAGTCACAGTATGTAATTTTCACCACTAGATGTCGCTTAATCAAAACAAAGGCATAGCTTGATGACGCCATGAATGAGCGTGGAATCATGGAAGTTGTCGTCTTCACCTCCAAAGCCAATGGAAAGCAATCTGTCGGGACTCGGGCAGAAATCATGTTTATCGGTGAGCTAATGTATTAAAGTTTTTATTGATGTTACTGTGGTATGAAGCATGCGTGACTACATTTAATGCCCTTCCGATTTTTATCCTTGTTTTCACACGGCTTGTGATTTGAACCTTTCTGGATCCGCCATCAAATTGATAAGTTTAATTCTATCAAGTGCTGTGAGAAAAGGCTATAAATGTCCACCTCCAACATCCTCACACGCAATATAGCCTACTAGCCGAGACTCCTTCTTTATGTGTACAGATGTGACGTAATGACGCAAAGCTCGAATTTAGTGCAGAAATCCACCAGTAGGCTACCACTGGAATTAAAAACATTATTACAAGTTTACCGTTTTGAATCAAGGCAAGCAGATAGTTTTGAACACTGGCTGGTTATGTACTTGCTCAAAAATGTATTCGGGATAATTCTTAACCCAAAAAAGTTAAGGACTGTAGCTTTAAATTAAGATTATTTTATTTCATTCTAATGAAATAGACGCAAGTGCTGAATTACCACTCATACAGGTCACTTTACTTAAATTAAAATTGTGGGGTAATAGCGCTGTTTTACTTGGTCAAAACAATCCTACTAAAATACTTTTGAGTGTGTTGAAAGTTATGTTAACGTTACTCTGTGCGTTCGTTTTGTGTCTGTTATCAGACACTTTGTTGCACACGATCAATATTATAATGTCATATTAATAAAATCTGGGTGACTTGTGTTGCTAAATGGCATGAAATTCATTTTAAAATATATTATATGATGAATATGCTGTATTAGCCTACTGTTACTGCGGCTATGTTAGCCATTTGCCTAAATGGTGTTGTCTCTGAGGCATGGTACAAACATGTTAAGAAAACAAGAGATTCAAACAGTATGACTACCGTGCTGAGCGATATAAAAATGATTAGTTTTCTCTCGATAAAGGTAGGCTATTCAAATAGTTGCTCACCTGTCAAATAAAACATAATATATTAAGTAAAACCAGAAATTGATGGTAACGCAGAAATGCCCAGCAAGCAATAGCCGTCATTTCACCGTCTTGGTTAAATATAGACCCGATATAGTCCGGCTATGTGTAACCCACTTCTAGCCAAAATAACATTGAATCTGGTTACATGTAATTTTTTCCAAAATAACTTGCAAAATGTATGATATTGCATCATGTAAGCAAAATCAACTGTGATTACAAGGTGTTTGGTTTCATTTCTTTAACATGTTCGATGACTAGGCTGTGTCGATCTAGCTCATAGTCAGCCCGTCTATTTGTAGCCCACTTATAGTTGAGCCTGATTAATTGTAATTAATTGTTGGGCAGGCAACACAAGAGATGGTTGATATCCCATCATATTCGCAGTGGTAATAATATCTACAAGGTGCCAGTGTAATTTCATGACATGGTCGATCTGTAGGCTAGTCACGATTTAGCTCTGAATAGGCTTTATGCACGAACCCTGCTGGCGTATGTCCGGTAGGATCTCAGCCAGCTTCTTTACTTCCGCATAGCGCGTTCTATAGCAAAGTGTATAGCGGCAAAACTTTAATAAAATTCATTTTCTCAGAAATGGAGACATCGATTTTAGAAACTGATTCGCTAGTCGGATTTCGCACAATATGAGAGAATACTCACCCTCAAAGTTGTCGATGTAGCTCGAAATATATCATTTAAAGCCCTTCTCTTTTTACTCTTATGTGTGACAGCTAACTGCCTCACAGTGTTGTTAACATCATTCACGTTAACCGCAGAAAGTTTTTGTAAACAGCGAGTGTACTTTACCATTATCTCCACCTAATGCAAAACCGGCTTCGCAGCACCGGATGTAACTGGGCGGGCTGAGACAAAACGCGGAAGCGATCGCGCATAAAGCCTATTGGACGGGCTATGTGCAGCCTGCTTTTAGCCCACCCGCGAGATCGAGGCAATGAGTGTCTTCGTTTAACGGCTTGGCTATAGCCCTGATTTAGACCAGCGATTAGTAGCCAAAATAGTCTTAAAATTGTTTAGCCTACATGTTTTTCGCCCACACAGCTTTATGTTTGCTGTCACACATTCATAAAAAAATCTACGATATTATTTGACTGTCTTTCAATCAAAATGCAATTACATTTCTCAACCGCTAGATGGGAACACCCCTACGGAGATATGACTACTGACAACGCGAGTCTTGACGAGACAAACACATTTCCACCATTTTGAAACATTTTAAACGAGCCAGAGCATTGCATTCAGATGTCGGTCGAAGAGAACAGGTAAAATACATTCCTACTTTTGTCTTGTAAGTGTCTGTGTCTTCGTTTTGACGTGCTCATTTTTAGCTGAATTATTTATCATGTGTTGTTGCAATCGTGACATTTTAGTGGGTAACAGTGTATCATGGCACGTGTAACCCTGTGTTTCCAAGTGCCCTTAAACTCGAATTATCTGAATCCAAACCTATTATAAAGTGTTATGAAAGCCACAAATATATTTTACTCTTTTCTTTAGGTCATTATGATATGAAAATAGCATTTCCTCACTAAAGCTCTCATCTTTGACAAAGTCCATCATTGATTTGAACTATAAAATTGAATTTTTCTGAACAATGGCTTGTTACATACAGAGAGCATTAGCTAACAGAGTAGAATAATATTTGTCATTGTACAAGCACCATAAGATGAATTTTCATTCAAAATGCCTTCATTCATTCAAGTTTGAAACTTTCAAATACATTTTATAATACAGCATAAAAATACAAATTATTGGCTATATAAAATTAGCAATTATAAAAAGTATCTGGCCGTCTATCAATAATGAAAATAGCTCAGATGTGCATTAAAACCTAAACAGAATACACACACACACACAAAAAAACAGTACAGGTGAATGTATTAGTCCATGCACACTTGAGGATAAACTGTCAACAATGCTTTACTTGTGCAAATTATTTTTTTCTTATTTGGCAGATGCCGTGATGACCAACTTCCCAGCAGCAACAGAGTTTTATATTTTATTATCTTAAGTTGATGTTCCATTTTTAAAAAAAAATCATGTTATATTGTATTTTTAATGTTTGACTTGGTCATTTTTATGTTTTTATCTTTTTCTAAGTTGTTAATTATCTTTTTCTAAATAAAACCTTTATTTAATTTGTTTGGATGGATTGTCATTTATGAGAACCTGTTATATTTGAGTGAAAAGAATCCTTTAGCCATCATTTTGTTGTCTATTACATGTATATGTAGTCGTTTAATAGGCGTCTAATTGATGACTAGTCTATTCTTGTGCTACATTTAGACGTCTATTAAATTTTCACTGACAGCTCAAATTCAGCCTTGTTTTAGCCTAGCCACATGCACGGTCTATTAGAAGTATATATGTCGTTCAATAGCCGTCTAATTGATGTCTATTCTGGGGCTACGGTTAGACGTCTATTAGATTTTCACTGATAGCCCAAATGTAGCCTTGTTTTAGCCTAGACGTCTGGGCTGTGTTTTGACAGCTATTAGACGTCTTTTAGACGCAAAATTGCTTGCTGGGTGACGTCATTGACAGGCGACACATTGACACGGGCCGTTACACTGGTTAAAATAGCTGAGTTCTCTGGATTTAAACATTGTTGGAAACATTGTCAACAACATATATAACATTGTTCTAATGGTTTTTGAATATTTTAATCCAAAAATCTTACATATTGTCCATCTTTACATCTTGCATCTTTAATGCATTCTGTTTACATTCCATTCCTTTGAATAAACAATTTTTTTTTTTTTTTACCTTTTCTTCAGTTTTTTCCCCTCTCACCGCCTAATAAATAATGCACACACACGGTTGAAAAATAAGAGCGTTTGGTGACATGAACCAAAATGGAAAGTCATTTCAGAGGTGAAGCAATTTATATTACATTTTGGTAAAAGATTGCAAAGACAAGCATTTGCTTTCTTCAGAAAAATAAGCCCTGATTAATTTAAATAAGAGCAGAAATTTTGAATTTATTTTGTCTTTAAACTTTTTTTTATAAAGGTTCCTCATTCAGCATCTTGGATTGACTACCTGTCCACAACGTCTTGGAGGAATGCATGTTTATATTTCAGTGAACGGTACAATTATTTTAAAATCTTGCTTGTCATACTATTGGCATTTTTCCTGTAAGAATGTCTCTGTGCAAAAATGTAATTTAACTGTAAGCGATCATCTTCCTTCACGTAGCATTAGTCACAAAGATGAGAATTATGACAACTTCACAAAAATATATCGAGGAGCCTGTCCTGGAGCTGACGGAGAGGCTTTGTAAAACTTCATTTAGAGGATAATTGGTGTGCAGACATTGTTAGATTACAACCTTTCAATGGCAGTTCACTGAATGCAGGTGATTATAACGTCTGATATTCATGGTGAGGACAAAGTCGAGTGGGCTGCATGACAAGAACTCCTTCTGCTGCCATTCCCTTGCTCCGACCCTCAAGAAAACACCTGCCATGTGAGACAAGGTTCTCTTCTGTAATGGGACTGGGGGCTTTGGGGATAAGGGAACGCAGGGACCTGTAAGAAAAAAAAAGTCATACATGTGGCCACATCAAAATCTTAATTATTTCTTCTAGACAGCAAAAGATTAAAAATGAACTTTCCCTTAAATATCACCCTTCTCAAATGTTTTTCCTAAGAAAATGACCTTAGTAATTGTAGATTCATAACCTGTAGAGTTTTAGAAGTGATCTCAATATCTCAAATGTGCTCAGATTTGACAAAGCAAGTCTAAAAATCAAAAGTCAGAGCTTTTAAGTAAGTATTGATGACTGGGCTTTGAATGAGCCAGTCATTGTTGGGCATTTGAATTGATGACTGGCCTATGTTCTAATAATTCAATGGGCCCATTCAGTCAATTATTCTGCTTATACTGTGGTAACCACACCTCAAGACATTGTTCAGATGTTTTTCAGGGCATTTGTCAGGTTTTCTTGCGTGTAGGACTAATTTCTTACGCATCTCAGCCCATGCTGTTGCTAATTCCAAAACATTTTAGAGCTAGTAACGGAGGCTTGAGCCATTGATAGCAGACTAATACAGTTATTAATGCAGTTATTAGATAGAGAGAGAGAGAGAGAGAGAGAGAGAGATATGAGAGTAATGCGGTCAAGACTTGCCTAGACTAACTTTAGCCATGCATTTTAATTCTTAAATGATACATAACATATTTCTCAATCTTTTGAGCACGGGATTAGTTTAACAAGGGTAGATAATATAATTTTACCACAGGACGTCTGTAATATTAATAGCCAATTTGCACGGGACAAGATATCTCAGTAAAACTAGCAAAAGTGGGAGGGGTAACTAGATTTGCGCACCACCATCACCCTCCTGTCTTCATATGCGTATTACGTTGCTTACTGATATCATGTGCGCAAACACATTTAACCTATATTTATATATAAAACAGTTAGGTCCTGTCAAACATTGTTTGAATTAAATTCAGATTGCATTATGTTGGTAGGCACTTACCTAACGCCTCTAATAAGTGTTTTCGACCTTCTCTTTGATCTGAATGGCATGTGGAAAACACTTGAGTTTTGTCACAGACTTGTCCCACCGACTAGAACACAACTGACTGCTTTTTCAAGCACCTCCATACTAGAAAAAACATGGGAAAATACTTTTAAACAGGAAATGATGGAATATTTACTTATATTTACAGCGGGCCTATTCGCATGGGATTAGTATTAGCCTACCTCAGATGACTTTTCCAGACCTTTTTACTGAAGGTAAAAGTCGCCGTAATCTTTACTGACATTGTCCGTAATGATTACTGAGATGGCAGATTCGGACTAAAATCACTGAGAAGTTCTGGTAATATTTAATACCTCACCTCTCCATGTTAAACTAGTCCCGTCCGAATAGGGCTTTATTCCACTAACTTGAACTCTAACCCTAAATCAACAGTCTACTAGTGTAATACTGTAACAAGAGTTAGTTGACATAGTTGCAAAGTCACTTATATAATCTATGAAGATCATCACATGGGTAAATAAAATGGATGCTACTTTATGTATCGTATCACACCATTGCACTCTTGTTTCATACAGACAAATTGTATTGCTACTGAGTGAAATGAGCTAAAAAAAGACTGCTGTAATACATCTGTTAACATTATTGAGCTTTCGCTAAGAAAAAGTCATAAGATAATGCAGGTAAATAATAAAATAATTTAAACAAGAGTATTGTTTAACGTATTGATTTATTTGGTGAGGAGCCTTGGAATAATCATGAATTTTAAATGAATTTTACATTATCCCTTACTTAAATCAGACTTTGAACTGTTTGGAAAAAAAAAGTAATTTATCATTCATGTCACTGTCACATGTATGTTCAGTTTAGTTCAGGTTCTGTCTTGTCTGTATTAGTTCTCGTTAGTCACTATGGTATCGAATTAGTTAAGTCTTGTCAGCTGTTCCCGTTTAGTGTCCCCATTTACTCTGTGCATTTATACTCCCTGTTCTGTTCAGTCCTTGTCATTATTGTTTGTGTTAATGTGATGTGACTGTTCTTCTTGAGTTTGCTAATTAAAGACATTGTATCTATCACTATCTCCTTCGTCGTGCACCTTCTACAGCCACCAGATGCGTTACAGTCACCTTCAAGCATTAGTTTCATCAGTGGGTTAAACACAGTGTAAGCTCAAGTGCCGATGTCCTCGACCTGATTCGTCGGCTTTGGTATTTGCAACAATACATCTATAGAGAGGCTTGTTACTGAGGAGGAGGATATTTTCTGTACTGGCTTACTCACCTTATTAGCAGTCTTTATTACTTTCCATTTTAATGAACCACAGAGCAGAGGATCTGTTTGTCTGTATGTGTTTATTTGAGTTGCTAATGGACCAATTGTATGCAGCTCAAGGCTAGAAGTTCAGATCTGAGAGCTAGGAACAGTCCCTCAAGAGATGGCATGGAATTTTGATGATTTTTGGCACAAAAAGCTTTCATACAGAATGGCAGATATGGATTTGGGTGCAGTAAAGAACATTTTATTTAGGCAAGTCTGCTTTTTGTATAAACATGCCTATTTATTCCCTCATATAATATATTTATCTCAAATGATTAGACAGTTAGACAGCACTTTTAAAACGATTAACAAAGCATCAAAACGGAATTGAATTGCGCAGCACAGCAACAAAAAATGTCAGCACATTTTTCCATATGACAATAAAGAGTGAAATTGAATCCAACATGGTCCACAAAATGAAAATGAGAGGCTATGAGCAAAGGAAATGGTAAGGTTTACCTTAGCTACACAAATTTCTGTGGATTGACACATACTGTCATGAATAATAACAGTGGATTAGAAGAGAGCTCTTAATTATTAGAGGAGTATGAGATAAAATGACACAAAGCTCATCTTGTCACCTTAAACATCACCATAAATGAGCCTGTCTCACTTAATTTCATTTCAGCAGGGAGATGACAAAAGTATTGTTCATTAACAAATACAGGTTCTTCTAAAAAAATTAGCATATTGTGATAATGTGATAGTGATAGTTCATTATTTTCCATAATGTAATGATAAAAATTAAACTTTCATATATTTTAGATTCATTGCACACCAACTGAAATATTTCAGGTCTTTTATTGTTTTAATACTGATGATTTTGGCATACAGCTCATGAAAACCCAAAATTCCTGTCTCAAAAAATTAGCATATCATGAAAAGTTTCTCTAAACGAGCTATTAACCTAATCATCTGAATCAACTAATTAACTCTAAACACTTGCAAAAGATTCCTGAGGCTTTTAAAAACTCCCAGCCTGTTTCATTACTCAAAACCGCAATCATGGGTAAGACTGCGGACCTGACTGCTGTCCAAAAGGCCATCATTCGGCTTGACACCCTCAAGCAAGAGGGTAAGACACAGAAAGAAATTTCTGAACAAATAGGCTGTTCCCAGAGTGCTGTATCAAGGCACCTCAGTGGGAAGTCTGTGGGAAGGAAAAAGTGTGGCAAAAAACACTGCACAGCGAGAAGAGGTGACCGGACCCTGAGGAAGATTGTGGAGAAGGACCGATTCCAGACCTTGGGGGACCTGCGGAAGCAGTGGACTGAGTCTGGAGTAGAAACATCCAGAGCCACCGTGCACAGGTGTGTGCAGGAAATGGGCTACAGGTGCCGCATTCCCCAGGTCAAGCTACTTTTGAACCAGAAACAGCGGCAGAAGCGCCTGACCTGGGCTACAGAGAAGTAGCTTTTTCCGGATGAAAGCAAATTTTGCATGTCATTCGGAAATCAAGGTGCCAGAGTCTGGAGGAAGCCTGTCGAGAAGGAAATGCCAAAATGCCTGAAGTCCAGTGTCAAGTACCCACAGTCAGTGATGGTCTGGGCTGCCATGTCAGCTGCTGGTGTTGGTCCACTGTGTTTTATCAAGGGCAGGGTCAATGCAGATAGCTATCAGGAGATTTTGGAGCACTTCATGCTTCCACCTGCTGAAAAGCTTTATGGAGATGAAGATTTCATTTTTCAGCACGACATGGCATCTGCTCACAGTGCCAAAACCACTGGTAAATGGTTTACTGACCATGGTATTACTGTGCTCAATTGGCCTGCCAACTCTCCTGACCTGAACCCCAAAGAGAATATGTGGGATATTGTGAAGAGAAAGTTGAGAGACGCAAGACCCAACACTCTGGATGAGCTTAAGGCCGCTCTCGAAGCATCCTGGGCCTCCATAACACCTCAGCAGTGCCACAGGCTGATTGCCTTCATGCCACGCCGCATTGAAGCAGTCATTTCTGCAAAAGGATTCCCGACCAAGTATTGAGTGCATAACTGAACATAATTATTTGAAGGTTGACTTTTTTTAAAAAAACACTTATTTTATTGGTCGGATGAAATATGCTAATTTTTTTAGATAAAATATATGAAAGTTTAATTTTTATCATTACATTATGGAAAATAATGAACTTTATCACAATATGCTAATTTTTTGAGAAGGACCTATATTTCTTGTGAGGTGACTTTGGGTGTTCTGAAAGGTGCCATGAAATAAAATGCATTATTATTATTATATTGGATGATTGCTAAGAAAACATGTTATTGTTAGCAATGCTTTTTTTTCTTATGCGAATGAAATGTACATATGTGAATGTCATAATGTAATGAATGTGACAACTTTTTCTTGTTCATGTTATCTCGCATGCAGGTGCAAATTACATATTCATTTTTTTTATTTCATCTTCACTCTAAATTCTCCTTGTAAAAGAAAAGTTCACAAAAATATGAAAATTATGCTATTACTTACTTTAGTAATTACTATTACTTACTATAATGTTCCAAACCTGCTGTCTGAGCCAGTTGAATTTTTCAATGCAGTTACTTTTAATGGGGATCGAAGCGGTGAGTTGAACCTGGTTTTACTCAGGAACATCTCATTCAGATTGTTTACATGATATTGTTGAGCACTTTGCTCAGCCTTGCTTGCTGTTTTCAGAAACTCATTTTATGAAAAGGTCTGACTCAAAAGAATGCATTAACATTCAGACATGATCACATTCTATCATGAGCAAACCCCAATGAGTGGTAAGGCAGATGTCAGTATTTTTACTGAATATCGAGTCTGTTCCTCATAAAAAGCGATTGGATTGTGGTGTACAGATCATATGGACTACTTCAATATTGTTCTTTTTTGTTATTTGGAACATGACAGCCCCAATTCTCTTTTACTGCATTATATTGAAAAGAGCAACATGAGAGTGAGTAAATGAGTTTAAATTTTGGGTTATCCTTTGTGTGTGAACTCAGTAATCGGTATTGCAAATAAATAAATTAAAAAAAAGAGAAAATTTACCATCCAACAAGGTTGAGATCACAGATTATGGCACTGCATGAAAGCAAGTGCCATTCAAGTGCCAAGCATGACATATTCACTGCACTAAAGCCCACCTTGAATGGAAAAGCACAAGGACGGGGTCTCTTTAAAGAGGAGAAATATCTACTTAGCTCTTTTCATCTACAGCCCACAGTGGGGAGGTGAAGATCAATCAAATGCATTTTGAGAAATGTCAACCTCCCGTCTCCCTCCAGCCCACTGTACTATAAACAGAAGGGCCTCTATTTGCTGAAAATTACTGCTGTTAATTATAAACCCCATTAGGTTGGGACGCAGTCGATAGAATCCTGCTATAACAAACTAGAGCTTGTTTTTTCCGAAACTCATTCCAGCAACCCTTCGCAAACAATCTCTGTCCGTGCACTGTTAATCACCTCCACGTTGCCACGGTGACATTAGTTCTGAAGACAGTTCTGTCAATTAAACGACATTCAACAGAAAACAAAACAAACAGCCAATCAGGGATAGCGTGCACCGTGGCCATTATGTGTGTGGCAATAATATTTATCTAGAATATGTAGATGTCGAAAGTGGAGAAAAAATGACAGAAACAGCCACTGAACACATCCAGGTGTTACATGGATCTGGTATTTATATATGGAAATAATTCTGTAGGTCTGGAGGCATGTGTTTATTTTTCATAACTGCAGTCATCTTAAAAAAAATAATGAGTACATTTTGTAGAAAACTGCCAAGACATTATTAATTGATTATGGAATAAAGTATTCATTAGGTGCTAGCATGACTTCTATCCTGTCTTGGATAAGCAAGAGCAGTTGTCATTTAGCTCTTGGTAGTATTAAATCAAAACTAGACCTGTCAATCAATTAAAAACACACACTATGTCAAATAATGAAAATAATTAATTACAATATCTATGTCGGAGAGCAAAGCCCCTAAATGAAAGTTACTCAAAGACATTTACACTAGTGTGGCAAAACAGAATACTGAACATTACAGCTACGACTATAAAAGTCAATATATTGTTAGTTTTATCTGTCTTACAGTCCACAGCAAACAATTCTGCAGTCAAGATTGCCAGTTTGTCTTTTATTGTGTCTGCAATATTTTTAATAGGGGTCAGGGGCATAATTAAATGCATTGTTTTCACGTTATTTTTTAAATTAATGTGCCTAATTGACAGCCCAAATCAAAACATGCAGACTTAATGTGACTAACCTTATGGTGAAATAAAAGTCTGCTGGATGTAGCATTATCCTTACATTTTTAGAGGCCAAGCATCACATTATTAGTCATATTTTTATGACAAAATAATTGTAATAGTTATAGATGAGGTATTTAGCCTAGTTATATCATTTACCAGCCTCAGAAGCATTTCTAGACATGTTAGCCGAATTTCATGATATTAATAGTATATCCATAACACTGGGACACTTCACATGATGTTAAGCTCAGAAACACTGAGAAAGAGTACATGTGTCTAAAATAATAATAATAAAAAAAAACTGAAAAAATTTTAAAATTGAAAAACGTGCAATGAAAAAATAAAATAATATTTATAAATAATCAAAAATCAAAACGGGAACCAAGGAAGGGGAGAACAAGAAGACAAGAAAGCAGAATGTGACAAAAAAAAAAACACAAGAATGCCAACATAAGAAAAACAACTGACAGAAAACAGGAAAAATTATGACTTTTGAGAGGAATGTCATTCCATGATAAGCAGCATCATGCATGTTGAAGTCATGTTTTAAAAGCAAAAATAAAATGTCATGAGTGTTCTATAGATGTGCATCTACTGTTTAATAAAATCATTACCAGGGCCTTAAAATAGCACAGCTGTCTGTTTAAAAAAAAAGCTCTGTAAAAGCAGACCTGTTGGCAAAAAAGAAAAGATACATGATTTATAAACACCTTTAATCTATAAGTGACTTCCTTATGAATCATTTCATTGTATTCTGTGTGTTTCCCCCATTCTGTCCCTGTGGGGAAGCAACAGTAATCAACAGAGCCATATAGAGCAGCAGTGCTCTTACCTCCCGTGTGGAAAACAAAGTGCCAATCCTAATAAGTAATGGTGCAGCTATGGCAACTGCGTTCAGCTGCTGGTGCTCGGACTCCATTCCTTCAAGTGCTCACAGCGAGGAGGTGCATTATGGGATGTGTTTTCTTCAATGTCTGGACCGCCTATGAGTTAAAGGCTTCCACAATGATTTCTGCACAACTGCCGAGCCCTGTGTGTTGATGTCGCAAGCGCGGTTCAGACAGCCAGTCACGCTGGGGACCATAGAGGTGGACGATGTCAGGCCAGGCTGAATAATGGGCCCTGCATTAGCCTTAGTTCTCAGCATATGCCAAAAAAACACATTCCCCTTAGCTATTCTCTCTCATGTTTTTGGAGCACCTCTACCCAGTCTGCTAACTGGACATGGATGAAAGCAGTGAAAGGAAGGCAGAGACTTATATTTAGACTAGTTTTCTGGTATGAGGAAAAGGGGAAGGCTTTCTTATTCCTCAGAGGTGTGTCACTGTCATTCATTCGCTCTCTCTCTCTCTCTCTCTCTCAATCTTATTCTCACATTCACAAAATGTATTACACTATGGTTGAAAGGATTTGATTTAAGTTGCTCCTGAGGCTCAGCGTGCATTTAGACTCGGGAGGTAAGATGGCAGTGCTTATAAATAATTAGCAGCACACAAATAAAATGAGGAATATTACAAAATATGATTATCTTAGAAATCATTAACAGCGACAACTGTGAATAAAGGAGATGACAAAATATCAGCAAAATGTCTGGTGAAAGGCAGTGCCTCCACATCACTGTGATTGGCTAATTATGCAGTGTGATAATGCCCGGCTATACCAGCTTAGTCCAATTCACGGCTAATTGACTCTTATGAACCGGTTCTTATAGTGAACCAAAAACATACAACTCCACCAGTGTCCGAATTATGAACAAATGACTCGGTTCTTCTTGTTAAATCAAAAACATACAGCACGACCATTAGAGTCCGATTCACCAATTATTCATGATACTAAATGAGCAAGTGTTTTTTAAACCAATATTTACACAAAAATGTTCTAATATGAATCAGTCTGACAAATCCTTTACTGAACCGAATCCATGAAGGTTTCGTTTCTCAAAAACATTGTAAGCCTAGATCATCGAAACAATTGGTGCAAATTTGTCCGCGTTCTATTTAGGCTTACGAAGAAATACATCCTAAAGTGGTTAAAGAATCAACATCTCACTGAACTTTAAAGTTATTATTTTCAGTGATGTCTGTATGCCCGAATATAAATGAAGAAAGCTTTGTGACACCATTATTACTGACTGTTTGGCCATATGACATCATGTCCTGAAATGAACATTTCAGAACACCACCACACAGCAATGCTTACACTGATATCAGATTTTAACAGTAGCGTCCCACAATCACGACTGTGCGGAAGGGTTTTACATATGACTTATAGCACATGCACACAGGGGTCTTTATCTGAGGTTTTCAAATTTGAATACTTCTCTCCCTGCGGTGGTGACTGCGCCCCTATGCAAAGGCCGGACAAAATATCTTCAAAGTGGTTTCTCTGAATTTACCACGGAGCACGATTTACGTTTACCTGCTCTCTACATTCAGCAAAAAGCTTTCAGCACCATCGAATTTCAAAAGGAGTGACTCAACAGTGCTCTGTAGTATGAAATCGTGTTGGAAAACAATGCTGCATTCAGCAGGAAACATATTTATGCATGCACTGATATAACACTCAAAGTTGAATGAGATACACAGTGAGGTCGATATAAAATGGAACAAAGAGTAATATAAAATAGAACAAAGATCTGGTGCAGATCCTGAAACTTCTTATTTTCATGCTGAAATCTGAAAGAACTTCAAACTGATAGCAAAGACCCCTTGACTCCTGCAAAGCCTTAAATATGTATGTATCCTATTTAAGAATTTAACGGCACCGTTCAAAAACAGACCAGACTCCTGCACTCACTGTCTCACTTACACTCCTCACCCCAGACACCACTGATACACACACACACACACTGACTTTATTCTATAACTCCATAACCACTAAAACTAGCGGCTATGTCTCACTCCCCCTAATACAGCCCTGCTCATCCGTAAAATTATGTTTTACATAAAGGACCCATAACTGAATGTGTGGTCGACCTGAAATGTCCACAACAGCCACTCTCTCAAATGCTACTAAGTTAATGCTCCCCCTGGTTTAATTATTCTATTTAAAGCCCCCGACTTTAAGGAGGGATGTTTTTTGGGGATCTAGTCTGCGTACATGTGTGCTTGAGACAGCCAATTAATTCAGCTTTTGGAGAGCGGGTGAGGAGACATAGTGACTTCCAGGCAGTATTAGTCATGCGGAGTGGCACAGAACGGCAGTCAGTGGGGGAAGCTCTCATGCATTTTAAAGGTGAATGGTGGAGATGTGCCCCTTCTCGTCTCTTTACCTCCTGGCTCCGGTCCTGTCCTGTCCATGTCTCCTCTATTGCCACGCCAGTGCCTGTTCCCTCACTGCTTAGACTTGTGCAATTGCAGCCATGTCTGAGGAGGAACCGCACTTCCTCAACTCAACTGAAATTCTAAGAAATTCAAGCGTCTTTTTAATTGGAAAAGGGAAGTTGGTCAGAGCAAACATTTTAATGTTATCGTGACAAAGCTTTAAATGAAATTTAAAAAGAAAATCTCAACTTGAAGGTTTAATAGGCCTTACAAAGAGATTAACTGGGATGGATGGATGGATGGATGGATGGATGGATGGATGGATGGATGGATGGATGGATGGATGGATGGATGGATGGATGGATGGATGGATGGATGGATGGATGGATGGATGGATGGATGGATGGATGGATGGATGGATGGATGGATGGATGGATGGATGGATGGATGGATGGATGGATGGATGGATGGATGGATGGATGGATGGATGGATGGATGGATGGATGGATGGATGGATGGATGGATGGATGGATGGATGGATGGATGGATGGATGGATGGATGGATGGATGGATGGATGGATGGATGGATGGATGGATGGATGGATGGATGGATGGATGGATGGATGGATGGATGGATGGATGGATGGATGGATGGATGGATGGATGGATGGATGGATGGATGGATGGATGGATGGATGGATGGATGGATGGATGGATGGATGGATAAAACTATAGCATGATAGACCGATAGATACAATGATGGATGGATGGATAAAACTATAGCACAGTACAACAATGATAGATAGATAGATAGACAGACAGACAGACAGACAGACAGACAGACAGACAGACAGACAGACAGACAGACAGATAGATAGATAAAATTATAGCATGATAGAATGATAGATAGTAATGGATGGATGGATGGATGGATGGATGGATAAAACTATAGCACAGTACTACAATGATAGATAGATAGATAGATAGATAGATAGATAGATAGATAGATAGATAGATAGATAGATAGATAGATAGATAGATAGATAGATAGATAGATAGATAGATAGATAGATAGATAGATCACAAGGTAGGAATTCATAAGAACTCTCACACAGTGCAATCACAACCACACCTTGGGTAATTTCACGACAACTATAGGGAACCTAAAGCAAACAACTGAGTTTAAATTAAATTTCCAATCACTCAGGCTTGTTAAATAAGACCGAAGGAGTGCTTAGAGACTACAGCTGCACTGAGCTGTCTCTGGGCTTGCAGAAGTGTTATGAGTAATTAAGACTCGGTTGGAAGCGGTTTTGGACCACCAGAGGACTGTAACTGTACACTTATTGTTATCGACTTCTCTGCGGCTGCCAAAAGGTTACGCGCGTTACACAGTACAGAAGATCATCAGAAGATGAGTTCAGCATTTCTCAGCATATATCCTCATGCAAAAAGATTATTTAAAAAAAAAATAATAATCTCATCATCTATTCATTTTTAAGAAATGTTTTAGAATAGGTCCTCACTTATTTATGAATCAAAGGTGTTTCTCGTGTCTTACAAATATGACTTAGAGCTTCATTGTAATGCAGGTGCGCATGCATAAACACTCTTGTGCACAAATGGAGCTGGGTATTGTCAGGGGTGTGTGGTTGAAATAAAGTGCACGGCTATAGAGAATTCACAAGGAAATAATTCAACACCATTTACACTCAAACAAGACTGAATCAGAACTGAGGAAACTAAGCGCTTAAATTCACAGGGAGAGATAATTAACCAGAACAGAAACAGGTGCGGGATTAATTAACAACCAAGGAAACGAACATAGGAAAAGGAGCACAAAACACAACAAACTAAACAGGGGGGTATTCCAGAAAGCAGGTTATGTGTATGTTTAAGCGCAAGTAAGCGGATGACCTCAACTTCCAGTTCCAAAAACGGAGGTAACTTTCAGGGTATGTAAGTAGCCATAGCAACCTACTCTCTGAACATAACCTGCTTCGGAGCAGCTCATGTTCCAGGGTCAGTTTACTTCAGAGGTGTTCAGTGCATGCGTTATGGACCCCAGATGTGTATTCCAGAATCTTAATATCAAACATACCCTGAACTCTCGCTTGATTAAACCAAACCTTGCTTACTCGAGGTATAATGGTTCCAAGAACACGTCCGGGAGTAAGTTCATCCAACTCAAGAATATGTTCATGATTAACACAACAGACATTCTCAACAGAGCGACGAATCTACAAGTCATCATGGAAACGGACGCTAAGAAAAAGCGTGCCATACTACTTCTTTCTTCTTTTGTTAAATGCTGATTTACAAAGGCTACTAAGTGCTATTTGGTTTTAATCACTGTGAATAAGAACTATATTGTTTGTTTGATGCTAATTATACGATAAAAGAAAGACTGATTAAACTAAATACAGTCTGTGCTTGCCAAGATAACATGGCTGCATAAGTTTTATTTTTTGTTAATTCATTTTGCTTCCACATTGCTTGAAAAGTAAGATATATCATATATCATATATGTCTTTTATTAAAGAAATACATTATATCATAGAAAGATGGAAAAAAAAAAACATCTGAATGCAGATCAACAATGTGTGAGATGAGAATTATATAGCTGTATTATAATAAAATTAACATTACCTTGTTTTAATAGCACTTTATATAACTATATATATAATATTGTGCGTAGTCACGCCCACTGGAGCCTCATAAGGCACGCATGCGCTGAACACCTCTGAAGTAAACTAATCTAAAACTAAATCTTCAAATTTGCAGAGGCCAGCTGTAGCTCACCCACAATGGCGGGAGTTTCTTTCATCCCAACGAACTAAGAAACTAGGAAAACAGAATGCAGGAAAATGAGCACAAGAAGCTAAACATGACTGTGACAGTTATTCACCACTGTTGTCAGTGCTCTGAAAAGTTAGCCTAGTATATTTATTGCCATTTAATTAATGAACATAGTCAGTTGTCTTGATTTACTGGTTGTGACAGAAAACAAAGTAGCAAATCATGATGTTGAACACACTCACTCAAACACCAACTGCCTTGGAGCCTTCTGTAAATAACATATGAACTAAAGCCTGGGAGTTAAAAACAAAAAAAAGAAAGTATATTTTCCTATATTTATATTCCCATGACTATATCCACCTTGTTTTATCCTAAAACAGAACTAAGCTATAATAATGTAATAATAAATCAAAAATAATATGCAATATCAAGCAGCATAAAAGACTTTTGCACTTTCAAATTACAAATGGCCACACCTTACCTTAAAAATAAGGTGGATACTTTAACATAATATATTTTATGTATTTCAAGTGTTCCTTACATTTAAAAAATATTACTGAGTGTTTAATTGTAATTCCTATGCTCACTTTCTTAACACTCTTCTGCACTTTATGGAGCTGGAGATTCACCAGGCCCATTGTTGTCAGTACTTTTTTACTGTTTTTCTCATTCACTTTGGCTTAATTCCAGATTTTCTCTCAAACCAATGTTCAAATCTCCTAAAAAATGTTTGTCTTGTTCACATCAAATTTGAATTTCTTATGAAATTAAGCAAATACTACATGTTTTGGCTCATGTGTGCAAAATAGTAAGTACAATTGTCAATTTGCACATGGCTTGCTGATCAAAACCATCGAGTTGATTCTCAGTGAAATTGTCAACTCTTCACAACTTCTAAACATTCTTTGATCACATGCAAAATGAGCCATTCAATAATCAAAATCTGCCAGACATTCATGTATATTCCATATCTTTGACATGGAATGTCTGTGATGTTAAATTGGCAAATGTTGACTAAATGACTTTACATGTAAAAATGTGTCAAATGGACATGCAACTATTTACATGTAGGCACATTGCTACAAAAATTAATTTACTGTATACTGTGCATATTATTTTTCTGTGTATTATACAGTATTTATGTTTCCCTACAAACCTTTATAATGTTGAAATCAGTAGCCTACCTAAAAAGCTCAGTGTGATACCAATAGCATTCAGCTAGACAGAACCAAAATTATTGTATAGGGCATTAAACAGGCAGTGTCAGCAAAAAAACAAACAAAAAAACATGAAATTTGTACATAACATTTTCAGTGTTGACATCGTAAAAAGAAATGGTCCAGTACAGATCAGCTGATCAGCACTGCTCACACAATGACAGAAAACCTTTACCTTTTGGTGGCATTGACCAATTTACAGACACAATAATAAAAAATAAATGTTTTAGTTGAGTTATTAAACTAACTCGTGATGTTAGTCGTGATGATGGCGCATAGGAAAGTTGTGACAATTGCACTTACAGTTTAGAGAATGATTAAAAAAATTAGCTAAAGCAATTGAGAAAAACTGCTAATTGATTTAACCCTTAATCGCATACCTGGGGTCTTTAGTAACCCAGGACGTCATTCACTACCGTCCTCATTCATTTTTTAAAGTTAGACATCAATCTTTATAGTATTCCTCAATCAATTAATTATAAACAATATAACAAGATTTTTTTTTTAATAAAATTATAAAAGAATGCCTGTTTACTTTTTGTTAAAATTGTATAAGATCACAAAGGACCCGAGGTGTGTAACAGTGTATATTTTTTATGCACAACAATAACTAAATCTTTGATGACTGAATATGTGCAATTCACCTTTATTCCACAAGGTGACAATGTCTGATACAAAAGTATGAAGTGATGTTCCACTCATAGTTACCGCAGGCAGAAATCAAAAGAAGCTTTTGTTCACAAAAAAGAAGCATCATCACCAAAACTTGAAGTGGCTCAGCGATTTACTGCAGAGCAAGTACTGAACGCTATAAAATATTAGCGTCACTGTCGTTTGATGGTGGATCTGGTGAAGAAGCTGTCAGCGATCAAAATATTGATTTTGAACATGTTGAAAATGATAGTTTTGAGAATGTTTGAAATTGCGAATATGAGCCAGATGCTGAATGTACTGGGAAATGAGCTCTGATGAGGTCAGTGATGATGGTATAAAACATCTGCTCAAACTGGACCCTTCCCAGCTCCAAAAGGTAACAAAATACGCTTTGTTTTTTTCTTCTGTAATTGATACTAATATCAGAAGAGTTTTATATTATCGCGACAGTTAGAGATCCATCGGTGTTAGATATAGATCCGGGTCGCTAAAGACCCGAATATGTAATAATGATTGGCGAAACATTCATGTATTTAAGGATTAAGTCTGGTGTATGATCTCACATTCTCATCCATTGTGCACAGGGCTGGATCCTGGCACCCGCGCACAGGTCTAAGACACCCACTCCACTTTTCTGTTGCTCATTCGCAGCGATTTAATGGGATTGAGCCCCTCTCCGTTCTGCCTCCAACTTTCATTGGAAATGAATTGTGTCCTAGCAGGTGACTTCTTCCGAGCAGCACCTTAAACTATACTTCTCTCCCTGCTGCCCCACCTCCACTGCTCTCTGTACATCTGTATCTGTTTATACTGCTGTCTGTAAGCCCACTAAAAAGTTTCCTTTAAAGCCGGCATGAAACAGAATTTGCAATTGTCTTTTCATCCCTGTTGTGAATATTTTGAGTGAAACATTTTCAAACAAGGAAAAATGACAGATAGCCATATCAATCAGGAAATCCTATTAATATCTTTATTATTGTTGTTTTTGTTTGGAGGAGTGGGAGGAGAGGAGAGTGAGAAAAGAGGGGAAAAACACTTAACACGCCGAAAGGACATGTAGTATTTCTAATTATAAGGTTTTTCTTTTTTCTACCTATATGTTTTGTTTTTTGTTAGGTTTTTGTTCTTGTTTTTTTTCTCCTCCCCTTATATTGTTGTTTGTGTTTTGTTGATATGTGTATTTTTTACAATTTCTGTATGTCTACCACTCGTTCCTCTCATCCTCTCAGTTCTCGCGCATGCGTCGTGGCGCTCTCGTGAATTCACGTCAGAGCCGCACACAGAAGAAAATCAATAGTTGAATATTTTTTTGCAAAAAAACGATTCTAGTCGCTTGATAAACTTAAGGTTGAGTCACTGAAGTCACTTGGACTATTTTGACGATGTCTTTACTAACTTTTCTGGACCGGCAGATACAATTACCTTGCAGCTTATGAGGGAGTGATCCAGCTCTCAGATTTCATCAAAAATATCTTAATTTGTGTTCCGAAGATGAACGAAAATGTTATGGGTTTGAAACAACATGAGGGTGAGTAAATACTGACAGAATCTTCATTTTTGCGTGAGCTAATCCTTTAATTTTGTTGATCTATAATTGATTGAATCATTGTCGTTTGGTATTGCTGCAATAATGTGGGTGACAGGTGTCTGGAGGTCGCGCCAGTGCACGTCATCAGAGAAGACATGACGTTGGTGACTCAACAGAGGGCATTTACATTTACATTTATTTAATTCGTTTTTTATTATTTTTTATTATGACTTACAAATGCAAAATAATACAAAACAGAAGATATTATTAATACAAGGTAGAATACAAGTCGTTTAACAGTGCCAAATTTCTGTACTACAGTAGTTCGACACTACAGCCGAAGTGCATTTATTTAAGGGCAAGTTATGTTTTTAAGTAAGTATGCAAGTTTCTTTTTAAAGTGCAAAAAGGCAAAGTGCAAATAGGCTTGTTAGTTAGTCAAGTGCTCGCAGTTTTCACAGCTCGGGTGAAGGTTGGGTGTTTTGCACCATGGGACAGTGAGTGTTAACATTTTTGAAGTGGCCTTGTACCATGCTGTGATTTCACCACCAAAATTGAGGCAAGCACATTTTGAAGGGATGGGTTGTATTATTTTAATTTAATGCTAATAAGTTAATCAAATTACTAATGCAACCAAATTTACATTTCTGAATTTGGCAGATGCTTTTATCCAAAGTGATTTGCATTGCATTCAAGGTACATTAGATAGATAGATAGATAGATAGATAGATAGATAGATAGATAGATAGATAGATAGATAGATAGATAGATAGATAGATAGATAGATAGATAGATAGATAGATAGATAGATAGATAGATAGATAGATAGATAGCACTTTAGCAGCATTAGCAACACCCACAAGGCCACAAGGAGCGTACAAGGTCACGGAGAGATTTGTGTGTGAGTCCAGGGATGCAGCCTTCTATTTACACTCATCAAATATGTACTTAACCTGGGTCAGCTGATCAAAGACTCATGAGTCGAAGTCTACAGATGATGCATGAAGGCTCCCCATGGATATAATGGCTATGTTATGATTTACAGTGTCTGTATTTAGCAGGGGATATTAATTACCGGGAACGGAGTGACAGGAACAATGGGACGAGGAGTGGGACGTCTCTGCTCTGGCGTTCTTCAACATCTCCCCCTGCAGCAAAGCCGACAGCAGCCCACTGGGCTTTACATTCGCCCTTCAGAAGCCCTCTCCCAGCCAGGAGCATCTGGAGAGAGAGAGAGAGAGAGAGAGAGAGAGAGAGAGAGAGTGAGTGAGTGAGTGAGTGAGTGAGAGAGAGAGAGAGAGAGAGAGAGAGAGAGTGTGAGTGAGTGAGTGAGTGAGTGAGTGAGTGAGTGAGTGAGTGAGTGAGTGAGTGAGTGAGTGAGTGAGTGAGTGAGTGAGTGAGTGAGTGAGTGAGTGAGTGAGAGAGAGAGAGAGAGAGAGAGAGAGAGAGAGAGCGAGAGATAAAGAGGATGATCCATGAAAGCAAAAAAGAGGAGTGGAAAAATCTGGTTAAAAATAAAAAGGCCTTTTGAGTAACTGGAGCACCAAAACAAGAGAAACAACAAAGAAGGACCCTAAAAAAGGGGACCTAAACAGTAAAGAAAGATTGAGTCAGTGCTGCTCATGAAAGCTTTTATGAGTCCCTGTGATCCATTTTGCCATAACTCACATAAGCAATGGCTCAATGATCAGAGCAGAGCATGGTCACAGAATCATCTCTCTTGAACCAGAATCTTTCCCAAGGGGAGCGCAGCCTTCCTTACTCTCTTACTCGCTTGCAGCAAGCCATAACACCTCAGGACAAGACCGCACTGAAGGAGGATGTAAACATAGTACTGAAACAAATAAAAAAAACAACAGACAGTCTGAAACATCCATATCCTCACAAATTGATAAAACGCCGGTGATGTTCATTCCTGTTGATCCATGCAGCCCAACTCTTGTGACGTTTACAGAATGTCGAGGAAAGGATACACGGACGCTGTGCATCCAGCTTCCTGTGTATTCTCATCCCATCAGGACCTTGAAAGGAGTCCGTCTCTGATTTAATCAGCAGCCTTTTTGTTGACTTTTTCTCAGAACAGGAATTATTGATTGGTGATGTCACCGCGATAAGCAAAAATGCCAGATAAATGGCGATGAAAGACATGTAGTTCGCAGACGCCTCACCTTCCTCTCAATCAAATACAGTGTGCCGAGAGAGAAGCTTTGATGCAAACTGTGAATGTCACTTTCATTCTCATTACAGACATTTCCCAAAGGACATGCCCTGACAACGGTTAATATACAATCAACAACAGCTAATTAATAAACAATTAAAAGAATGCCTCGAATAATTGAAACCGCCTCTGATAGTGTTACTGATTAGATTGTTAAATCGCTTCTTATAATGTCTCAATTATGAGAGACGTATCTATTGTTGCATGACTTAAATGAAAGATATTCTCCCTTAAGTAAATCACTGTCAGCTAACTAAACATAGAATCAAGCTTCATTTTATATTGAATTAGATTGCACTACAGATAATTGCACCTCCTGTTAAATTCCACAACAGATCATGTAATGAGGTTACTAAATAAACCGATGGCAGACAGAAATGAAGACAAATTCTGGAAAAATTGAACAGACAGGGACATGTTGGAAACACTAAAGGGTATGACATGAGGGTATTTTTGAGAGTCTTCACTGATCAGGAATCCAAGTTTGAAACACCCAGGACGCCATGACATTTCTCCCACCATGAATTTAATTACTGGGGTTACTAAGGGCAATAGGAAAAAGGAAAAGGACAGAGAGCAAGAAAGAAACTTGATAAACAACAACTACAAAGTGGAGCACTACTGCCCTCTGTTGATTTGAAACATTAAGTCATTTGATCTCATATTTGTCAGGATTTTACTCTCTGAAATAAACAGCAAACTGCACTTTTAAAAAAAAGTTAAAAAAAAGATTACTGCATTATGTTTTATTACTGTAAATATAGCAAACTATAGCTAAAATACATTACAGGCTAATGCAAATTGATTAATGTGATTGACTTACTCAAGTCACTGTTTACCAGACAACGGGAGGTCATTCAGATTTGAAAGAAGAAATTAAATTGTAGATTTCATGATCTATCTCGTAAGCTATGAACACGAGAACACGAATGTTTTTCGTTCTGCCTCTGGTCTTCAACAGTCGCACGCACGCACACTTGTCCGATTGATTATTTGGGGTGATTGTTTTACGCATGCGTGTTGCTCAACTAGATGATGTCATTGAAGGCACCGACACCACTTATGCCAGTTCATTTTTCTCTTCGGCGAAAAACAGTTCGATTAAATAGGCCAAGGCTACCATGCTGTTTGGCAAGAATTTATAATAATCGTCGGAATAAATTGGTCTGTCGTAGTGTTGAATGTCTTCGGTTTGGTATAGCTGGGTTTGTTTAATAAACAACCTTGAGGAAGAATGTTTTTATATTTCCTAATAAATTAATAAGGAAAGCAGAAAACAGTTGATTCTGCAGGAATAGCTATTTAATTAACGTTAGGCCTATGTGTTGGATACAGTATGGGCTCGATATATTATTTATTTAATGGCCCAGGTGTTGGGTAAAATCAAATATGTTAAAAGTCTCTGAGGCTTGTTTACCACGTCCAAACACTTCGGGAGTTCCTCTATTTTCGCCTCTCTCTCTGGTAAAGTTTAGACGGTACATTACTGCCATCTGTCGGAATGTAGAGAAAACGCCACGGCCATTTAAACCCCTCTAGATGCATTCCATATTAGTTTTTTAAGAAAATAGATCTTAAAACAGCACTGGTAGGTGTTTTCTTGCTGGTCGAGGATAGTGGTGTACCAGTTCATTATAAGTCATATTCTTATTAGCCTTAATCATTATTAGTCAGTATACAGTCAATGTAAGTAGAAAGACAGTCTCATCACTCCCTCTGTTGTTTGCTGCCACGTTTTAAAAGGACTCATTAATTACCTGCAACTCTTCAGGTGTGGATTGTATGCAGACCTCTCTGGCAATCACATGTTTCAGAATGTGTTGTGAAAGCAAAGTTATTTGGAGTTATTGAATTATGGGTGCCACTGCTAAATTGTTTGCCTATGAATGAGCCACGGGCCTCTCGGTTTCCATATGCCACCATGATGCATCATATTGAGTTTTACTGATGATGCAGATGTATAGTTGATTTTCAGACTACCATAACACTTTGTAATAACTTTCAGTAACCCAACTTCTCAGTCAACTTATATATCTTCTTTTATTTGTAAAATTAACAGTTATTTGTTATTCATTAAGAAGTTATTTTTTTATTGAGCAAATATGCATCAAATTGTTCAAAAGTGACAGTATATAAAGGCATTTACATTGTTAAAAAAAGTCCTATTTCAAACGAATGCTGTTGAAGATTTTATTCATCAAAGAAGCCTGAAAAAGTATATCACAGGTTTCACAAATATTTAAGAACTGTTTTTGCTCTATTTTTGATTAATTTTGAAATACCAATGACAGCCTTGGTTAGCATAAGAGACCATATAAAATATAATATAGCGAAATAATATATTATGTAAATAGCCAGCAATTTGGCAGAAGATGCTAATGCCTACAATGCCTACAATTCCACATTTGCTATGCAAACTTTTGAACAATACCTTTCTTGACAAAAAAAAAAAATTTAATTAACAGTTTTTAACAAAAGCACTAGAGTAAACATAGCCTATATTTATGTAATCAGACTTTTGACTCGAAACCAGTTACTGAGATATAGGCTATAGCCTAACCCCTAGTGAAAATATAAATATAGGCCTATAGCTATTTTATGAAAATATCAAAAAAGAAAGTTTCAAAAATAAAAAGTACAATATAACCATGGGACATAGGCCTATAGGCTATTTTAAGGAGCACTATGTTAATCATACTTTACTCATCATATCTGTGGTTAATATTGACAGTACTGTATCGCTAACTTGCACTCCCAAAGTACATATTGCATTAACTGACTTCAGCTGAACTTTTTTTCTTGTAGAGCTTCTACAGATGAAAAGAACTGTTAGTCATTGAATCATTTTCCTGTTAATCACTGTAAAGCTGCTTCGGAACAAAAGAGCAATAGGCTATACATAAAGGTGACTTGACTTGACTTAACCCAATGTTGGTTTGTGGTATTGCACTTTTTTCACTTTTTGTCATAATGGTCTCTTGTGTTTTTTTTATTTTTGTGCATTATAGTAGGCTATGTTGTTAGACGTGTGGTGTAGCCTACATTGTTGTGAAAGTGTTCATGAAAACCTAATAAAAACAGCATTGAGAAAAAAAGTTTTACTTTTGGGTTAATGATAATTATAATTAATATGTTTGGTAGCTCATCAGAGGAAGAGATAGCGCTATTCTTTAACATCGAAGATCTGATCAATGGAACAACTGCATTGAACAAATGGTTACTGTAGCCTAATTATTGACGCCATTGATCCATCATAATATAATGTGGATTTTAATGAGCCCTTAGGCTCAAAAGAATATTACTTCCCTCCCTAAAATTAATGAGCCGCTAATTTACTTAATTTGCGGGTAAACCCCTAAATTAGACTCAGAGTGACAAGCCAGTATCTAAAGCAGCACGTCCGTACCTCGGGCTGAATTGGAATAATTACATGGGGCTGAGATCAAGGGTGTTGTTGAGATAGGCCGAGCGATTTTCACTGTTTCTCTGTGATATTGTCTATTGTGTGAAAAGTGAAGCGTTCGATCTCAGCAGGTCTAAAGGAAAAACAGGCGATGCACGCGCACCCCGGGTCAGATCATTCACCCGCGCTTGACTGAGCTCATCGTTTCAGGCTCTCCACGGCAGCTGGAGTTTATCGACGTATTATTACTATTACTTTTAACATAAACACGAGCTTAGATGTTCTATTTACAGCCTTTCATGTTTGTCGTGGGCGTGGCGCATATTTTCATCTGTGTCCGGTTGCATAAACTGCTTGACTTCTCTGGCAGTTATAATCACGTTTTGTTATCTTCAAAACTGGTCCTGACTTTTTAAAGTCAGATGGACAACATAAAAAGGCATTAGTCTCATTTAAATCGGAAAATAAATAAAGATTACCTCTTGGTCAAACTTCTTAAGACAGTTAGATGCTAAGTTTATGCAACTTGTCTAAAATAGACGCTCACAAAATCGCGTGCCTGAGGAGGTAACTGGTTATTTTTTGGGAACCAAACAAGAACGTTCTAGGAACGTTACCTGTATGTTATTTTTAGGTTATAGGCTACCTAAGGAGAACGTTCCGGGAACGTTCCCCTAACCTTAAGGGAACGTTCTAGAAACGTTCTGGGAACCAAAAACTAACGTTCCCAGAACCTAAAATTGTTAGCTTCAGAGCAGCTCCATGACATGAAAGCGAGGCTGTGTGTGTGACCGAGGAATAGATTTACCGTGTTTTCAATGGCATCCACACAATTTGCCTCATCTCATGTTATCTGAAATTTGTCGACTTAAATTTCCTGGAAATATATTTTTGCAGTGATTCGTCAGCAGAACAATCCAATCTAAAAACACATTGAAAAAAAATATGATAAATAAGTAAGGACAACATAACTCATCAAAATAAGTTAAGCAATTTTCATCTTTTTTTATAAGTTATACAAAATCTAACTTTAAATCTAACAAAATGTAAAGCCAGTTTAATGTAGGCTTTTATTTAAGTTGAAATGACATAAGCATCCAAGTTGATTGAACTTAAAAATGTAAGGCAGCAACTTTTTTTCTATAGCCTACCTCACAGCCTCTCTCTGGCCCCTCAAATATGTTGTGAACAAATGTTCGAGCACTTGACAAAATATATAATGCGCTTATTTATTAAAGATAAAATATCGATAAAGCATATAAATCAGTAAAATAAGCTGACATTTGACAAAGGGTGCGGCAATTTGGGTTGTCTTATTAATGACAATCAGGATGAACAATTAGGCTATTAAAATTCTTATTGAAATAATTAATTTCCAGAATTTATCATCGAACACGATAATTAAATGCATCCATACTTCTGCCTTTTTCTCTTTTTTTTCATTAGTTGCTCATCACTTTTGACGCTTTTCTGCCAAAACTTCACTAAACACTGTGCATCAATAACAATAATGACGCCATGGGAGCTCATAAATTGACCTTTGATATGTTCCCAACACCTTCCGCGGTCCTCCACCGTCCGCCACCCCCGTCTCAAGGCCTATACAGCAGATGGGGACTGTGTCTCTGTCTGCTCAGGGCTGCAGGCTGTTGCGCTGGCAGTAGGGTAGCGAGAATTAAATATTCATGTAAAAAATGAATGGAGAACCCCTGCGCGGAGAGCGTGCCCATTTATTCAGCTCGCGCAAGCCTCATTAACCCGATGACTGGCTAGCAGGTCACGCTGATTTCCTTACCAACATTTAACATCTACCGCCTGTCTCCAAACACACACACACACCAAAAGAGCAACAGAGAGGAATTTCAGACCTTCCCTTTGGAGTTTCAGAAAAATAATTGGCCTATTCAGATAAAACGGTAGTTTATCATGTCTATTCTGTCCCTCTGTTTTGATGTTGTTTTTTTCTATGTTCAGCAAATGCAGAAATGCAAATGTCTTTTTTAAAGTCGACTACACTATACAATCGTATCCCTTACAAATATTTGACCACAGTTGTCAAAATATCCCATTAGGCCTACTGTGTTATTTGCCGCCACTGCCACCTAAAAGAACGATATTAAACAATAAATTACAGAATTTAAACAAAATAGCCCATCTTATTTTTAAAAATTGAACTTAAAGAACTCGTAAAGACGTCTAGCCGTCCAAACACCGCCCTGACGTCTAGCTAAAACAAAGCAAAATTTGAACTGTCAGTGAAAATGTAATAGACGTCTAACCTTAGCCCAATCATAAGCACAGGCTACGCAGTCACAGAACATGTCAAAGGAATTAGGCTAAATCAAACAACTTAATCACTGTCGACTTTATGGAATATCATCTCGCAAGTTATTTTGTCAAAGACGACATGTCACCAAATTCAAGGTTATTTTGGCTAGAAGTGCATGGGTTAGCCATATATCGGTATAGTTAACCGGTGAAATGACAGCTATTGCTTGCTGGGACTACATTTTTATAAAAAAAAAAAAAAACATAGTGCACTTTTTGAAAAGGAAGAATACTTAACTATGATTTTAAAGACATAAATATGGAATTTTGACACTATTATTTCCAGGCTATTTTTTTTTAAATAAAAACTGCGCGTGAGGCTGGAGGAGAGTTGGCCCCAGTAAATTAAAATGATGATGTTGCATTGCTCAGTGATTAACACTGTCATGGATGGGGGGGAGTTAAACGATCCCTGGACGCGTCACAGCATATGGGAGACGTTAGTGTCGGCCTCTGACTGTGAGACGGGTGCCAGGGGACAACAGATGACTGCTGGGCTGAAGTTTGCTACTCTATTCAACTCTCACGAAGAGCAGCCACAGAGGGGCCACTGTCATCATACTCTCTCTCTCCCCCCCCTCTCTCTCTCTCTCTCTCTCTCTCTCTCTCTCTCTCTCTCTCTCTTCCTTTCGAGCAAAACAGTCTCGTGTTAAAAGACGTTTTAGAAGTTTTAAAAACAAATAAACAAGAAATAGACCTATAGACAACATCAGTGACTCGGATTCCCTAGCCCTGCTGTTCAAAACAGGCATGTCGTTTACACAATGTTGACATTTTAGAAAGGCGTCTGTGCATTTACCAAATTTGATAACTGAATGAATGGCATGCACATACAAACAAGTAAAAATAGGCATACACTATAATTAAATAAACAAGCAAATACAACATAGGCTACCTTTCAACTGCCTTTTTTAAATGTTTCAGTAACCACAAGTTGGTTATAGCATATACGCTCGCGAACAGAAGTCTCCTTCGCCTGAGGAGTTAACACGCAGTTTCCGTTCAGACGCACGCCGACACAACATAATAGGCTATATCGAGATTTTTTTTTGTTTACACCATAAGCACATTTAAAAAGAAAAAAAAGTGTTTTGTTTAAAACATCGTTAAGACTTAAGTTAACTGCTGGCTTTTTTGGTAAGAAAAAGAAGAATCAATAGGCTAATTGCATTAAATTATTTTCTTTAACTCTAAACAACACGGCCGTTTCGTGTGTTGTTACTGAGCGTCTCCACCTATGATTTGTCCAAATATTGTTTTGCTTCATTGTTAAATGATTTATGACGAGACTGAAGACACTTATCAGTTTTCCTGGACTTCGCTGAGACAGGTGCGACTCACGACCTGCTTTCCACCTGCTCGTTTTATTGCTGCAGATTTTACAGTTTATTTGAGAAGAAATATGACGCTGCTATGCAAGTTTCTTGCTAGATTTTATTGGATAGGCCAACCAATTCCGTTGCTTATCTTGAATAAAGTGGATAAGGATGTTAGTCCTCTGAGGTTTGAGATTTGAGTTCTTCTAACTAGCTATTTCTAACTTTAGATGCATAGGCTAAGACCAGACTCTGGTTATTTTTTTTTATTTTTTATTAAAACAACCCAGAACACACATCACAAAATATGTCATGATTTCCGTAGATGTAAATAAAATAAAATAAAATAGCTTTAACATAAATATTATATGCTATTTAAGTCCAAAGAAGGCTAAATTAGTTAGGTTAAAGTAAATGTTAAAATTCCAGTTGATTAAATTCTAATCTGTGTTGTGATCATTCTTTGGAAATTTTTCTATCACCCCAGGACAAGAGAGGAAGAAAAAAAAAACTCTTTATTCTATGGAAGTTTGAGGAGCATTTTTTTATTGGCTGTGAGCACTCAACAGGAGCATTTAGGGGAGGAGGGAGGGAGGTGATGCCGCTATAAGGCCGACGGGGATCCTGTCTGAAGGTAAAGGGCCCACCCAAGGCACCAAGATTGAGTTCAGCATTCTCCATACTTGATTTTTATTTTTTATTTTTTTTGTAGCCTACATTATATCAGCCATGACAGCAAAAAACAAACTTTTGCACTGGTCAGATGGAAAATTTCGGGGACGACCGGACGAGTTTTCTCTCTCTGAACATCCGAGGTTGACCCGCAGTGACCCACGGGCCTGGATGACCTCCGCGACCCCTGCGTACTCATCCGGAGGCGACCACTACACTCACACGTCGGTGGACGCCGCCATGGACGAGTACATGTCTGGAGACAACAGTCCTTTGACATCGGAATCTGATCTGGGAGGATCTAAAGCACATGGGGGTTCCAAGCAAAATCCCCCCGGACCTCAAAGACACAGACGTGTGGCCGCTAACGCGAGAGAAAGGCGGAGGATGCACGGACTGAACCGAGCGTTTGACAAACTGAGGAGCGTCATTCCGTCCTTGGAGAACGAGAAAAAACTCTCAAAGTATGACACCCTTCAGATGGCGCAGATTTACATCACAGAACTGTCCGATTTGTTGGAAGGTGTTGTGCAGTCGGAGTGCAGAGATCTGAGGGATGGATGCAGCGCATCTGGCAACCATGCTAATCTTGGTCAGAGGAGTTCAGCCCAGGCTTTGAGGACCAGCATCCCTTACGCAATGGACGGACCTTCTAATTTTGATCCGGAGAAAAATGATGTCACGTTAAATGCGAGTGATGGCGAATCGTCCCATTTCAGCGACATCGAAGAAGGACACACTGGAGGACGCTGATGGCTTTGCTGGATTGACTTTGAGACTGTGGCACTCTGAATAATCATAATTTATTTGTCTGTGTTTTAGTAGACAAGGAACCAAATAGATAGGCCCTGTTGATAATGGTTAGTTCTTTTAGACAATGCTTCATTATAGGCTACTTTGACAAAATTTCTGAAAACTCACAAAAAAGGGAAGGGGAAAAAATATACAAGCCCTTTAATTGCACTTTAAAACAGACAATTGCCTAAATTTGGATTTTCCATTCCAAGAGTACAAAACCTTCATCAGTAATGACAAAATGCTATTTATGTCTGTGATTTTTTATTACCTCAAAAGTTTAATAAAGATTTTCTTTTCATATATTTATCGGAATTGCTTCGATTCATTGGTTACAGCAAAATGAATGGCTGAACAACGCATCGTGCACTTACTTAGCCTATTTAAAAAATAAAGTTTCATCCGATAGGCTATCATATTCCATTGATTAACCAGCACTAGCTTTTGAAACAGTTTACCAGAATTAGTCATTCAGGGGTGCGTTTCCCGTACAACGATGTAACTCGCTGTTTCACAACCATAGTACGATGCACCGTTAGAGAAATCAACTAGCTCGACTGATTCCCGAAACCCACTGTCGCAAAGTATCGTTCAACCACGATGGTTTTCGCACGTAGTGGAATAATAAGTACTTTTAATGAAACTGTTTGAGATCCAGTTAACGCTAGATTTGTCAATATAAATTACAGACATGTCATCTGAGGACTATTTCTAATTGTTCTCAGTTGTTTTGCTTTATTACCAGACTCAATATTTGGCTCGTTCTTAGCACGTTCGCACATGCGCACTCTTCAAACACATTACTTTAAATCTTTTGGACAAACTTAAAAGACGTAAATTACATTTGTATGTATTCTAAATAAAAGGCACCGGTTGTACTGAATGTCAGCTTGCTTATTTTGCTCAAGATAAGGATTTATTACCTCCAAATATGCTGCAATATAGAAACGATGCCTCTAACCACAGGTCGAGCTGTCGAAACCACACAACTTTGCGATGCTGTTTGCGAATGTTCCCTGGAACGATGGTTTCGGGAAACAGACTCGTTGAACTATGCTGATAACGACGGAACTTGCGACCATAGTTGGCTAACGATGCTTTCGGGAAACGCACCCCAGATTCGCTCTTTCTTTAGGTTACATAGTTTCTCCAGTAGTTGGCGACAAAGTAGCCCTAGCCCCCTTCACACCGCCAGCGACTTCAAGTAGCCTACTGTGAAGTCTCTTGTGGGCGTTCGTAGTGCTGTCGCTCAATATTGGTAGACTGCACGTCTGGCCATATCTATACAAAATACCATCACAAGTGATATATACAACTATTTAATTTTAATTTGACAAGGAATTAGGCTCAAAAGAAACAGTATGCTGTTGGGAGAGTGTTTTTATATTATTATCTACCAAAGCAGTGTAGTGGATTAAATAATTTACTAGATTAACGATCGATCAATCAACAAATTAAACTCACTCATACTGTCATACATTACTAAAACGTCGTTCGAATTTTGACAAATAATCAATGCAGGGGAAACTGTAAAACGAACTGGAACAGTGAACTTGCATCATAAAATTACACCACTCGAAAAATGTATGAATTAAACTCACTGAGACTGTCGACAGTTTAATTTCCATGCATCATTTTATATCCATGTATTAGCTATACAGTCAAATCATATTGTGAAATCATTCTCAAACTCTTCTGTCTTGCCTGCACTCGAGACAGTGACGCGGCGCAGGCCTAATGCTTATTCAAGGTCAGGGTTTAAAAATATGTGAAGCGCTTCAAATTGGATTTCACCGAAATAAAATTATATCTTTTAAAGGAACTTTTCCAACCCTGTTAATGGAGGAACACCAACAGTACACATTTTCAAACTCTTTCTAATCAAACACATCTTCATCTAATCAGCTAGAGACTCATGGACAGGGTTGGGAAACGCTGCATTAAAGTGATAGTTTGTTCAAAAATAAATATTGTCATCATTCACTCGCCCTCTAGTTGTTCCAAACCTGTATGAGTTTCTGTCTTCTGTTGAACAAAATAATATATTTTGAAGAATGTTGGTAACCAGACAGTTGATGATGCTATGTTTTTCCTACTATGGAAGTCAATGGCTAGGCCTATCGTCAACTGTCTGGTTATCAACATTCTTCAAAATACTTTCTTCAACAGAAAAAAGAAATTCATACAGGTTTGGAACAACTTGAGGATGAGTAAATTATGACCATTTTCAGTTTTGGGTGAACTATGCCTTTAAAAGACACAGAGGTTACAATCGCACCCAATTATTTCATGCCAACGACCAATTGTTTTAGACAATTTTTTTATTGGTTATTAAAACACATTTTTAAAAAGACTTTTCTAATAAAATCATTTACTTTAGTATTCATATTATACAGTTTTCCCTAGATTTAATCATTAGCCTATCTCACATATTCTGTACATTATTATTGAAAAAGTATTTGATAACTTAACGCACAGCATAAGACATATCTCTTACATTAATCAGGCTAGCAGTGACCTCAACTATAGACATAGAAAGTTTCGAAACCTTAATCAGTCATCTCCTCATCTATATTGTCTATCTGATCGCAACTTCCCCCATGTGACCTGGAAGGAAATGGGGGTGACATTTTGGACAGCTCTCTAAAAAGAATGCTAGAAAGGGTCTGTTTGAAGTTGACAGGGATTTCGCTTGAAGTGATCACGGGAGTTTGTTGGTCAGCGTTTGGCTGCTCTTGAACATCATTGTCCTCAGTCTGTCTGTTCTTAAGCTTGGAGGCAAAATTCACTTTGCTATACAGATCCTCAATATTGGGTGGATCCTGCTCGGCAGTAGTCTTAACAGTCCAGTTAGTGTAGGGAGTAGCCTCATCATCGCTGCTCTCAGAAGGTTCTTGTGATGATTTCCATTCCTTCTCTTTCTCCACAATTACATCTGTATCTGGATTCACGTGAGTTCCGAAGTGTTGTGGTGGACTGGGAGGTGTTGCAACTCTTGGGAGATTCATTTTTGCTCTTGGTTTTGGTTGTGGAAATATTATTGAATACAAAACATCATCTGGGCTACTCACAGGGCTTTTAACACAAGAAGGTGGATCTGGTAAGGAGATGTTTTTGCGTGATAGTGCAGAACATGGTCTTTCTTGATTTAAGTTAGTTGGAGGATGCTTTTTAACATTAGACCTGTCCCGTGGTTTGGTCTTAGGCATGGGTGGCGGCAGTGGAGGGGCTTGTTGATGAGGGTTGGATGATGCCAGTAGCTCTTGGACATTTTGGTGTGTGAGAGCTCCTTCCATGACCCTGTGTTTTGGCAGCCCATATTTCTGCAGTGCAGGTGGGCAAGGTCTTCCCTGATTCTTGTTGACTGGAAAATTCTTATTGACTTTAGTTTTGGGTTTTGGTGAAAGTGGTGGGGCTGGAATGGCTTGTGGAAGGGGTTTGGATGGTGGCAGCAGCTCTTGGAGACTCTGGTGTTCGAGAACCTTGTCAATGGCTTTGTGTATCTGCTGTCCATATTTGCATTTTAATGCTGGGCACGGTTGCTCTTGGTTCATGCTGATTGGAGGAAGCGTTTTCACCTTATACCTGTCCTCTGGTTTACTTTTAGGCGAGGGGGGCTGGGGTGCAAACTCTTGCGGAAGAGCAGAAGCTTGTGCCAGCAGTTCTTGGACACTCTGGTGCATGATGGCCTCTTCAATGCCCCTGTGTATTTGTGACCCCTGTTTTGACAAGAAAATGAACTGACCCTCCCCAGTGTGACAGCGACGACCAGCCTCGATCATAATTCCCCCCTGAAATGACATAAATAGTTCAAATTCAAAAACTTATACTCACTAATATTCAAAAACCTGAAACAAGAAAATAATTCAATATTTTCAATACCATGTTTCAATATAATTGTACTATTTATTACTATATACTTCATATAAATGTCTCAAAAGTGACAGTTTTTACATTTATAATGTTACAAAAAAATTACAATACATTCTGTTTCTATTCATCAAAGAATCCAGCAAAAGAGTAAACAGTAAATTCAAAAGAATTTCCACTAAAATCTTAAGCAGGACAATTATTTTCAACATTGATGATTATAAGAAATGTTTCTTGAGCACCAAATCAGCATGTTAGAATGATTTCTGAAGGATCATTTGACACTGAAGACTGGAGTAATGATGCTGAAAATTCAGCTTTGACATCATAGAAATAAATGTTTTTATTGTAATAGTTTTCACAATAGTACCTTTTTTTTACTCTATTTTTGATCAACTAAATGCAACCTTTGTGACCATAAGGGGCCATAATGTGACCATTTTTATTTCAAAATGGAAAAAATGTTATGCGTTTAGGCCGTTCATTTACACGACAACTGCATTTTGAAAGACTGCAAACGCAAGCTTTTGAAAATGGGTTTCAAAAGTGTACGTTTTTGAAAACTATACCGTTATCATCTCCATGTAAACAACAAAAATGCAAATTTGAAAACGGTGATGTGCGCATTATGCGTTTAGTCTATAGGCATTAGGGACATAGTGTTTCTTTACAAAGTGAAAACACCAACTACTGGCCTGACAGCAGATTACAGCATTTTACTCGTTTTCGCGGATCCGTGTGAATAGGGATCGTTTTGACAAAGTGGTCGTTTGCAAAAAACGCAAAGGAAAAACTTTTCAGTTTTTAGTGCATCGTTGTTGTGTAAACGTGCCCTAAGACAGTGGTTTTCAATCATGGTCCTTTAGGCATATATACATATTTGTATGTGTGTGTATATATATATATATATAATTGTTATAAGCAAAAATGTTGAGTCAGAGGGTTACATATCTCTTTATTCCTCATGAAGCACCTTGACTTGGCCAAATCTCCGGAGGAGCCTGTAGGGCCAGCGGTAGATGGACTGTCCGGTCTTGAGGTCCAGCAGGCAAATAGCCTCTTTCTCAGAAGACAGCAGGTATGACCCAGACATCCTGCATCTCTGAGATGCATCTGTGCTCTGCACTGTCACCTGGAACTGGCCTGTGGGGTGGAATTCATTAAAACATCAAACCAAAGTCTCTCTGGACAAACCCTGTGATGTCAGACCTCTGGAATGAAAGACAAAATAAATATATTTTACAGGGGTGGCCAAGACTTATGAAGGAGTGAAATTGATTTTACGATTTTATGCACACATAGATCTATAGTCCAACAGCAGTACATCTGTGTGGCTCAAAAACAGATTTCAGATAACCGTTACTTCATGTTTCAAAGCATTTATGTTATCAGTGTTGCAAGTCATCTTGAGACTGACCCCCAGTTTCTCTGAGACTAGACTTCTTATCATTTATATTTAACTGTTATTTAACGCATCTCTGGGTGAGCATTTTAATACTAAGAAAATGGGGAAAACTAGGAAAGCGCTGCATAATATTTATTTATGAGAAAGAGGAAGGTAGATCCCAAAATGTTTACAAAAAATAAAATGTACAAGTTAATAAAACAAGACCTGTAACTTCCCACCAGACTATAAGATGTCAAGATGCTGAAACAAACAGCAAGATATGATGCAACACCAAAGACGGCCATCTGCACGAGTACACAAAGCCAACAATAAAATACAATATAATATAGGACAGCTAAAAATACACGAACTTAGTCTGAAACCTGAACACTTTTAGACTTAATAGATAAGGAGATAAAACGATATTTTGACACTTTTTATAACTTTTTCATTTATCTACCACAATAATGTCTTTGAACTGTCTTCATTTGGGCATTTATCTCAGCCAAAAATATTGATCTATGCCATTATTTGTGAATATTTGTATTAATTAATGATCATATCATGTAATGTAATTCAATAAAAAAAATTAAATGCTTGACAACCCTAATGATTGTCTCTGTTTATCAAATAGTATGTGTGAGTGATTATTTCTGTGCTCTTATTATTTTAGACCTACATATAGATACGTCTGCATCATTAAAACACATCCTCTTGCTTAACTGCAACAAACAGTTGGTTACACCTTTTAACAGTAGCTAATCTTTATCGCGGTTCTGGATCAGGCTTCGCTTATAGCAAAGTGTATTTTCAGACCCCAGTCTCACCTGCTCCCCAGGTGGAGTACAGTTGATTATCAGCCAGTGGCATATATTTATCGTTCTGGACTTTCCTGGCATCTTCAGTTCCTTGGGTCTTCTAAAAACAAAATAAGGCAGTTGATAGCAATGCACATTAGTAATTCCTCTTTTTATGCTGTCAATCTTTGAAAATAACTCTTGTGCAATCATAAACTCAAAGGTGTGGTTATCAACACTTCCTCTGCTGTACCTTAAAAACTGTTTGTCATACTAGATGTGTTGACTTTAGTACTTGGAAAATATACTTCCATTCAATGACTTGCTTTATGCGGGCTTACAAGAAAGATGCAACTAAATTTATTCAATAAACTGCTTGATTTACCAACACTTCATCTCTTGCTTCTGCCAAAACGTTGGTTAATGACTAGCTTTGATATGAGACAAAATGTTGTTACCTATTTTATTATATCAGACAAACTTCCTTTTGCCTAGTTTTAGGTGTCAGACAAAACTTGTACTGGTTTTGGATACATGAATGGATCAAAACGGATAACTTCTGAGAGGAGACTAGATCCAATGATATGTTCCTAGATCAAAATCCTTGTCCGTAGTTGCTTGTACAATTTATCAATAATATAATTTAATAATTTCCCTTTGATTCTAGTAGTGGCTCATTAATTAAATAAGGCAACATATCACACTCAACTTTTTAACTTAATGCAACTATTTTACTCCAATTGAATTAAAATACTTTTTTTATCTAATGAGCTACAGGTAGTCTTTTGAACTTAAAGCTTATTTTAACTAGTTGATCCTTAAAAATTCTTGTCAAAGCATCTAAAAACAACTAGTTGAGCCAACTTGGAAAGAAAATAAGCCAACCTATCACACTCAACTCTTTAGGTTAACTCAAATAATTAGCTCCGGTTGAGCCAACTTAAAAACTTTTGCTCATGTAATTAGTAAAATAACCTTTTGAACTTAAAAACTCTTGTCAAGCAACTATAGAATGTTTTGCAGCGCCAATCCTTGCTTTTCATATTCATGATGTTCAAAGATAACTTCATGACATGAAAATTGTTTGCCTCTTAAAACCAGAGAAACACCCAGGCAAATATATTGCATACAAAAGTTGCAATGAGATGTACAAGTTTTGGTAGCTCAAACACTCCATATCGGTGCTAGCAATGCCAAGGTCATGGGTTAGATTCCCATAGAACGCAAAACCAAATGAAATGTACAGCCTACCTTTTGAAGTCGCGTTGAATAAAAGCATCCGTCAAATATGTAAATGAAATCTAATTGTCAAAGTTATGGTTAAGGATAGGGTTTGTTTGACAGGAATGGTTGACCCAAGAACACATTGTACTTTGCAAAATCCTCATACCTGAAATGCTACCTGGCACAGAACAGAGATCCAGTCCTCTCGAGTGGGAGCAGCGATGGTGTAGGTGCAGGAGGTGGTGTTTAAAAAGAAGGCAGAGCAATCCGTGGGACAGCTCTCTCCTGGGGCCGGGGTGATGCTCAGACAGTCTGTCAGGCGAATCACCCGTTTGTCCATCTTCCTGAGCCCCGCAGGCCTCGCAACGGCGAACCCCTTCAGGCCCCCTCCATCACGCATGTCGTACAGCTCAATGCAACCAATTCCTGCAGGGCTGGGCTCAAACAGAACCAGCCAGGTTTTCCGCCATAACTTCTGCAGGACCAAGGGGAATGTTTTAATGGAGGCAAAGACAGAGGAAGGAAAATGAATTATTTTGTGGCTTTTGTCGGAAGGGTTTATCAGACTGTCTGGTTCAGTACTGCTCCACTGGGACTGGTTTGTATCTGGGAGTGGAAGAGCATGCCAGAGGCGGCAGCAGAAGTTATGAAAAGTTCCTTCGTTTTATCTCCTATGCATGATTCATAGCTGTTAAACGCTACCATGAAGCTGGAAGTACCTCAGGTGGTAACCAGCTGCCGTTTCCCTTCTATATTAATAATGTACAGTTGAAGATTTCTGACCACCTATAATTCCCAAGTTGTAAATAATTAAAGGGATGCTTTAATGCTGTTATAACTGTGATTAGCAATGATTTTAGCGCATCGAATATAATAGTAGTACTAATACTAGAATTTGAATAATGAATCAATAAAATTAAAGCCACACAATTTCCACCTTATGCAAGTGTTAAATTATCATTTTCAATGAACAACCTTACCTTCCCAAACTTGACCCCCTGCAAAAAGAGCGGTCCCTCTTTAGAGATTACATCCATTGTGCTAGTTTGCCTCTAAGTGCTCCTGTCCAGTTCCTGTATTTTCTAGGTCGTGACAAGAAAGAGAGAGAGAGACAGAGACAGAGAGAGAGAGAGAGGATGCTAAATTTGAAATTTTCTAGGTGGTGACAAAACAAAGAGCGAGAGAGCGGAAGAGAGAGAGAGAGGATACTAAATTTGAAAATTTCTAGGTGGTGACAAAACAGAGAGAGAGAGAGAGAGAGAGAGAGAGAGAGGATACTAAATTTGAAATTTTCTAGGTGGTGACAAAACAGAGAGAGAGAGAGAGAGAGAGAGAGAGAGAGAGAGAGAGAGAGAGAGAGAGAGAGAGAGAGAGAGAGAGAGAGAGAGGTATGATGCTAAATTTGATAGTAATCAAGCTTCTGTCAGGGTTGGGGCCACATCATTCGCCACCAAGAGGCCTAAAAATGGTCCACACTGGTTTCCTACACTGAGAACTTTACATTGACATGCTTCTCTATTAACAATCAGCCAAGCTTGGTCATAAACAGGACGTTGCAAAGAGATGTAATCAGATATTCAAAGTAATCTCAAAGAAGAATTTTATTTGCAGTTTGCATGATAAAACGAAGAGCATGAATTGATGTTCATATATTTACACTGAATGAGTAGCAAATAAACAATTAACTGTCAAAAACATGCCTGAGTGGATTTCAGATAAATACTGTAGCACTTCAGATGTTACATGGAACTAAATAACTTTAATATTTTTTTTTACTTATACAAAGCTGTAGTTTTGACTTGCAACAAAAGGTTCACTGAAATGAATGAGTGTCCAGTTCCATGAATAATACATTTTGTACAAAATGACATAAAACATAACACCGAAGCCTCTCTCAATGAAGAATTTAACATCGAAGGTGTAGACAGCATTAAAAATCCATGGAGCTGTTGGCCAAGTAGTCTTTGCGGCCGATGTTGGTGACCTGTTTTGTCTGCATGGCCTCCAACTTGGGACAATCTGTGATCCTGTGGCCCAAACCGCCACAAAATGTACAGCCTCTCTCTCCTAGAAATGAAAAGTAGAAGTTAAAAATGCCTTTATCTTGTACTTTTGAGCCTCTTTGCACAATCAAGCAAATGTTGCAACAATGTTGTGCATGTAAGCTATATAAGCTTGTTTCAGCAATAAGTATGTAATTTGTACCTCCAATATCCAGCATCGTCTCGTCTCCCGTTTGGAGGACCTGCAGTACAGGAGGAACCTTCTGTTTGGCTTCAACCAAAAGAGCTTTCAGATCCATCAGCACAGACTCATCTATGAAATTAAACAAGAGTTTAGATGCACAGTAACATCTACACACTCTTTTTTTTGGTCATAATTATTCATAGTTTGTGGTAATTGTATTTTGGAAGAAGCAACGGTACATTAATTAAAATAAAATAAAAGAACTTACCACATCCTTTGTTTATAAATGTTGTTGCTATTCCTGTCTTTCCAGATCGACCTGTTCTGCCTATTCGGTGGACTGTGGAATAAATGTCACACATTTTATGTAAACATACAAAAAAAAAAAGACCAAAAAAAGTGGCATCTACAGTTATATTATGCTGGAGCTTTCATCGTAACTAACTACTTTTCTGAAGCATTTTTGCAATGACATTTAATAAGCTAATTTCATAAACTTTTGTCAAATGTGAAAGGTGTGCTTATACTACCATTATTTAAAATAAAAGCCACTTGTTTTGACATTATTAATACTAGTTTGTTCAAAAGTTTGTGTCTTATGCTCAAGGCTGATTAAAAATACAGTAAAAACATCTGAAATTTTATTACAATACAAATTAATTTGTTTTCTGCTTTAATATATTTTCAAATAATCATATCAATGTTGAAAGCAGTTGTGCTGTGTCACATTTTTGATGAATAGAAAGAAAAACAGAACAGCATTTATTCGAAAAAGACATCTTTTGAAGCATTATAAATGTCTTTTCATGTCCCTTTGGATATTTTTATGCTCATAAAAATCATTTGTATTAAAAACAAAATCAAAACTTTAAATAAACAGTCATCTGAACACCTACCATAGTTCTCAATCTCCTCTGGCATGTCATAATTGACTACATGCTGGATAGCTGGGAAATCCAGACCCTTCGAAGCAACATCAGTAGCCACTAAGACGTCTTTCTTTCCCTCTTTGAATGCTTCAATGGCCTTCGTTCTCTCTTCTTGGTCTAAAAAGCACAATTGAGGAGTGTGTTGCTGAACTGTATGATCAGTTTACTTTTGTGCTGAACAGTCACATTCATAAGAGACTATTAGATATTTTAGGTAACGTGAACAGCATTAGCTAGCGCGTATGATGGTAAGTGAAGCCACAGAAACTCAGAAATTCCTCGCTCCTTTGAGGTCAAGTGAGATCAAAAGTTTTGACAGTTTGACAGCACTATGATAGGAGCCACACTGCAGCAGAAACTGACACCCGGTGGAGAGTGTCTGTGTCTGTAGCTGCAGGAGCCAGCATGCATACAGTTGATTGATGGTGTGTGCTTTACTAGCAGATTGAGATGGATGATGTGGTACCTTTTCCTCCGTGAATAGCCACCGCCTCCACACCTTTCAGCAGAAGATACTCGTGTATGGCATCTACATCTGCTTTCTTCTCCGCAAAGATTAATACCTAAGACACAATGTACAAAGTATGATCTTTAGAAGAGATAATGTAGGGTTCTCAGATGTGGTTTAAAAAGAACGAGAGGCTACATACCGGAGGAGGTGTCTTTTGAAGACACTCCAGGAGATAAACCATTTTGGCCTCCTCTTTGACATATTCCACTTCCTAAAACACAAATTAAAGTGAGGATGTATATAAGAAAAACGTTCTGTTCAGATTCATTAGCATACGCTAATGTTCAAAAGTTCGGGGTTGGAAAGATTTTTTTTTACTGTTATTTAGTCTCTTATGCTCACCCAAGCTGCAAATAAAGAAAGATCAAAAATACTGTTCAAGTCATTAAACATCACTACAATTCAAAATATCTGTTTTCCATTTTAATATATTGTACATTGTTATTTATTCCTGTGATGGCAAAGCTGAATTTTCAACATTTCAGTCTTCAGTGTCACATGATCCTACAGAAATCATAATATGCGGATTTGTTGCTCAAGAAACATTTTGTATTATTATCAATGTCAAGAGTTGCTTGATATTTTGTGTAAACGTCATTCTTTTTTTCAGGATATTTGATGAATAAAAATATTAAAAGAACAGACATTTATTTGAAATAGAAATCTTTCGTAACATCTTAAATGCTTTTATCATCACATTGATCAATTTAATGCATCTTTGCTGAACAAAATAATGAATTTCTTCTAAAAACAATCCCCTTTTGAACGCAAGTGTATTATTCACGGTCATAATTTACTCACCCTCTTGTCATTCCAAATCTGTATGCATTTCTTTCTTTTGCAGAACATCAAGGAAGATATTTTGAAGAATGTTGGTATCCAAACAGTTTCAGTTTCCATTGACTTCTGGTGGTCATTTGGGAACTGAAACTGTTTGGTAACCAACATTCGTCAAAATATCTTCTTTCATGTTCCACAAAAGAAATAACGTCATACAGGTTTGGAGCCACATGAGGCAGAGTAAATGATGATAGAATTTTACAAAAGAAGTAAAAGGATTGAATGAAAGATGAGGAAAGAATAATTCTGGGCCTTCATTTTAATGTCTTACCTGGATGACGTCCAAGCTTGCAGCTCCAGCTCTGCCCACATTAATGGTGATGGGTTTCACTAAAGCACTTTTGGCAAAGTTCTGGATCTTCTTGGGCATAGTGGCACTAAAGAGCAGCGTTTGTCTCTGACCCTAAAGCAGAGACATGTTGGGCAAAAAAAGACATAGATAAAAGATGATAAAATCATCACATATTCAGGAAAACATTGAAAAGGGCAGTGACGTTTCACTATATTTACTGACTAAATGTTCTATAATCGGATTGCCTAATCATGAGATGTGCAGAAAAGTACCTTAAAGTAAGAGAAGATAGTTCTAATGTCCTCCTCAAAACCCATGTCAATCATCCTGTCAGCCTCATCCAGAGCCAGATAGCGGCAGATATCCAGACTCACCATCTTCTTGTTCAGCAGGTCCATCAGTCTGCCAGGAGTGGCCACCATCATGTGCACCCCACTACAATCAATCATCATTCAGAAGTTTATAAGGGATTTCTTACTAAATCAGCATCCAAATAAAGACCCAGTATGACGTCCTAGTATTTTATGACCTTTTCTTTTTTAAATGTCATGGTGTAAATTTAAATAATTTGACTTACTGCTTTACAACCTCCATCTGGTCTTTGACAGACATGCCCCCAATACACAACGCACAGCGCAACTGTGGAGCCCCTTCATCCTCTAGGAGTTTACAGTAGTATTCAATGATACTATGTGTCTGCCTCGCCAGCTCCCTCTACAGACGAAGAGAAAGACGTGCAATATAAATTACCATACTGTTGCCATCTGACTCCTTACTTGTGATGTTTATGAAGAAATATTGTGAAATATGGTTACAAATAGGTAATCTGCTTAAATTTTTTTCTGCCATATTTCTAGCAGATGACACAACATGTGTGAGAGACAGAGTGGGCTTACAGAAGGGCAAATGATGAGGCCGTAGGGTCCCTCTCTCTTACAGAAGGGTAGCCGTTTCTCCTGCTCCAGACAAAACATAGTGATGGGCAGCGTGAAAACCAGGGTTTTTCCTGAGCCGGTGAAGGCAATGCCAATCATGTCCCTGCCATAGAGACTAAACAAACAAACAAAAACACAAGTTTATAAAACAATCTTAATATTTTGAAATTTTTATGCCATATGTACAGTATGCATGCATGCATGTATGTATATATATATATGTATATATATATATATATATATATATATATATATATATACATATATACATATACATATACACACACACACATTAATATGAGAATATTAAAATAGTAAAAAAAAAAAAAAAACATTAAAGCTTTAAATGTTTATTTGTACTTTTTAAATAAACAACAAGCATCTAAAGCCCCCTGTATGATAATGATTGAATATCGTCCCAAGCAAAACACCCCCACATGGAACTCACATGGTTGGTATTCCCTGAATCTGAATGGGTGTTGGGTGAACGATTCCTTTCTTCTTCAGTCCTTTCAGGATGGCTGCAAAGACCATTAGAGTTAAGAGCGGGCTATTAGCGTGAAGCTGTGAGTGAGGTGCTGCATGTAAAATAGGTGAGATGGATGTTACCCTGAGGAAGCTTCATCTCTCTAAAGCTCTTAATGGGTGGTGGAATGCCTTCACCTTCAACAAGAATATGGTATTTCTTCCGTACACGTTCATGCCGTGCTGGCGGCATGCTGAGAATGTAACGTGGCGCATTCCAGCTGAAGAGAATATCAGAAATGATGTGGTGTCGTCTTTAATGCAAACACACATGATTTGACAAATGAATGGAGAGTGAAAGTCAGCTCACCTTGTTTTTATTGGGTCATCGTATGTGATTCCTTTGGCCATTTCCTTCACAGACATTAGAGCTGATAAAGATTTTGAGCAGATATTGATTATGATAAATACTTTTTTACCAATACATTTAAGAACCAGAAAAAATATTCTTTTTTAGGATACCTCTGCCTTCAGCCACACTTTCCAGAATTTTTTCTTCCTCTTTCAACTGCTTCTCCTTTGCGGACTCCTTTCGAGCTAGAATAAATCAAAATGATGGAAGAAAAAAAACACTCAAGAAGATTAATATAGGTCTATATTTTTTCTCCTTTTGAAACTATACTGTACTACATGTATAATTTAAGTGAAAACCTTTAAAAAAAAACATTTATACAATTATTACATAATCTATTTTAATCTTCAAAAAAAATATTTTTATTTCCAGGTTCAAATTACATTTTTAATCCTTGAATTTTAGACAGGTTTAACAAGCTAAAAATTGTAATAAAAAATACAAACAAACATTTATGAAAGTAACTCACTAAAAAACTTAAATAAAACCTCAAAAACGAAATACCTCAACTGAAAGTTTGAAATGACTGATGCACCAAAGACAATCAAAGTTGTTTGCGTACGTACACATACACACATACACTGTACCGGTCAAAAGTTTGGAAACACTATTTTTTATGTTTTTGAAAGAAATCTCTTATGCTCATCAAGCCTGCATTTATTTGACCAACAATACAAAAAAAAAAAACATTAATATTGTGAAATATTATTACAATTTAAAATTATTTATTTATTTATTTCTGTTATGCATAGCTGAATTTTCATCACCTATTACTCCAGTCTTCAGTGTCACATGATTTTTCATAGGATATAGGCCTAATATGCTGATTTATCATCAAAATTGGAAACAGTTGTGCTGCTTTATATTTTTTATAACCTGTGATACTTTTTTTCAGGATTCTTTAATGAATACAAATTTTAAAAAGAACAGCATTTATTTAAAATATAAATCTTTTGTAACAATATATATATACTATCGTTCAAAAGATTGGGGTCAGTAATTTTTTCCACACACACACACACACAAATATATATATATATATATATATATATATATATATATATATATAGATGGATCCATGGATGTTATAGGGTCTTCTTCAGGCCTTCAAATATTGTTAAGACAGTGGGAGGCCCTGAGTAAAAAAGGTTGAGAACCACAGTATTAGACTGTAAACAAGAATGAAGCACAGGGGAGTGTGTGTAAAGACCTTCCGCTTTCTCCTTGAGGTGTTGGTGCTGGTCCAGCAGACTGACATTGGATCGGGGGCCCAGACCCTCATCCTCATCTTTCTGCTCTCCACCGCTGTCTTTCTGTTCCTCTTCCGTGAGCCCTTTCCCACGCAGACGCATCACCTTATGGAGCTGAGCGTCACAGCAAAAGAATGAGACAGAATTTTTCAAGAACCATAGCAAATATCCAAGACAGTGGCAGCGAGCCACAGAGCTGACAAAGGAAACAAAAACACATTTCTCATGACAATCAATGACCATAGTAGAGATTGCTTACCATCTGCTGTTTTCTAATCTTAACAGGAACATACGGCACATAGTCATCATCCTCTGAGGCCTCTGATCCAGACTTCTCCGAGTAGTTTCTCTGACAATTACACAAGTCACACAGCATTGCATGCATTACAAACTGCATACATTACAAATCAAACAGCATCCCATGACGTTAGAAAGCAGTTCAGGAGCACACATCCTCTTCGTATAAGTGTTTATTTACACTCAAGAAAGGTAAGCTTTGACTTATTAAATAAGTTTTTATCAAACACAAACAAGCACACACTCGTTTGTTTAATTTTGACACATTGAACTCGTTATTTAAACTGATAAAACGTAATTTTATAATAGACAAATATAGTAACCAGTAGGGAAAAAATCTAATCGATGTACAATTAATCACACGTTTAATACTGTGAATGTGGGCGAGTCTTGTTTTTCCGAGTCTGTTTTCCTTATTAAGACCCATTTATTTACATAATAGTAACGTTAACTTACTCACCTTTTTGGGTCGGTTTTCTGTTTCCATGATGCTCGACGTTACTAGCTTTAGTATTACAATTTAACGATGATATTTAAGAGCAAAAATGTCAGATAAACGTTACATTATCCCATCAAGTATTGTTTATACTCGCTAACATGCTACGCTGCTACTGCGCAGAAGATAAGTGACGTAATTGTTACGTACACTACGGTGGCCCAAAAGGGACAAAACAAAACGAAAGTATCTCGAATCGTCCATATTTTTCACCATAATGTTGTTCCAAAAACATAATGTTGGAACAAATAAGGAAATATTAGGCAGTTTAACAGTCTCGGTCACAATTCATCATTCCAATCCCAAATATTCTGCCTAAAATCTCCTTAAAAGGTCTCCGGTTTTAAAAGAATCGAGAGTGAATGATGACAGATTTTTTTGTTTGTTTTAGTATAAACTTGACCTTGAAAATAACTCCAAGGTGAATATTGTTAATTTGGAACTACAAATTTCAAATTATTCCCATATGTTTATTATATTTATCAATTTCTTATATTAAAAGATTTGCATGGTACCAACATATAAGTTTAGAAAGTAAACACAACACATTTTTTTTCTCAAAACTGTCATGTTTTAATCTTTCGGCATGAAAGATTTTCACAGTATCAAAAGTGAATAATAATAATAATAATTATAATAATAAAAAACAACAAAATAAAACAGAAAGCCAACATACAATTGGCCATTAATGGTATAGTATAAATCTACATTCCAGATGTTTAAGATAATGTTTTCTAGTTGGATATAACCTGGATAGAGTCAAAGATGTCGGAAAAAATATGAAAACAAAAACTCAAAACATTTCTCAAGAGATCTCAATCCTTCAAAGGAGATTCAGACGATCATAAACCCAGAGACCCTAATGTTCAACATGATGTCATATCTGTAGTTGGGATTTTTACCAGAAGGGGCTCAGTAAAAAATACAATGCAGACCTAAAAAGATATGGAAAGGGACACCAGATGTTACAAATGCCATACCACTGTGGAGAGTCTTAAATCATCATGAAAAGTCCTTGATTGCAAATGTAAGTGAAAACAGGTCTGAACTTGTCACGTACTAATGGACTGAAACTACACGAGTAGAACTACTGCAAGTGTCTGGGATGAACAAAATGAGTCCATGCAGCCAAAACAAGGGTGCACTGCTGGAGAACCAACTACAAACTGAAACTCACAACAAGAACGTGGTCACAGCACAGAACTATATCCAAACCACCACAAGGGAGGATCAGCAGGGACACTACCATAAGATTTTGCTCGGGGAATCAGGGATCTTTGCCAAAAGTAAGTTTTGAACAGCATTCCATACAGTGTTGAAGGAGATGGGAGAGGTTTGTAGTAGCCTACACTTGTCAGTTTTACTCATCATGCAAAGGAAACGTAGCTCATCTGCCCAAACTTCAAATTTGTGTATAAAAGTGACAGTCAACGGATACAGGTTTTTAAAATCAGTTTCTTTTTAGTGTTGATTCCTTTTTCTTTTCTTGAAAATGTCCAAAGTAATAAAAAAAGTTTCACATGTCATACATTGTAAGCATATGCACTGATGTTCTCTTTGTTGTTTTAAAGGACAACCAAGTCCATGTGCACGGTTCACTTTGTGTGCATATTAACTGTCTTGGCTTTACAAAGTCAACTATGAAATCAAATGACATAGGTGTGGTATAGTCTATCCAGATCTTTGTATTTCACATGGACAAACAACAAACTAAAACACATCAGTGAACACAACAGTCTTTTGCTGCCTTTTTACCTCCATTATGACAATCAGACATGATACAGCAATTTGAATTTTGTATTATCAAAAAATCTATTCTAAGACTACAGTATATTTGCAGGGTGAGTGGCGTCTGCAAAGATGCATGATGGTGATTTGCAAGTGGAGAAGTACCTTTTAAAATGAACAGCTGAAAAAGGCTTGATGGGTCAAACCGCGCCATTGTTGCAAATTTTAAAACATTTTTATTGTAAAATAACTGTGTACATACGACATATAAAGCATATAGATGAACTGGATCAGTACCCGAATGTGTTTTAGCGACGTATGCAATAACAAGATGCAGGTTTTCGGACTGAGGTCAGGGTGCAGTGTGATTCCCCACGAACAACAGGTATAACGAAAACATGTTTGGTGGTGGTCAAAAATCAAGGTCCCGTGGCATAGAGGCAGAAAGGGCTGTGAGAGGGAGCAACCTTAGGCCGACTGAGTGTTAAGTACAGTAACCAAAGGCCAAACTGGTTTTTAGTACAGTCTTGCTGGGAGCGGAGGGGGGGTCTTTTTACCATCACCCATGTGTTACTGAGCTGCATTTGAGGGCATCTTTTTGAGGCTGAAGTTGGACCAGTTCACGGCCACCTTCTGTCGGGTTTGTTTAGCAGAGTCAAGGCAAAACCTACGAAAAAAAAGGGGAAATTAAAAGAATGTTAAGCAACAAGTGAGACTTTTACATCTGTATAAAATTCTGGTTGCGAGAATGACCTGTGAGGTGATAAAGAGACAAGCGATATCTTTTCCATGTAAAGCTAGCTGATATCCTAACAATGAGCACCAGGAAGTTTTGGTTACCCTATCTAGATTTTAGTCACTATATCTGCACTTGGTAGCCCCAGCGACAGTCAAATCTCATTGGAAAAATGGCTAAATCCCATTTTGCATAACTGTATATTAAGCATCAGATATGTTCTAATTGGCATAAAACAGTAATATTGTGAAATATTATTACAATTTAAAATAACTGTTTTCTCTTTTAATGTTTTTTTTAAGGTGTAATTTATTCCTGTGATGTCAAATCTGAATCTTCAGCATCATTACTCCAGTCTTCAGTGTCACATGATCCTTAAGAAATCATTCTAATATGATGATTTGGTGCTAAAGAAACATTTCTTATTATTATCAATGTTGAAACCAGTTGTGCTGCTTGATATTTTTGTTTACTGATGCATTTTTTCCAGGATTCTTTGATGAATAGGAAGTTTAACAGCATTTATTTGAAACATAAATATTTTGTTTAACTTTGTCTTTACAGTTACTTTTAATCAATTTAATAAATCCTTGCTGAATAAAAGTATTAATTTCTAAAAAAAAAAATATTTTGGACTGTAGAGTACCTACAGTAGTCTTTGATCACCATATTAGAGCAGATTTATATTTATAAAAATATTAATATAAAATGTAACTAAACTAAACTTCTGTATTGCATCCTAAATTTAAGAAATAATAAAGGTTTGTTACAAAGAAACACAGCTAAAAAACCAAGCAGTTTGTCTTTGGTAATGACTGGGTTTTACCTCTTGAAATATTCAACCTCACGATCGATCTCATCCATTTCCGTAGGGTCAACATCTTTGGGAAGGAACACATCATCTATCAGGGATAAAGGAGGTGAAAAGAAATGAAGAGCTGAAAATTGTCAATAAAATATGATTAAACAGACTCAAGATAAAACCAACTTGCTATTTCCCAAATGTCACTTACCGATTGCATTTGACTTTTCTGTCTTGTTTTTGTTCTTATTTTTAGTCTTTCCCTTCGGTTGCTGTGCTTGCTGCTGTGAACTGTGAGTGTTGGAGGTGTTTTTAGAGTCCACGTCCCGTGTGTCCGAGAGTTCGTTCTTCCCTCTCTGCGTGTTAGACCCTGTATTGTGGTGACCGTTTGAAGATCCGTTGGATGACTGCTTGCAAGCTTTGACCTCTTCTGCTCTCTTATTTCCTGTTTTCTGGGATTCTGTCTGCTGATGAGTCTGGTGGTTCTGTTTGGATCCACCTTTGGTGTTCTTATCTGAATCAGCTGCCCTTGTTTCCTGTGCTTTGTGCATCTCAATTTTTGCTGTTTTCGTATTGGTCGCCTGCTCTTGAGTCGCCTGGTCCTGCTGCCGCTGATTCTGCAGTTTCTTACCCTTCTTTGTCTTGGATCCGGCTGCAGTTGAGGTCTTGGTTTCAGGAACTGCATCGTTGGGTTTGGCAGCAGACACGGTGCCAGGCTGGATGGAGTCTGACCCCGTGGCTGGGCTTCGTTCTGGGGACTGAACACGGATGACCTTGGAAAGACTGGGTGTGGAGTGGAGCCTCTGGATGTCTTTGGCTGCAGTGGTGGTGTCTTCCCAACCGTTCACTATGTCTAGGTCCCTCTTAAAGTTCCTCAACGAGAGCGGTGCCAGATCCAAGTCTATCTGCTGCAGATCAGAAGATCCATTGAGGTGAGACAGCAGATGGTTACCTTCCAGTGTCGCAGCCTTCTTCGGGAAGTCGTTGACGTCCAGGTTGAGGTCGTACATGCTAAAGGAGGCACGGATGGAGTCTTTTATGGTGTTTTTGATCTCCTCCAGACGACTGGTGAGGAAACTGTTAACTCGCTCCAGCTCCAGCTGAGGCCACTCCAACAGTCTGTTCGCTTCCCCATCTCGAGTCGAATCTTCTACGGGATCAAGGGGAGATGCCGAGCGAGGTTCACCGCTGGCTGCCTCAACGCTGCCCTGAAGAGCCCTCTCCTTCTCCTGTTCAAAGTTGATAAAATCATTCACAATAGTATTTTTTTTTAAGAATGTTGGAAGAGTAAATGCTGCATTTGCATAAAGACTACAACTGGCATGTTAGCTTAAAAAAAAACAATTTCTGGAAATCAAAAAAGCCAAAGCTTCAAAAGGTACAATCTGGAAACAGAAGCCAGTTAGAAATCAGTGGCTTATCAGTAATAAAATTCAAAATAATAATATATTTAAGCATATTATTCAAACACACACACACACACACACACACACACACACACACACACACACACACACACACACATACACACACACACACACACACACACACACACACACACACACACACACACACACACACACACACACACACACACACACTAAAAATAGATAAATAATTGTTATACTTATATATATTAAAATGCAATTTATTTATGTGATGGGAAATCTGAATAATTATATAAATAAATCTGAATTAATTATATTCATGTAGCATATTTAGGAATGTTTGGAATAGCATGTCAATATACAACTATTACTATTACTATTTCTGCAGTTTAAAGTGTCTATATTGCACACAGTCAAATGTAAAACACATTACCTTTTTCTTCTGTTTGTGCCGTGCCCGTTTAGCAGCCTTGGCACTGTTGATGGGTTTGGGCTCTGTGCTGTTGATGAAGTCCAGGAGTTCATCCACATCTCGATGGTCTATGGCACTCGGTGCTGCTGGGTCTAGATCCTGCCTCTGAGGAAGTTCCTCTTTACGGCGGGTCAGTCTGGACCGAAGCTTCTCCCTGATCTCAGCATAGTTCCGACTGGTGGGGGCGGCCGGAGGCTGTAGAGGGCAAGATGACAAATACTTTTATTTATGGTAGACAGAGCACACAAACATAATGTGTAAGAGCAATGTCTAAACATCAAAGATGGAGCATTAGGTAAACAGTACCGCGTTGTGGCCGAAGAACTCGCAGTAGCAACAGTCACAGTATTTCCCGTCCTTCTGATTGTTGGAAGAGGAAGCACAGGAGCTGCGCTCCGAGCTGCTGTCCTCATCATCTCCTTCTTCAAGCTCACAGGGTGGAGCGTGACACAACGACCCATTGGGCAACTTGTGCCCTTTACATGCCTGGTCCCTGCTCAAACAGAACAATACAACTTTAGACAAACATTTTCTTGATTCAATTTCAATTCACAAGCTTGTGATTCGGTTTCATTGATTTGATATAGATTCATCTGGAATGGATATACTGTATATCAAGTACAGTACATGTCAATTATTCTCAAGGAAAACAAAAATACCTCTCAACTAAAGCTGTAAACTATACAGGGAACCCTGTCAGTTGGTACATTACTGTAATATTAAGGATTCAAACTAACAACTGATTAAGGATACAAACATTTCAATTTGCACATGTGGAAGTTTTCTATAATAACAAATTTATAATAAAAACTTTTTAAAGATATAATTATGTTTCTTGAATAAATATATACAAAAAATGATTGATTTATTCAAACATACATTATATATTGAAGAACAGGTTTAGTAAAAATCAACGAATATGTAATATGGTACATATATTTTATTACATGACATAACTAATACTGCGGCTATACAGCGGCCCGTCGTGCCAAAACGACACTTATAATTTGAATTTCAAAACAATTTTGATGGATTATTGACAAATTATGTTAAGTAAAGTTTTGTTTATGCATCAATACAAAAAAAGCATAGCATAAAAAACATAGAATAGAATCGATTAGAGAGAATGAGAATCAATAAATCGATATTTTCAACAAAGCCCTACCAGTTAACAATAAATACAGTGATGTTAAGTAATAAAAACAACCGAGGACCAGTGCACGTTCACCGATGCTCACCTGCATGCCCCAGACGTCAGATGGCCAGCATTGGAAGAGGCTACAGGGCTGCCGTTACTGTGTCCGTTGCAGGGGTGACTGCAGCCTATGAGTGAGTTGCCGAGTTTGCCGTGTTGTGTGCTAACAGCGGGAATGTGGGAATTCTTGCAGGCGCTGGGCTTGTGTAGGGCCACCGGACTGTCCGCCCCACTCGAGTGCTTGGCTGCGGGAGAGTGAATGTTTGGTACCAACGGAGAAAAAGGAGCATGCGAAGGTAGCCCCGGACTAGCGGAGTTGACGTGAACATGCTGACTAGAGTTTTGTTTGGGAGGCAGCAGCGAGGAATGCTGGGATGAGAGACCCGTTGGACTGTTGGGTGGCACTGACAGGTCTGCAGCTTGGTGGTGATCGTTTGGGTGGAACGCTTCACCTGGTGAGAAACACATATTTTAATACTTTGGATATTTAGTTGTCTTTAGGGACCTTTATTAGTTTGCATCAAGATGCAAGTGATAAATCAACTCTTCCATGTTAATTAGAGTGACAGCAACAAGCAACGGGACCATTTATTGGTTGCTTGGTTTCTATTTTTTGCTGTGTTCAGTGGCACTGCCCAGTGAAACTTCATTGGTTTATAATCCCTCCTTATATAACAGTTTATTAAATATCAAAATGTGATTGGATGTGATTGTGACACTTTGCAGCAACATTTCCTTTGCAGTGATGTCTGACATTCTTGTCACGTTGAGTATGGTTAGGAAATGGTGTAAATTTGAAAGCTTCGTGGCTCGCACCAATTACATAATGCGGTGCAATATGAACAACTGAAAAAGCAAGTGGTGAAAGTAAATAAATTAAAATGCATTAAATTATTAACTGTTATTGTGTACATTTAAGCTGAAGTGCATGCATACATATTCTCTCACACAATCCCTTTTAGTCTTTCTACTGCAACACTGCGCTAAAATTAGAACAATCACTTCGACCAGCAATCTATTATCTTCTATCCCTAAACACAACGTCAATAGAACCATTGGGATAAAAAATATCGGATATTACCAGATTCCATATGTAAATACGCCTAAACAAAGTGGTAAATGACATCTAGTAACAATTTAATTTGATAAAGCTAGTTAATGCATTAGATATCATGAATTAAGAGTGAACAATACTTTTACAGCTTTTATTGATCATGGCGAATGTTAAATTCTACATACAATACCATTCAAATGTTTAGAGTCAGTCATTTGTTTTGAAAGAAATTAATAATTTTATTCAGCAAGCACCATACTGAATTTCTCAAAAGTGACAGTAAAGCCATTTATAATGTTACAAAAGATTTATATTTTAAAATAAATGCTGCTCTTTTGAACTTTGTATTCATCAAAGAATCCTGAAAAAAAGTATTAGCCTACCGTTTTTCACAAAAATATTACGCAGCACAACAGTTTTCAACACTGATGTTTCTTAAATCAACATATTAGAATGATTTCTGAAGGATCATGTGAAACTGAAGACTGGAGTAATGATGCTGAAAATTCAGCTTTGCAATGACAGGAATAAATTACATTCTCAGTTATTTTAAATTGTAAAAATATTTCTCAATATTACAGTATTATTGATCAAATAAATGCAGCATTTGTGAGCATAAGATAATTCTTTCAAATATATTAAAAACTCTTAAGACCCCACATTTTTTAAAGATACATTGTTACCATTATAAGTAAATTAACATTAATGTATTATGAATGCACATGTATTAACAATAGCATATTTATGAATGAATAGAGCTGTCAATTTTGTGAAAAAATCCTGTTCGATTTTTGAGACATAAGTGTTCATTGAATCGATTGTAAAATTTTCCATGTCTAAAGACGTTTCCATTTTCAAAACCAAATATAGGCAAATCCACGGACAACTAACCGGCATTCGGACGAACATAAAGAGTGCGCTTGAGACGCGCACAAGTCAGCAATATTTCTGATGATTTATTGGCGTGAGGTTTTGTGCACAATGAAAGACAGGAGTGCAATATTCCGGGTTTGAAATTAACACCCGCCAATCCACCAAACGCGGGTAAAAAAATAACTTTGGCGGGAAACGCTGTCAAATCACGAGCCAATTTGGCGTGTTTCTGTTTACTAATTTTTCTGGGGAAGTTCGTGTAGCCAAATCTGCGCGGATTTAGCGCAAATATGCAACTCGTGAGTCATAATGATATATTAAATACAGCGTATTGCGAAGAATCTGCGCATTTCTGGCGTACTTGAACACACACGTCACTAAGCAACAAATAACGGCACGCTTGTTCACTTGCATTGAAGTAACAGCGAATATTAAAAAGAATTTGGTTAACAGAAAAGACATTGTTATTTTCCAACATCCTACATGTTCTGTGTACTGTAGGCTATTGATCTGTCCACCTAAAACCCATTTTCGGTTTAAAAAAAAAAAAAAAAAAAAAAAAAAGGTTGTTAAAATCGATTCCCTGTTTTCGTTTTCGAAACTTGTGTTGGTTGGTCCAATCGATTGTGCAATCGATTTTCGAACGTAAAGTGACAGCCCTATAAATGAATATTAACCTAGAAGTATAAATGTACAAATAATAGTTGCTTGTTGTCAGTTAATGATACCCAGTGCAATAACCAATAACATCATCTTGTGTTCTCACCTGGAGGAGTTGGTCGTCGACACATTGTCTTGAAGTGCTTGGGGTTGGTCTTACATAGATCAGTGGAGGCAGACAGTGTCCCAGGAGAAGCTGCATTGGAATTCTGGGATGACGGATGACTGTAGGGACAGACTTTAGTCCCAAAAGTTTTGGCAGCCTTCCCAGGAGCATCATGAGAAGATCTCTTCTCATGGCAAGCTGGTCCCAACGTCCCGCCTACCAGGACAAAAAATAACACAATCAGTCAGTCTTATTTCTACAGCCAAATTCTATTTAATACTTAAAGTGGTCCTAATGTGCCCTTTTACGAAAATTTATTTTGTTTTTGTGGTGTACTAGAATATGATTTCATGCTTGATTGTTCTAATTATTTTTCCCATATTTTTCATTATTACAGCTCCACTCTCCCCAGTCTTGCCCGAACGCGTCGCTTAGTTCTGGTTTTGATGAAGCCCCTCCTTCAGAAAAACAAAATGTCCTGTGATTGGTTAGCTGGCCCAGTGTGTTGTGATTGGCACCACTTAGCGTGTGTTCCGGAACTGTCACGCCCCTTCATAACCGCGAGTTACTCTGCAGACTACATAAAGTTTGATCAGGTCTTAAAACAACCCTGAAGCGGTTTATTTTGTCACAATGCCTATCTGACAATACATTATCCTACTTGTTACACAGCTAAGTACCAAATAAATAAATTAATGAGCATGACATATTGATTTGAGTTAATCATCTGAGAATAAAGATGAAATTATGGAGTGATAAGAAACCTGAAACTTGCACAGTTATGCAGACAAATGGCAGCCTGAGATGGTCAATTCAGTGGGCATTATACAAAAAAATCAGAACACACAATGCTGCATTCGACCAATCAGAATCAAGTGTTCAAGAGTGCCATGTAATGAAGTAAAAGAGTAGGAAGACGTACCCTGTGAAAGTGTAGGTGTGCTGTGGTTGCAGTGAGACCCTCCATTAGAATGAGCCGAATTCCACAGGCCAGACAGTTTGCGCGCGGAGAGGAAGGAGCTGGGGTCCCAATCCACCGAGCTATGCTCCGGATAACCATTCCCACAGCTCTGAGACTTACATGAGGACGAGTGGGACAGCGGCACCTGGATAACAACACATCCATCTTTTAGACAAGTGACAGAAAGCAAAATGTGAGTCTGCAAAATCTTTTAGGGATCTTTAGGGTTCATGGGAAATTATGTTTCACTAGACATGCGAGCGCTATCAGACTTGCCTGTATTATGTACACAGGATTGTCCTCAATGACCTGCTGAGCTTTCCTGTCTAAAGAAGGAATGGTGTGACACACTAGGTATGTTTCCATCCACCTATTTTTATCCGCATTTTGGGATGTTACATAGAAAAAAACGTTGGGTGGAAACCCCAAGATGCGCTTAAATTAAAAAAATGTGCATTAAAAAAAACGTATTTGCCCAATTGAGGTGGATATATTGTGGGACAGTGGCATCCTATAAGAAGACATGCACATAAACTACGACGGAAACACATCCCTAACGCATCCCTCGATGAGCAACAAAAAAAAAATTGCGTGACTTTGCGTCAACAGTGGATGAGATTAGCTAACTGGACTAACCAGTTGATCAATTTCATCGCACATGCACTGCATCTCAAATTTATCATTCTGAAATGCCTGAGCAAAAGTCTGTCATCAGAATGCTTTGGTATAATGACCTCCCAGAAATGTCTCGCCTGATTGCGTTCCCAAACACCAGGCAGCCGAACGCAAGATAGCATGACAGCATTAATTGTTTCGTCTGCGCGTTCTGAGACGCAAGTCATTTATGATGTAGGAAAAAAGAGACACAGTGGCTTCCCCAATTGCAGCAACTTCCATTTATTTATTACATATATTTTGCGACAATTTCCCAGGAAGTGATGATTTTGTTCTCTTGAACACATGAGATGGAAATGCTGCTTTATTTTCTAATGTTTTAACCGATATTCCAATTTGGCGCATTTAAGTTAAATTAATGAAAACACAACTACTGTTCTTCATGCAATCAAAGGATAGAAGCAAACTTAACATCCTTAAATCTCTATGAACAATGCACAATCAGCTAGTGCAATCTTTCAATAAGAATAAGCCAGACAAAAAGGACCACTTAATACAGTACGGACTTACAACTCTATACCTAAAAAGCATTTGGACACATAACACACACATACTACATGAATGCCTCTTATTTATTTTTTTGTGTTACTGTTTTTACATTTATTTATGTAATTGCATTTTATATGTATTTCCTTTTAAGGAAGATAGCACAAAAAAAAAACATTTACAAAAAATTTTGTTAGATATGAAATGACGAAAGAATTAAGACAAAGTATTTGGATACTTTCTGGATGTCAAATATTTGTTAAACTTGTGTGAACTTAAAGGGAACGGATTCCATATTGCTACTAAAATCACTACTATACTGGTGGTTGATTAAAATGAACAAGAATGGTTTAGAACAGTGAAGTTAGTTTTCAAAAAGGTTTTAGCATGATTTGTTTACCACTTGGTTTGATGTTTTGTATTTAATGCAATGTCTATAGTGTCTATAGTTTTTTTTTCATTCTATATTCTATATTAGGAAGTACAAATTATTTCTTCTTACAAAAATGTTGACATGCTTATGGTTAAGATAAATGTGTAAATCAAATTTAATGCATTCTGAAGCTGAACAAGTTGTATCTATTAACACTAATTTCTATAAATTAACCCATAGCCTATATATATATATATATGTGTGTGTGTGTGTGTGTACAGTGAGGAAAATAAGTATTTGAACACCCTGCTATTTTGCAAGTTCTCCCACTTAGAAATCATGGAGGGGTCTGAAATTGTCATCGTAGGTGCATGTCCACTGTGAGAGACATAATCTAAAAAGGAAAAATCCAGAAATCACAATGTATGATTTTTTAACTATTTATTTGTATGATACAGCTGCAAATTAGTATTTGAACACCTGAGAAAAATCAATGTTAATATTTGGTACAGTAGCCTTTGTTTGCAATTACAGAGGTCAAACGTTGCCTGTAGTTTTACACCAGGTTTGCACACACTGCAGGAGGGATTTTGGCCACAGAGATCTTCTCTAGATCAGTCAGGTTTCTTGGCTGTCGCTGAGAAACACTGAGTTTGAGCTCCCTCCAAAGATGCTCTATTGGGTTTAGGTCTGGAGACTGGCTAGGCCACACCAGAACCTTGATATGCTTCTTACAGAGCCAATCCCTGGTTATCCTGGTTGTGTGCTTCGGGTCATTGTCATGTTGGAAGACCCAGCCTCGACCCATCTTCAATGCTCTAACTGAGGGAAGGAGGTTGTTCCCCAAAATCTCGCAATAAATGGCCCTGGTCATCCTCTCCTTAATACAGTGCAGTCGCCCTGTCCCATGTGCAGAAAAACACCCCCAAAGCATGATGCTACCACCCCCATGCTTAACAGTAGGGATGGTGTTCTTGGGATGGTACTCCTCATTCTTCTTCCTCCAAACACGGCGAGTAAAATTATGACCAAAAAGTTCTATTTTGGTCTCATCTGACCACATGACTTTCTCCCATGACTCCTCTGGATCCTCCAAATGGTCATTGGCAAACTTAAGATGGGACTTGACATGTGCTGGTTTAAGCAGGGGAACCTTCCGTGCCATGCATGATTTCAAACCATGACGTCTTAGTGTATTACCAACAGTAACCTTGGGAACGGTGGTCCCAGCTCTTTTCAGGTCATTGACCAGCTCTCCTTTCTTAGGATCATTGAGACCCCACGAGGTGAGATCTTGCATGGAGCCCCAGTCCGAGGGAGATTGACAATCATGTTTAGCTTCTTCCATTTTCTAATGATTGCTCGACCTTTTTTCACCAAGCTGCTTGGCAATTCCCCCGTAGCCCTTTCCAGCCTTGTGGAGGTGTCCAATTTTGTCTCTAGTGTCTTTGGACCGCTCTTTGGTCTTGGCCATGATAGTAGTCGGATTCTTACTAATTGTATGGGGTGGACAGGTGTCTTTATGCAGCTAACAACCTCAAACAGGTGCATCTAATTTAGGATAATAAATGGAGTGGAGGTGGACATTTAAAGGCAGACTAACAGGTCTTTGAGGGTCAGAATTCTAGCTGATAGACAAGTGTTCAAATACTTATTTGCACCTGTATCATACAAATAAATAGTTTAAAAATCAAATATTGTGATTTCTGGATTTTTTTTTTTTAAGATTATGTCTCTCACAGTGGACATGCACCTACGATGACAATTTCAGACCCCTCCATGATTTCTAAGTGGGAGAACTTGCAAAATAGCAGGGTGTTCAAATACTTATTTTTCTCACTGTATATGTAGTATATGTAATATATTCTGTCTCAATAACCTGCGTAGTTTGCTCCTGAACCGTTCTCCTCTCCTCCTCTTCCACACTCTTCCTGCAGCTCTGGCAGATCCACAGCGGCACCTCACCCAACAGCGACTGAGAGAGCGAAGGCACGGCGTCTGCCAGCTTGCGGCCCGGAACCTCCCTCAGCAGGGCCTGGGACAGCGCGGGCACAGCCTCCGCCAGTTTAGACCCGTGACCGGGGAGCCCGTTCACCTGGCCTGCCCCCCAGTCTTTAAACTCCCGATGGCACAGCAAGCAGCACGTATGCATAGACTGTGTGATCAGAGCAAATGAGTTAACAAAAAATTACGGACAAATTGTAATGAGCTCTGCATCTGAAACCAAGAAATTATATTCACTAAAATATCTATGAAATTTTAAGAATTTTTCATGCCTGAAAATCAAAAATTCCCTGATTTGTCCAGGTATTTCATGACCGTGGGAACCGTAGATATCCCACAATCCTGTGCAAGTTGTTCAGTAGTCGGTAGAAAATTTAAAAAAGACATCCAATGGAGTAAAATCAAGTTAAATGGGTTCATAAATGATTTTCCCCTCCCCAAAATATTACGATTCATTTTATACAAGGAAATAAGCACTGCAGACATTAAATATTTGCTTGGTTATGTCTAACGCTCATTTGAATTTGCTCTAGATCATTAGAGATAATGTTATAGTGTTTTGGAAGAAACCAGTTAATAAAAAAAATATGAAAACGCTGTCTGTCAATTCAATGACTGACTGGTAAGTAGAAAAGCTTTTTATAGCAGGAACTCAATAATTAAAGCATGATTCTTTGCAAATAAGTTGTTAAATTGTAAAACAGACCTGTGCACATAAATCACATAAAAAATATCAGTTTTTTTTTTACTGTTTCAACGATACAACTATTGCAGAAAATTGAAAGGGTTCAGCAAGACTACTGTAACCTACCAAAACAAATACCACACATTCAGAATCCACTGTACACACTGCAATCACGGCAAACCCACTGTTAAATGCATAAGCTCAAACATTTTACCGTTATTGACGTTTTTGTGCATTGGAAGTGTAACATTTAGAGTGTTACGGTTGGTAACCCTGAAAGGCAGCCAAAATTGAATTGTATGGCAATAATGTAACCATTGACACATAGGCTGGTAAATACGCCTGATAAGTCATTTAATGCACAAACACATAGTAATTGTGTCAGCGCATAAAGTGAGATTGTGGCTGGGTTAGTAGCTCCGCTTTAGCTTGAGCTCTACAGAAATAATTTAGTAGCCAGCCACAGCAATAGACGACAGCAACACACTGTTAGCTTTGTGCTTCACGGACTTTCGTTTAGCTTTCTTGAACCAGCTAACGTTATATCTAAACAACCAGTGTCGTATAAAACGTTCAGATGTAAGGTACTGCACTGCTTTGGGCTGTCAAAACGCTGTGAAGGCAACACATTTATTTATTTATATCGTTGCATAGGTTGCGAGCGAGCCTGTGCTCTGCTCCGCCCGTGCAGCGCGAGACCAAGCGTAGTGATGGGAAATCCGACTCATTTTCACGAAACGATTCTTTCGAACAGTTCGTTTCGAAGAACCGGATCCAAAACAGATTCAGGTATTATTTTACATCGGGAAGTAACGTTAATCGCGCCAACACACAGTCCCTCAAGGACATGTCCATATATATGGTCCATCCTGGTGTGGCATATTATGCAAACTGCACATATTACTGTTTATTAGGTTTCATTTTCTGTTTTATTTTACGTTTTATAAAAGTGTAAGTCCAGGTATCCGATTCCTAGCTCAGTTTGTTTTAGACATGATTCGGCTCATTAAAACAAAGTCATTTTACAATAAAAATATAATTGACATTTACATTAAACAACAATAAAATGTACATCAGCATTTTCTATTTAAATGCTATTATTTTAATAAAACGCTTTTTTTAACTATTTTGAGACTGTCATTTAATCAAATCATAAACATTTTCATTACAATTTTATAACATTTCTGTTATGGGCTATTAAAATAATATAATTTTTCACCACATCACTCAAAATGCTCTTACTATCACATTACTTACCGGCTTCAGCTCCATACAAAGCGTATGTTTCTGAAAAAGTCAGATGTTTTGATCCGAGAACTGTTCTGACAGATTCCGTCCAATTCGTGAACGAATCGTTCAGACCAATTTTACGAATCGGTTAAACTAAATCATAAAAGATCCGACTCCAAAGAACGAGTCGTTCATGAATCGGACATCGCTAATCAGGCGCAACAAAACCCAAAATAAGCGCGAAAACACAAATAACTTTACGTGCAATAGAGCCCTAAATAAAGCGCCCATTCAAATAGTTTGCAAAACCAAGTCTCTAACAGCGCGAACCGGCTCGAGGAGGCGTGCTGTTGGATGGACGTGTTAGCATTAGCTACCTGATTGGTCCTGCTCGCTCCTGCATCTCCTCCAGCACCAGCGCCTCCGCCTGCTGTCGCCGCCGCTACTGCTGCTGCTGCTGCTCCCGCATCGCCGGGCTTCTTCGACAGGCTCTGCTGCTGCTGCTGCTGCTGCTGTCCCGACACTAAATCCTTGGCCCCGACGCCCTGCTGCTTGCTTTTTTTCCTCGCCATCGCTTTAGTCCGTGTTATGCCCGTCGGCTGGTCTCCAGGCTCGGTGTATAAACACAGTTTCGGTTCTTGTGGGCAGTCTCGAATGCTCCCTGTTCTTTCTCAAGGCAAGACAACAGTGAATATGGCGGAGGGCTGGCACACACACACACACACACACACACACACACACACACACACACACACTCGAGCAGGTTCAGGGGTCACACGTACTGATGGCAAACTGCTTCAGTAAGGTAGGGGAAAACCTAGGACTCCATGTTTAATGAGGGCAAGATTTCCAGGTGACAGAATACAGTAAGTCAAACTACAGTAGTGCACGATAGGAGGAGAAATATCAACATAGTAATCACGTGCCACTTTAATACGTACATGCAAATATGTTCTTTGATGAGAATAACGCCAATAAAATTATACATTAAAATAAATATATCCCTTTTTATGTGCTTATGTTGTGTTTAGAAGTATTATATGAATTGTAATAATTTATTATACACACACATATATATATATATATATATATATATTACATTGTATCATTTTGAAAATCCATCTATACACTGCAAATAATCAATAAGTTATGACAACATATGTTTTCACATTGCTTTAACTAATCAATTTTCAACATTTGTATAAGTTATTCAATATATGTTATTCAACTCTTAAGTCAACTTAATAGCATTTAAGTTGAAATGACTTAAACATCCAAATTGATTGTACTTTAAAAATGTAAGGCATCAACTTTTTTACATTGTATCATACAAAACTTTATCTGTATGTAAATATATATATATATATATATTTAAACTCACAAAAACTGCACAGTACATGCAGTTATTTAACCTGTCATACATCTAAATCACTCAGATAACCATACTTTTACTTAATTTCAGCATCCATATCTTATTTCTGTAGTTGTTAATTATGGGTAGTTGTATGATAATAGATGAAACATAATATGTATAATATACATTGTATATAAAGATATTTTCTCACACCTTTCATCTCCCTTTGTCAAACATTAAATGTGCTCATGTTGTTTCTCCTGTAGTTCTGCAAATGTAAAGTTGTTTAAAAAATAAAACTTAATTTCTCCATTTTGTTAACCGGTGTTGTAAGCTGAAGAAAAAAAAAGTCTGAGAATCCCTACTACTTGGCAAAATATTGTCTTCCATATCTTACAGTGTATTTGTTTGATCTCTGACTCAAATATTGTCTTTATAATATTTCACTGTTACTTTAGCAGTTAGTTTATTATAAGTTTCATTGTGAAGGGGGAAAAAATGACACTTCAGTATTTAGGATTTCCTTTTTATTTTAGAGGGGAGAAACAAATGAAATTAAATAAATGGCTTATGATGAATATAGTGAATAATGAACATCAGATCAAGTGACAGTAGTGATATATAAAACATTTCAATTTATTGAAACTACAATTGTTAGTTGTTACTGTCGTATTGGCAGTGATTTGGATTTAAGAGTTTGAAATACACGCAGCACTGATTTTTAAGAATGCAGTTCACAAAAGAAAAGTGTATTTTTCTATCTTCAAATGAGCCCCAGTCATTGCTAAAGATCTGTTTAAGTACAACTCATCTGAATTTGTTAAACTTTTCTCTTTTTTTCATATCTGAGATTAAAACAATGATCTGCCCATGACAAGGCCATTTTCCTGATGCATTATTTTCTAAAAACAGGCAAACAATTGCTCTGCAAATTAGGATATTCTATGTTGGTGAAACAAAAATATAGAATGCTAAAAGTTAATTTATTTGCCTTACAATTCAAAAATACTATATTTTCAGAGATCTGCTTCATTAAGAGATTTAAAGACACCTTGATGTGTGAGTGAATTATGGTTTGGAGGCACATCTTTGTCTCGTTTGGTGAATTATGTTTCATTCATGATTATATACATATACATATATATATATATATATATATATATATATATATATATATATATATATAAGGCAGTGAGGTCAGGAAGACAATGTTTTGTATGGGTTGAGCACATGTAAGTTAGCTTCAGGTCACGGTGAATTTTGAGGTGTACCACACAGGGTAACACAGTTCTGTCACTACAACCGCTGCACACTGCCTCCCTTTGGTTACATTTACACAGTCTTCTGTAAATCACACTCATCCCATTCAGTGTTCTCCATCTCCACATACTTTCAAAATTCTTGTCAGTGCTGAGTCCCAAAAAAATCCATGGCTATAAGCTGGAATACTTGTGAAGAAACCGGTCGTAGGCGTCGTAAATCGCTTGCCTGGAAGTCAACAATCAAGCAAGAAATTCAAAAGTTAATGCATGTATTTAAAATTATTGGACATTTGGTTAATTTACTTGATTATAAGCAAAATGCTACAGTTTAACCACATAATTAACATTGATCACTGAAAAAAATACACCACAGTATATACCCCAGTGTTCAAATGTTTGATGCTCACCATAGCTGCATTTATTACATTTGTTATTATAATCAAAGTTTAAAACAGTTGTGCTGTTTAATATTTTTGAGGAAACCATAATAATACAAATTTCAGGATGAACAAGGACCGGAAAAAAAACCCCTTTAAAAATGAAGCAAAACACCAGAATCATGATAAATGCAGTGCATATGATTTGTGTATATTCAAGTTTTGTGAAGTCATTGCTTGTGAGAAACCTGTTGTTATTCACTAATAATCTTGACTTCCACACTAACTACGTTCATAAGAGAAGCTGGGATTTGTAGACAAATCATTCCTTTGAATTTGACTTTTTCAATTAATTGATATAGTTTATAAAACCACTCTAAATGTTTAGTTCACTGACTAAATAATTAATTATTTTTTTGAAGCTTGAACAATTTTGCTTCATTGTAACTGCATTAAAAAAACAGACCATCTTCAAAAATGATCTCCTTGTGTTCTGCAGAAGAAATAAATTGATAACACTTTACAATAAGGTTCATTATTTAACATGAACTAAGAATGAACAATACTTATTCAGCATTTATTAATCTTATTTAATATTAATTTCAACATTTACTAATACGTTATTAAAATCAAATTGTATTTGTAAATATTAGTTAATGCATTGTGAACCAACTTGACAATGAACAGCTGTATTTTTATTAACTAACATTAACAAAGATTATTAAATACTATAACAAATGTATTGCTCATTGTTAGTTCATGTTAGTAAATACATTAATGTTAACTAAAGAGCCTTATTGTAAAGTGTTACCAATATAGTCATACAGGCTTTGGGCAAACTATCTATTTAAACTCCATGGATATTTCCCTTTTCTAAAATTTGACTGTGCTTACCGAAACAGTCTTTGTTTGAAAAGGTAGGCGCTGATGTGACCCCCATTGAGGTAGCGAACCTCACAGCCAGGCCAGATCTCCTGTAAGCTGCGTACTCCAGTGCGGGGAATATAAGCGTCTTCCTTCGCCTGGACTATAATGATCAGACTGGGATCCACAGGCACTGGAGACAAAGTATGCAAAAAAAGAAACAGTATCAAACCCAGGAACACAAGCCAAACCATGTCCAAAACAAAACCGATGTAGTACCTGAAAAATTGGCGATGTGTGTGCATTCGTCCATCACTCCCTTCATGAAGCAGAAAGACTCCTGCTGCAGCGACTGCCGCTGGCCGGTCCTGTAGGTGATGTTCTTAGCGTGTAACATGTCCAAATGAGGCCCGCTGCTGCTCACAGCGGATAGCATCTGATCTATTCCATCTCTCTCTCTTCGCCCCATCAGCAGGGCTGAGTCTGACTCGTGACCTCCAGGCCCGGGCTGAGAACACGAGGAGCGTGGCCCTATCTGCTGGTCCCTCTCTGGCGAGTGGAGGTCAAGAAGGTCATGGCCAAGATCCAGGTCAGAGAGTCTCTCAAAGCTGCCTGGGGCATTTTTTACGAATTCCTGGCCCATACGGAAAGAGTCTGTCTGAAAAGCACAGGTGTGTCAGTGAGTAATTAGTCAAAAATGTTGCACATTCAACATCAGTCATGTGATACATAATGCAAGGAACAAATCATATCTTCCTCTTTGATCTTTTGTGGTTTCCACAAGCTAAATCACAGCAAAACTCTGCCACAGAATAACATACTTACTCCACAATACTCCAGCATACTGATTATTTCTTCCTCATAGACTGTGTGAGCTGCATACTGCTTCTCCAGTTCTCTCCAGTTCACGGCTCGACTTAAAACACCCTGCAGAAGATCAAATTAATAAATCTGATGTTAAGAAAGACACCCAACTGAGTTATTCATGAATGAATCATTGTAAATGGGAATGAGTGGTGACATCTATATAACCATGTTCTGATGCTATAAATTCACTGACACAGGAATGAAGACGTACATTTATTCATAGCTACAAGTTTAATAGCTAAGTGACTAATGCTGTCTTTATGTCCTGGGAAGTCTCTACATACCAGGGTTATATAGGTAAACTAAAACCATTCAAAAAAGTAATATAAGAAAACTGAATTCAGATAATTGCAAAGGCAACATCACTCATTTTTATTTTTTGTTTAATTTGATGTATTAAAATAACGTTCACATAAATAGTTCACGCAAAAATGAAAATTCAAGTTGCTCCAAACCTGTATGAGTTTCTTTCTTCGCATGAACACAAAAGAAGATCTTTTGAAGTATGTTGGTAACCAGACTGTTGACGGTAGCTGTTGTCTTCCATAATATTTTTTTCCTATTTGGAAGTCAATGGCTATCGTCAATTGTCTGATTACCAACATACTTTAAATCATCTTATTTTTGTGTTCAACAGAAGAAAGGATTGAACTATCCCTTTAAAACTGAAATAAAAAGTGAATAAAATCAATATAGACATAAAAAACAGCTATTAAAAGACACAAAAACATAACAAAACAACTAAAACTTTAACTTTTAACTTCATAAAAATAAAACATTTAAAATGTGCGTGAAACTTGAATCTCAGGGTACTTTACATGACAACAATGTACTAAGAGCGGAAAAGTTATTCCTTTGCGTTTTTTGCGTACAGACGACAACGTTGTCAAAATGATCCCCGGATCGGATATCGACCAGTAGTTGGCGATGTCAATTTATGAAGAAACACCACTCGCCTATAGACTGAACTCATAATACGCATGCACGATGCCACTTTTACGGCCAAAACGCATAAAAAGTTGAGAAAATGGCCCCTTATGTCTCTTAATAGTATTTTACTATTTTAAAAGAAAAAAATTCCAGTGTTACTAAAATAACACTGCTGCACACTTTTCACTTTCTTTTTTCATTTTCTGACAAATATAAGCTAAAATGCTGGAGCTGTTCAGCACTAATGCCATTGATGCTTTATCTATGCGTTTTATCATCACTTACATTCTTGTGCTGCCATAGAGCCTTACATTTCATAAACCTGCTTAATAAGCAGTATTTTCTGGGAGGATTTATAGTTATTGATCATTAAAAGATCACAAATTGCATTCAAACTAAAAAGTAGACAACTGACTTGATAAATCCAAACTAAATCAACTTTAAGTTTCTCACTGGAAATTATGATTTTGTGGCATCTTAGAAATACAACCAATCCAAAATGACTTGTAGGCAACATTAATACACCACAATATAATAATAAAACATAGTTGTTTAAATCTTACTGTGGTAAAAACACTTGAAGCAGTCGTCCAGGATAAACAAGGTACAAGCGGAATCGGTTTGGGCCAGTTTGTTACAGCTAATGATGCCATCTAGGAAGAAAATGAGTCAACAAACCAAAAATAGATTTTTGATATGTTATATAGGATATGGAACAGGTTCTTCTGAACACAGTTGATTGAAAACAACATGAAGTAATTAAGTCAGATAATGTAAATGAGGAATGCAGAACCTACATGTCCACCCATAGAAATGCCAGTCATGCCCAGAGGCCAGAAACCCTCTCGCTCCAGCCAGTGTAACAGCACAGCAGACTCCAGGATCAGTGCTCCACCCATCACAAACAGGTCTGATACGTTCTTCAGACTGGAGCGACTGCAATAAACGCAAATCATATACATTGTAATAGTAAACATGCATTGTTCATACTAACGCTCCATATAACAAAGACATGGACAACAGTAGCTTTCACCACAGCTGCTGCCAGTAATCAAACACTCACAGTTGGTCTTTAGGTTTCCTGTATCCATGTACAGCTCAGAGTCAAGGAGGTGTCAGATGAGATATAGTCATTTTTGATACTAGGAGTATACATGGCAAACTAATATGTCTCTAGTTTAGCATTTTTAAGGATATAATATGGATTCTCCAACAGAAGAGATGCCATCCCTGATTCTTTCACCATCGGCCTGGCCATTAGTGTTCTCCTTCTCCAGAAAAACTGAGGGGGAAAAAAACCAGAGATGCATAAAATTCAAATAAAACTCTAGCTGATACGGATATGTTTTGGCCGATAATCGATAAATATTAATATTAAATACTAAATACTAATACTAAAATAAAAAAATAAAAACAAAATTAAAAAAATATGAACACCTCTAACTTTTGAAGTTTAGTGTATATTGTTTATCCCAAAGAAAAACGTCATAAATGATGCTGAGATTGAATAGAAGCAAAGCCAAACAATGGCAGTTTTTGCACACTCACATGGTCTCCTGTTCCAGCCAGGTGAATACAGACTGGTCTGTGCCTCTTCCATTTCTTAGGTACAATGAACTGGAATCTGGTGGTAAAGGTGAAAAAAAAAATGTCTTAATTTGAAAGAACTTTGAATACAAGCCACACAATAAGTCACATTAATCCTTAACATTTCCATTCAATGTTTGTGGGTGATTTGTTTTGGCTACCGGGCTTTGATGGACTCGGCTGGCAAGATGCCCGGGACAAAATGCTCCAGTGGCGATATGAAATGACCGTTGTGAATTTTGCAATCTGTTTGATCTTCTACCTTTGGGCACAGTGGTAACACACAGTTAATGGGTCATTATACAATTTTCAATTGTGCTGAATAATATACAGTATATGCATACTATAGTTACTATTACTAACAATAATGTCTCTTACTTTGTCAATAAATATTGGGTAGTCCCTCTGTACCAGATCTTTGCACCTCTCCCTGTTGCCAATAATCTTCCGGAACTCAAATATTCTGTAATATCCATAAAGCAATTTAAATTAAACAAGTTAATATCATTAAAGGTCCACTCAGTGTTTTTTTGTTCATTGTCAAGCTGGTTGTCAATGTATATACACAATTTAGTGTTTTAATCACTACTAATCATTACCATGATGTGACTGATCATGTAATATTTCACGGCCTGTACGCAAGACTACATGCTCAAAATGTTATTCAAACAAAATTTTTAAGTGTGCATTTTTGGTCCTACACACATATCTATGTGTTATGAATATTTATTTTTGTTTCAACAAAAAATAACTGAGACTATAGAATCTATGCACATTCTATAAGCCATAGGCCTACATCAACAAATATAACATTTATACCACTGCTAACTATTATTTTAGCATCAATATTTTGTGAATAATTATCAAAAGGTTTCTGTATAAGCTTCACCCCACTATCAAGTGGAGTCATATGATGCAATATATTTTTATTGTGTCTAGTTTACCTTTTCAGGTCCTCTGGCTTCCCCCATCCTTGGATGAAGAGTTTGGTGAGGAGAAGCCTTCTGTACAGAACATCAAGCCGACTCACACCCATTGACAAAAAAACATTATTCTGCAGAGAACAAAATACACTTAATCAACATAATCCGTCAGTCAGCTTTAGGCTTTACACATTCCAATAGGCTAAATAAGAACTGAGCAGCACAACACACACTTAACAGAACACCGGATAGACCAGGGCTTTTCAATCATTTAGATGCCACAGACCCCCAAATATGATCATCCTCGTGTCAGGGACCCCATCCTAAAATTTAATGGCATCTATCTTTTATAAACACGCTATTTATACAACAGAAAAATTAATATTATAAGTGTAATATTAGTTTCTATTAAGTTATATTATTATATTTTTTTCTACTCACTGTAGTAATGTACTGTTTAATATATTTTTTTTATTTAATTTTAATCTATTTTTTATTTATTTACATGAATCAAAATGTTTGTTTATTTTAATCTAGTTTAATATAATCAATTTTAAAGATTAATAACATTTTTTTATTTTAATCACATTTGTATTGATTTGTTTTAATCTAATCTATTAATTTACTTATTTTAATCCCACAACCCCCAGCCCACCGACCCCGTGACTCTTATGGAGCCCCGGACCCATATACAATACAAATTATCTATCTCTAGTTATTAAACTTTATACGGTGTTTTTGACTATTAGAAAATGATTTTACTTAACGTTAGTTTTTGAAACAGAACATAAGTTAGACACTGGACGTGGTATAACCTCTCATTCTTAATGAATGACTATTTAGTAACCACTGATAACTGGACACTGGCACGTCAATAAGTTTGTGTGAAATCTAGAACATTAAAATGATTATCGGGTTTCTCACATTGCCCCTAAAAATGACGAGTGTTTGACCATCCCACACTGACTGTGTTGTAAATCTAATCAGCTGTCAGTGATGAAGCTGCAGTAGAGTAAGTTGTATACAAAGTTACTAACTGCTTGTCTTTTCAAGCCCCCAAATACTTTAAAACGAAGTGCGGATCAATGGACGTAAAGAAATACGTATATACCTCGTGCTAAAAGGACGGAAATGTGGGTTTCTCTGAAGAAGCTGGATCAGTGCACATGACAGAGGACGAATTCCACTTGATGGTGCAGCGCCATCCCAGCGTTCAACTCACTGCCGGAAGTAGTAACTCTTCTTCTACGCTCATGATCGGCAGTGATGTACTCAGTTGCACCGTTAGATAGCAGTGTTGTACATAATAAATACAAAGACGCCCCATTGGCTGCTTTTTTTTTTATTGAACAATACTATTAACAACCATAATTGGCCTGGTACAACATATGAAATGTCTTCTCAGACAACAGACAAGCACCTTAATATAGGATATATAAAATACAAATAAGGATTTAAAATAATAATAATAATAATTCAAATAAATAAGGAAATAAAAGACTAGGGGTTTTCAGAAAGTTTCACATCCTCTATCAAAGTAGATAAGATTAAGGCATTCTTTTTATTCATTAATTTTAGCGATAAGAAGTAATGACACAGTATGAAAAACGAAAAAGTGTTTTCAGGAATCTATTCTTGTGTAAAAATAATTTCCCAAGAATAATAAATGTGTTAACTGCCAAGTCAAGTGTTTCATCTTTCATAAAAATACCAAAAATTACATTTTCCTTTGTTAATATAGGTAAATCGTCAAATTTAGGAAATAACCAGTAATGCAAATCCTCCCAAAAGGGAGGCAAATTTACAATCATAAAACAGATGTTCTGTTGTTTCAATCTGATCAACACAAAAAGAGCAACTGTTAACATCAAGACCAAATCGCCGTCTTAAAAATTATCTAGATGGATATACTCCATTTAGATTTTTAAAGTGGATTTCCTTTGCTTTTGGTGCAAATGGAAATTTAAGATATTTTGTTCTTAAAATCTTAACTTCAGCACTGGAAAAATATTGAAAGATTTAATTTTTATTTGAGGAATAAGGATATAATTCCATGTATCTGGTCTATGTATATTGTCATGTATCTGGCTTTTTATTATTGGATAAGAATTGTGAAGACCCCCATACTGAGATATAATTACATTTTCAGATTACATTAAATAAAGTTTTCTTATTGTGGAAAAAGCATTTTTTGTGATTGACCTGATTTTACCAATAACAAAGATAACTGATGGAGCCATTATGGCAAAACATATGATATGGTACAACTACAGTGCAATGCAAATAGTAAATATAAGATATAGTGAGAAGTTATAGTAGTTTAGTCAATAAAAAAAATGAAAAAACAGTATACAGCAAATAAAATAGTAATGAATAGTATAATTATATGATATCATGAGTACAATAATACAATCATAAAAATATTGATAATAGCATATAGTTTATGTAGACTATAATATTATAATAATAGCAATAGAATAATATAGACAATAAAAAATTATATTAAATAAAAAATTATATTTAATATTTAACTCTTTTTATTCAATTTCAGTTTTATTGATCAGTAATAGCATAACATGATAAGTAGCCTAAAAGGCAGGGGCGGTTCTAGGGTGAGTGGATATCCGGGGCTTAGCCCAATTTCCAGATACGGAATACTCAAGCAAGCCATGCTGAAATGCATCTAACCAATTCTTATTAAAAGCTCTCTGCTGTGTTCCAAATTGGGTAAAGGGATACTGCTGAAGCTTCACATGTTTTGGGCCTGTCTGCAGTGTTCCTAGATCATCCTCCCTTTCACCTTCTAAAGCCTCTTCTTTCCTTGCTGATTCATCTAAGACATGGTAAAATAGCAAGCTCAGCTCTATTATTGTTTTAATAAATAGCCTTCACTTAACAACGTGAATTTTGTGAGAATAGATAAAAAGAGGTGACTAAAGAATCTCTATAATAACAAAAAAAATCTTCACCAATTCTTCATGCACATATTACATTTTATAGGCTACCTTATTTTTACTTTATACATAATAGAAACAAAAATTAAAAGCCAAGTATGCCTAAAATTAAAACACATGGCTCTATACACTTATATATTTGAAGGAGCACTTGTACATGCATTTTACACAGCACTTACAATTTGCATAAATAATCATATGAGACTATGTATCAAATATCAAATTTTGAATACAGAATTAGAAATATGAAATATTGAAAAAATTAAAATGGTACTTTGCCACTAGATGGCGGCAAGCCACTGCCTTAATGAGTGAGTCGCTTTTATTCAATCGATTCGTTCAAAACAGATGATTCATTTAGAAAAAAAAGTAAGAAATGTTTTTTGAATGGAGGGGTCAGTGAATCGTTTACAAGCAAATTCATTCAATAAACACCGTGATGCTTTGTTTGAAACCATTTTCGTTAGCGAAATATTTTCTTTACGTTTATATTATCTTATTGAATCGTTGCCCTGACACATGCAGGCCATGCTAACCAAACATAAAACACTCTAAAAATGCGCGCGCGTGTGTGTGTGTGTGTGTGTGTGTGTGTGTGTGTGTGTGTGTGTGTGTGTGTGTGTGTGCGTGCGTGCGTGCGTGCGTGCGTGGGTGCGTGCGCGCAAGCGCGCGCGCGACTGTGCTGCGCAAACTGTTAAACGATCAAAATGTAAATCAGACTAAATTTAAAACCGAATAAGAAATATAATACTATGATTAAAAGTTACAGATACCTGCTGAAGCTGTTGTATTTTGTTTTAGTGATGGCTGGGGGTGTTTTACTTCCTTTTTTTTTGAAGAACTTTGATATATCCATTTTACTGATTCATTCATTACTAACATACACATCAACAAACCGCCTGGCTCCAAAATATCTAATTTCATTGGCTGGATCGTACAGACGATGAACTTCTCATCGATGGTTGGCCAGTTTACATGTCAGTCAGAAGCACTAGCCTGAGTGGGCGGTTCTTCTCGGTTGTGATGACAACACGTATGTTGACGGACCCTTTAGATGCGAGAGTCGAGAGATATACATTTAATTAATTAAATTCTAATAAAAATTATTTCAATACGCATGGAAACTCAGTGATGGTGCGTACAATGCATGGTAATAAAAACATTCGGGGCTTTACTGAAAACATTCGGGGCTCCAGCCCCCTTAGCCCCTAGCCCCTAGCGCCGCCCCTGAAAGGTATAAGAAGCTATACAAGACAAGAAATAAAGTAAACGATTCAGTCAAACATACAGCAGGATACAACGTTAAAATAGCCTAAATATTAAGTTATGTAACTTCACTTTGCCCTCAGCCAAAACGATTTATTATGATTTCTTAGCCTATATATTGTTGGACATCCAAAAGGATTTTTTCTTCACTATTTTAAAACGCCTATTGTTCCAGATGCAGTTTCCTATCCCATCTCATAGGCTATAAGCTATATATTTAAAAACCGCATATATTTACAATATAAAGCCATTTGTAATAATAGCACAGTACTTCACCATTTTGTACCTGAGCATCACTGAGTTTGCCACTTCAGTTTTTTCCCAAGACTATCGGGTAATTAATATATATTTGCACTCAGTGGCCCTCATTTATCAAAAGTGCGTACACCAAATTTCTAGCGTACACCTGGCGTACACCCAAAACCACAGTGACTTTGAGATTTATCAATATGGACGTTGGCGTACGGCACGCTCAAGTCCTACGCCAGCTCAGGAGATGGTGTACGCACGTTTTGAGTTAGTGCGGAAATGCGCAGTTAACCTAACACCACAAAACGCACTGACAAACTAAAACATATGATATATTATGACCCACTGTAAAAACAACAACAACATAGTAATTATAAACTTCAGTGTTTATTTTTGTGCAACATGGACTTCAATTTTTAATTTGTGTGACTTTACCAAAGCATTTGATTTGTAGGCATATGTGTTCCTTCAGTTGCGAGCCTGTTCGCTTTAACTGACGTTTCAGGGTTAGGTCCGGCAGGTGCGCACGGACTGGGTTCAGTAATGAAAGGCTTTCAATGACCAAAAAATAATTCAGACTGACAAAATAATAAAACTGACATTCTTCTTCTACATAACAATAAGCGTCATTAATAATACAAATCATAATAATAAGAATATTACAAATTGTCATGCAATTATTAATGTGAATGAATGGTATTGTACACCCCAATACAAGTGACGTGATACAAAATTAAATGCTAATTGTTTCAAAACACGTGCTGTAAAAAAATGCATTGTGATAGGTCATTTCGGCTCCACGTCGGAGAAGTTTCGATTCTTTGCCGTCTTCCGTGTGTCCATGACGTAAAATGAGGGCGTGGGGGAAGCGGAGACTTGAATGCATAGGGGCGTGTTATTCTAATGACGATCGTTTTCAGCCGTGGCATTAATCAAGGACAGGTATTGCGTACACCTGGATTTCAAAGGTAGGCCTACGCACGGCTTCATAACTCAGGCGGTGAGAGGAGTGTAAGGATAATCTTACGCCAACATATACGCCCGTTTCTACGCAAGAATGATAAATGAGGGCCACTGTCTGTATGTGAATCCATACAACTTTTAAAATGTCCGATTATTGTCATTGAAATTGAGCTGAATTAAATAAATGCGTATCGAGGCTCCGCCCATTTAATAAATTATGCAAAATGTTAGTGATGAATTTAGCACGACGTTTTCTTTCTCATGTTATTCACTGTATTAACTCTATTTTGTAATCTAACTTGCAAAAGTGAATTAGCCTAAGTGTAGAGCTCACTGAATTGTTTTGATGCAGCCACTTCTGCTAGAATAGTCAAGATGTTTCGACCACAGTAGGCTAAATTATTAGTTTGAGAACTTTATTTGTGGGTGAAACAAGCGGAATTTCTCATGGTGGGCTGAGTGCCAAATGGAGGCGCGACATATTGGTGAGGTCACCTAGGATACTATTGGGGAAGAAATAATTAACTCTTTTAATAGTTCTTATCTTTATTCTTAAGATGCAACTTCTTCGTATACGATTCGTCCTCTGGAGTCGCGCGCCGCTCCCGGGATAATCTCCAGACGGGACATTTAAAACTCTCGCTGCTTTTGCTTCATTCGGGTCACTTCAGACTGAAACGTGTGCTCTGTAAGCATGGCAGGCATTCCCAAAGCTTTTACTCATGTGTTTATAGGCTTTCTAATAACTGTAATCTCAGGATTAAGAGCCAACTCTCTGCAGCAGGTTTTCATAACGGATATCGTAGCTGTTTACGGAAAAAACGGTTCACTGGATCTCAATGGCATTAACAGTTTATTGAAGACAATTGTGCAAGACAAGCCCTTGGATCCGAACATTCCTCCGCATGCTCAGGTAAAATGGTTTCTTTAACTTTAGTTAGTTAGGCCTATACCAAACACTAAAGAATATTTTTACATTTTATTTTCTGGCATTTGATTATGTGCCATACATTTTGAGCACGAATGCTGAAAAACAAGTGAAACACTGATATTCACACTGTTTAATAGGATTAGTGTCATTCTTATGACCTTATTTCATTGACTTTTGACCGTGTTTATCAGTGTGTGTCTGGAGAAGATATCCTGGTGCATTATGGTCTTCAGAACCTCTCTCATCTAACAGAGGAGCATCTGGTCACTGTCTGCCCGGCTCTGCTCAACCAAGCAGTGCTGCCGCCCTGTTCAACAGAACCTCCCGTCCTCACTGATCCCACAGAACTTCATGGTGAGTCTTCTGAAGAACCTGGATCAGCACACATCACAGAGGGTGATGGTGCAGCGCCATCAAATACCTAACTTACGCTGTCAAAGACTTGTAGATTTTGAATGCTAAAAGCAGAGAATGATGAGATGGATGTGCCACATGAAATAAAGTTGCAGGCCCTACACTTTATCTTAAATTATAATAATTATGTCAATTAAAGTTTTCCCCTCTCAATTCTCATGAACTTAATGCAAAACAATCTTGGGGGAAAAGTATATCATTTAAAATAGTATTTTATTTGTATTAGTACTATTTTACTAATCATTCTATTTGAATCAAACACTGCATAGATTTTACTAGAAAACATCACAAATGTTCTGTATGAAAATCAGAGTTGAGAATAATGGAAATTACTTTGTCACAAAGCAAAAATCTTTCCTTATGCAAAACAACTTCTAATTAACTTAGACAAAAAATAATTATTTAAACCTGTATTTTTAGAAGTACTGTTTTTGTACTGCCTTTAAAAGAACAATGCATAACAATAGTTTGTACAATAATAGATTAAAATGTACTGTATTACAGTCAATAAAATCACCATTGAGAAAAATGGCAATTTCAGACAATTGTTTAATTGTCTTACATAAAGTTACAAATCTTTCTTTATGAAAAACACAAATTCACACAAACATAAAAAACCCCAAATATTGAATTAAATTTAGTTTAAAAATAAAATAGCACTGTATAACAGTAATTTTTACTATAAAATAAAAAATTCACTGTATTTACAGTAATGAAAATCCAATGTCAATTACATACAACTGTTTAATTGTCTAAAAATGAAAGAAAACACAATATTCTTTATGTACTCTCATAGATAAAAGATAAAAAAGAATGGCTAACACTTTACAATAAGGTCCCATTATTTTATGCATAAACTAACAATGAGCAATACATTTGTTACAGTATTTATTATTCTTTGTTAATATTAGTCAATAAAAAATCCTCTTCATTGTTAGTTCCTGTTAGTCCCGTCTATTCAAAATTAACAGATACAACTTTTGATTTCAATAATATATTAGTAAATGTTGAAATTAATTTAAATTTAGATTAATAATTAGTTTATAATAGACAGAGGCAATTTTATTCATTGAGAGATATACTGTATTTGTGAGGGAATACTCATCTCATCGTTTTATTGGAGCCTTACACACATTTATACTGTAATCCACTAAAAATGCACTATTACAGTAATGAAAATCACCATTGAGAATGACAATTACAGAAAATTGTGACATTATTTTGACATTATTTTTAAGACAATTAAACAAAGCAAAAATCTTTCTTTACACAAAGCATTTTCTTTCTCTTTTTTAGATACTAGCATGAAAAATGATTTACCTTTCTGTATAACTTTAACTGTGTGACCCCTCGCCTTTCCTTCTGCATATAGTATGGGGATATGGCTTCTTGGCTGTTACCATCATTAATCTGGCCTCACTGCTGGGTCTGGCTCTTGTTCCCGTCACTAAAAAGCCCTACTTTCCGAAAGTGCTCACCTACTTCATTGGTCTGGCTGTTGGCACACTCTTCTCCAATGCTGCTCTCCAACTTATACCTGAGGTGAAATGCTTTTTTCATTTTATTTAATTTACATCAGAAGCTTTCTTCATGTAATTTAGGTCAGTTTAGGACAGTCCTCTAGGAGGTTGTTGAAGGTCAAATTGGTGGTATTGCATGATTGTGAACCCAATAATCAACACTAGTTCACATCTTTAATTGCTGCCTTATCAGCACAATGATGCTGATGCAGATTATTTATGTTTAGCCTATAGTGATTTCATAATAATAAAATGCAAAATGCTCTTTGAACTGAACTCATTCATTCCAGACTTTTTTTCCTGAAGAGTGCAGATGTTTCTTGATATGTGATGGCATGGTCGTTGCATGATGTGATATTTGTTTTGCACTGATAACATGTTGTAATATTTATTTTGGGTTTGCGTTTTACCTTTAATCTAATGACATGCATGTTTACACGGGGAAACCTGGATATCTGGCTTCAATTGTTCAAAGACTCATGATTACATGATTGATTCCTCTGATTGATCAGGCCTTTGGGTTTGACCCAAAAGCAGACGGTTACGTCCTGCAAGCTGTTGGGATCTTTGGTGGATTCTATGCGCTGTACTTCACTGAAAAAATCCTGAGGATGCTCCTCAAACCAGGACATGAGGTAGGTAGGTTCATCTCAGTAAAATGAGGACTCAACAGAACCCAATTGGTTCTTTTCATTCATTTTGTATTCCTTTTATAATTCAAACTAATAAATAAAAGCAGTAAAACATTATTACCAGTCTCTCTGGAATACTTGCTTCTGATTAGTCAGTCAAATACCCACAGCATTCTGTTGTCAAATTATTTATTAATAAAATAATTAAACTCAAATCAGTATATCATATTCTTTTACAAAAACAGTAGTTGCATAGTGAGCAGGACAAGGTACAGTTAGCCGGTCATTACCGCTGAATCAACTTCAGGGTGACAATATTATCTCATTAATGCATGTAATCCGCAAGAAAATGTGTGGCAGAGCTTTATTGATGGTCAATGTTGTATATAAGCATGCATGTTCTTTAAAATCGTATACGGTAATCATACGATTAATTTAATCTTATCTGCTTCGGTATCTCAGCACGGACACGGACACAGTCACTTCCTCCCCTCAGAGAGTGTCCAACAGAACGGCGTCATCATTGCGGCCGACTCTGATTTCAGCTTTGCCAGCGGCGACAAAGCCAACATAACCACTGACCCCCCAGTGCTACAGGTACAACTGGTCATATCTCACAAAAAACAAATAGTTCCAAGAGATATGCGATTGACCTAAATATAGCTGCAAGTTACATAAATGTTATAAAATGCCTGTTAGTGGAGCAAATAAAGTGTTATAAGATATTAAGCAGACAGTCTACTAATACTCTACTGACAGCTAGTTGACATATAGATGCAACAAATTATAGTCAACAGAATGTCTGTAGGGGGACCATCAAAATAGTTACTTTTTTTATTTTGAAAGAAAAATAATACTTTTTTTCAGTGAGAATGCATTAAATTGACTGTAGAAGACAGTCATAATGTTACAAATGATTTCTATTTCAAATAAATGCTGTTCTTTTTAACTTTTTTTTTTTATTCATCAAAGAATTCTAAATAAAATGGCATGGAAAAAAATGTATCAAATGTAACTGTTTCAATAGCACAGAATCAGCATAATATATTGTTTTTTTGAGGGATCATTTGACAGTGAAGACTGGAGTAATTATGCTGAAAAATTAGCTTTGCCATCACAGAAATTAATATTTTTTTAAAATATATTAAGATTGAAACCTGTTCTTTGAAATAGTAGTGATATTTCACAATATTAATGTTTTTAATGTATTTTTTTTAGCAAATACAGCCATGAAGAGCATAAGAGACTTCTTTAAAAAACATTTTAAAAAATCGTACCAACCCCAAGCTTTTGAATGGTAGTGTATGACAGAAATATAAAATATTATAAATATTATATAAATAGGCCAGCCATTCCCATGTGAAAGGAAACTAAAACTAGTAAATTTTCTGTGATGCTTGTCCATGCAAAAACAGGATGCCAATGTGTATTTTTGCAGTTGCTAAGGTGTTCAGAGTAGTTGTTAGCACATTGCTATGCGTTGCATACTCTCATAGAGCCCACCTGCTGTATAAATGGCTCAGGAACCTTCTTCAGTGTAAGTCTGTAGGATTTTGTGCCCGCTTTTGTGCAACAGTCTCCTCAAAAAGCCGTATGATTTGAGGCAACATTCATGTCTGCAGCACAGCGGTGCAGGACAAGTTATGCGCCAAAGTTGAATACTGATTGGCTTAGTAAACAAACACCTCTAATCTACAAAAAAAATGTTTATCACAGCGGTAACCAATTTATGATTACACAAAGGTGTCTGCAATATCAAATAAAGATAAATGCTAATTATTTGTCATAACAACCAGGCTATTACATTATTAAAGGGATAGTTCACCCAAAAATGAAAATTAGGTGTATTGGACAATTTTTTTCAGACGAATACAATCGGAGTTATATAAATCGGCTCTTCCAAGCTTTATAATGGCAGTGGATGGCTGTTTCTGTTTTGAAGTCCATAAAAGTTCATCCATCCATTATAAAATAACTCTACACGGCTCTGGGGGGTTAATGAAGGACTTCTAAAGTGAAGTGATGCGTTTGTGTAAGAAAAATATGAATATTTAACATGTTACCAAGGACAATTCTAGCTTCCGGCCAACTTGTCTACTTGCGGCTAAAGCGCAACTTATGACGTCGGAAGTAGCGTAGTGCATCATGGCGTAGCGTAAATATCAGCAGTACGCCGCATTACTCGCATAAGTTGCGTTTAGACTAGTGGAATGTGTATGTTTGTTTGGCCGGAAGCTTGTTATTTGACTTTATAAAGTTTTAAATATGGATATTTTTCTTACACAAACTCATCGTTTTGCTTCAGAAGGCCTTTATTAACCCCTCGGAGCTGTGTGGAGTTCTTTTATGATGGATGGATGCCCTTTTATGGACGTTAAAACAGAAACAGCCATCATAAAGCTTGGAAGAGCCAGGAGATTTTTTTAATGTAACTCTTGATTCTATTCGTCTGAAAGAAGAATGTCATATACACCTAGGATGACTTGAGGGTGAGTAAATCATGGGCTGATTTTTATTTTGGGTGAACTATCCCTTTAAGTGTAACATTAGACTGTAGTCAATGGTTAAACCAGATTCCCGGGTCATGTGATAACAGTTGTCCTTCAGCGGGATCTAGTACAGTTCTTTGAATGCCTTCAATCATGTATGTAACATGTAACAGGGTTTTGAGTTTTAAAAAGCAGTTTTTTGGTACAAAATGAAGTAGTACATAGTGTACAGGTCAGTGCAACTTACAGTCCAGCCGTAGAGACACACACAGCTGTGTTTACTTTCATCTGTCACAGCTGCCAGCAGAAACAAGATTGTCTTCTGACCTTTGACCCTAAACCACGAGCACCATGTAATTGGGATCGTCATCTCGACCCTGTAACAATACAAAAAGTTAGACCTTGGGGCTAAAAGTAAATAGTATTTGAAATATTAACCCAAGCTCAAGAGGGTACAGTAATGTTGTTAGAGAAGAGAATGAGGTTTTAATTTAGATGTGAATGTGTTTGCAGGGGTATTGCAGATGGCTCAGAGGAAGACGGCTGTCCAGTGTGAAGACGGTGGCATGGATGATTTCCCTGAGCGATGCTCTACACAACTTCATTGACGGACTGGCCATCGGCGCCTCGTTCACGGTGTCTGTTCTCAATGGCTTTAGCACCTCTATCGCTATCGTCTGTGAGGAATTCCCTCACGAGCTGGGTAAGAGGATTCAACAACAATTTTTCCACCTGGAAAAACTTTCATTTGTCAGCTCTGATTTTGAACCCCTAAGCCACACCACCCCTATGACTACTGCCCTTTGAACGTTAACCTTCACTAAAAGTTTGTGGAAAAAAACATGCAAGGCACATTTGCGCTCCTTCTCCCCCTGTAGGCGACTTCATTATCCTGCTGAACGCAGGGTTGAGCATTCCACAGGCCGTCTTCTTCAACCTGCTGTCTGCGATGTCCTGCTACGTGGGCCTGGTCCTGGGCATCTTGTTGGGCAATGCTTTTGCCCCCAACATCATCTTTGCCTTCGCTGGTGGCATGTTCCTTTACATATCCTTGGCTGATATGGTAAGAGCAGTGTGGGTTAGTAAATACAGCACATTACATTTCACCACATTTCATTTTTGGATTGTCTTCTTGGCGCATAAAAAACATACACTACTGTTCAAAAGTTTGGGGTCAGTAAGATTTTATTTTTATTTTTAAGAAGATACTTTTTATTATATCAAGTTACAGAAAAGACAAGTCTTGTTTTCTGGAGAGAAAAAAAACAAAATGAAGAGTTTATGCTTGGAAAAAAAAAAAAGTAAAACTTATTTCAAAGGGAACTTTATTTTTTTTTTCCTGACAAATCCGATTTCCTGACAAATCATTTTTGGACTTATACTGACACCTAGAGGTGTGGAGGCAGCATAAAATAGTTTTTGGTTACAGATTCATAGGAGAAACACACTGTTCATAGTGTGCCACAGAAACAGGTCCTTCTCAAAAAATTAGCATATTGTGATAGTTCATTATTTTCCATAATGTAATGATAAAAATTAAACTTTCATATGTTTTAGATTCATTGCACACCAACTGTAATATTTCAGGGGTTTTATTGTTTTAATACTGATGATTTTGGCATACAGCTCATGAAAACCCCAAATTCCTGTCTAAAAAAATTAGCATATCATGAAAAGTTTCTCTAAAAGAGCTATTAACCTAATCATCTGAATCAACTAATTAACTCTAAGCACCTTGAAAAGATTCCTGAGGCTTTTAAAAACTCCCAGCCTGTTTCATTACTCAAAACCGCAATCATGGGTAAGACTGCCGACCTGACTGCTGTCCAGAAGGCCATCATTGACACCCTCAAGCAAGAGGGTAAGATACAGAAAGAAATTTCTGAACAAATAGGCTGTTCCCAGAGTGCTGTATCAAGGCACCTCAGTTGGAAGTCTGTGGGAAGGAAAAAGTGAGGCAAAAAACGCTGCACAACGAGAAGAGGTGACCGGACCCTGAGGAAGATTGTGGAGAAGGACCGATTCCAGACCTTGGGGGACCTGCGGAAGCAGTGGACTGAGTCTGGAGTAGAAACATCCAGAGCCACCGTGCACAGGCGTGTAGAGAAAAGGGCTACAGGTGCCGCGTTCCCCAGGTCAAGCTACTTTTGAACCAGAAACAGCGGCAGAAGTGCCTGACCTGGGCTACAGAGAAGTAGCACTGGACTGTTGCTCAGTGGTTGCATGTCATTCGGAAATCAAGGTGCCAGAGTCTGGAGGAAGACTGGGGAGAAGGAAATGCCAAAATGCCTGAAGTCCAGTGTCAAGTACCCACAGTCAGTGATGGTCTGGGGTGCCATGTCAGCTGCTGGTGTTGGTCCACTGTGTTTTATCAAGGGCAGGGTCAATGCAGCTAGCTATCAGGAGATTTTGGAGCACTTCATGCTTCCACCTGCTGAAAAGCTTTATGGAGATGAAGATTTCATTTTTCAGCACGACCTGGCACCTGCTCACAGTGCCAAAACCACTGGTAAATGGTTTACTGACCATGGTATTACTGTGCTCAATTGGCCTGCCAACTCTCCTGACCTGAACCCCAAAGAGAATCTGTGGGATATTGTGAAGAGACAGTTGAGAGACGCAAGACCCAACACTCTGGATGAGCTTAAGGCCGCTATCGAAGCATCCTGGGCCTCCATAACACCTCAGCAGTGCCACAGGCTGATTGCCTCCATGCCACGCCACATTGAAGCAGTCATTTCTGCAAAAGGATTCCGGACCAAGTATTGAGTGCATAACTGAACATAATTATTTGAAGGTTGACTTTTTTTTTTGTATTAAAAACACTTCTTTTATTGGTCGGATGAAATATGTTAATTTTTTGAGACAGGAATTTTGGGTTTTCATGAGCTGTATGCCAAAATCATCAGTATTAAAACAATAAAAGACCTGAAATATTTCAGTTGGTGTGCAATGAATCTAAAATATATGAAAGTTTAATTTTTATCATTACATTATGGAAAATAATGAACTTTATCACAATATGCTAATTTTTTGAGAAGGACCTGTAATACATTCAATGACCGATAATAGTGGTGTTAACAAGATAAAAGTGTGCCGTGTCAGATTGGCCATGTCTCCAAAATGGCCACCCCCATGATGTGACCCGCTCCATATAAAACAGCTTTTATTAGGCTAGTCAAATGATTGGAGACTTCATCGTATGTGAGCTTAGATGATTTTAAACCTAGAAGTATTCACTTATTTAGGGGTAAAATCTTTTTGAGGGCTCCACTTCCAATCACTAAACGAAACATAAATCTGTTTTAGCGGTGCAAATACTGAATCCTCTTCCTCTCTCACCTAGTTGCCTGAAATGAACATGGTTGCCATTGAACAAGTGCGGAGCACGAAGGACGATATAATTTTTTTCGCAATCCAGAATGCTGGAATACTGACAGGATTTACCTTGATTCTTCTCATCACATTGTTTTGTGGGAATATTAGCCTGGGCTAAGGTCCGTTTCTTTCTGTGCCTTTCCTGTGCACTTCCCATTCTAGATGATACTCTCATTTAAGCTATTTATTTGAGAAAAAACTAGTTTATACTATTTTTTTTAAATCATTTTTACCGAGGAAACTTGAAAATCATTAGGTTTAAAGTAATTCTTTCTGTATAATTACATAACAATTCTAGCCTTTGTATACTGCTGTAAATAAACTGTACTGACCTACTAATCATGTTTTGTAGAAAAGATTAATTTTGGTCCATTAACTGAATGAACAAGTTTGTTACTTTGTACAATAGGAACTTCTAATATCATGCAAAATAAAAACAGAACAGAACTGTATTAAAAAGTCCAAATTTATGTATTTTTTTTTCTCATTGGACACATCCATCTGTTATACAGCTGATTGATATATCTATACATTTAGTTATTTAATATTCAACACAATGTACACTTAAAAACATCTTTAAAACAGTACAATCAGTGCAATATCTTTACAGACCAAATTAAAAACATATTCTCTCCAAAAATATACATCTATATATATATCTCAGAACACCAATTCTAACCCACTTTATAAGAAGTAAGAATAAAACCTAAAACCATAGCAAGGAGGTAAAATAACTTTAAACAGTTTTAACAAAGTTATTGGGCAAATCTCACGAAACCTGTCATGAACATGTCCGGGTAATTTTCCATCCCAAAGTCAAAATAAATGCTTTTGCTTTTAAATATTTTATTGTTATTTTAATCATATGGTCAAGTATTTACACAGAATTGTAGTCATTGTTGTACTGCATTTAATTAACAAATAAAAATTACAAATTTAAGTTTTTAGAAATTATAAATAAAAACAATAATGCACTGCACTAAAGAGAATCTAACGACATTAATCAGTGCGAATTATGGGATTAAAAAAAAAGTTGGGGTAAAAATAGGTTTATTCTATAATATATTATTAGTGCTGTCAAATTGATTAATCACATCTAACATAAAAGTTGAGTACATAATGTGTGTGTATATATATATATATATATATATATGTACTGTACTATATATACTGTTTACACACATATATATTTATACATGTATATACATATTTCTGTATATGTATGTACACACACACACACATATAACTTATGTTAGATGTGATTCATCGATTTGACAGCACTGAATTTAATATATATTTCTTTTGATTTTAGGAGTAAAATGTGACTGATTTTCGTGAGATTTACCCTATTAGGAGGCACATCAGCTCTAAAGGACCTAGAACTGCACGGTTCTACTTCATAGTCACTGGACCAGCAGAACAAACAGAATGGCATTAAGTAAAACGCAAACGTACAGCAATACTGCAAAAGTTCTCGAAGCACTTATGAGGCACTATACGGGCCAAACCACACCACAGAACAGCACGTTAACCCGAGGGCTTGTCATGGCAAGAGGCACAACTAATGTAGAAATCACCACTGTACACACTGCTGGCAAATCAACGACACGAGAGAGGGCGAATCGGCGAGATAAGATTGCATCTTCTGAAAAATGACAATGAGATCTAAATCATTGGTCATCCTATATATATATATATATATATAGGTCCTTCTCAAAAAATTAGCCTATTGTGATAGTTCATTATTTTCCATAATGTAATGATAAAAATTAAACTTTCATATATTTTAGATTCATTGCACACCAACTGAAATATTTCAGGTCTTTTATTGTTTTAATACTGATGATTTTGGCATACAGCTCATGAAAACCCAAAATTCCTGTCTCAAAAAATTAACATATTTCATCCGACCAATAAAAGTGTTTTTAATACAAAAAAAAGTCAACCTTCAAATAATTATGTTCAGTTATGCACTCAATACTTGGTCGGGAATCCTTTTGCAGAAATGACTGTTTCAATGTGGCGTGGCATGGAGGCAATCAGCCTGTGGCACTGCTGAGGTGTTATGGAGGCCCAGGATGCTTCGATAGCGGCCTTAAGCTCATCCAGAGTGTTGGGTCTTGCGTCTCTCAACTTTCTCTTCACAATATCCCACAGATTCTCTATGGGGTTCAGGTCAGGAGAGTTGGCAGGCCAATTGAGCACAGTAATACCATGGTCAGTAAACCATTTACCAGTGGTTTTGGCACTGTGAGCAGGTGCCAGGTCGTGCTGAAAAATGAAATCTTCATCTCCATAAAGCTTTTCAGCAGGTGGAAGCATGAAGTGCTCCAAAATCTCCTGATAGCTATCTGCATTGACCCTGCCCTTGATAAAACACAGTGGACCAACACCAGCAGCTGACATGGCACCCCAGACCATCACTGACTGTGGGTACTTGACACTGGACTTCAGGCATTTTGGCATTTCCTTCTCCCCAGTCTTCCTCCAGACTCTGGCACCTTGATTTCCGAATGACATGCAACCACTGAGCAACAGTCTAGTGCTACTTCTCTGTAGCCCAGGTCAGGCACTTCTGCCGCTGTTTCTGGTTCAAAAGTAGCTTGACCTGGGGAACGCGGCACCTGTAGCCCTTTTCTCTACACGCCTGTGCACGGTGGCTCTGGATGTTTCTACTCCAGACTCAGTCCACTGCTTCCGCAGGTCCCCCAAGGTCTGGAATCGGTCCTTCTCCACAATCTTCCTCAGGGTCCGGTCACCTCTTCTCGTTGTGCAGCGTTTTTTGCCACACTTTTTCCTTCCCCCAGACTTCCCACTAAGGTGCCTTGATACAGCACTCTGGGAACAGCCTATTTGTTCAGAAATTTCTTTCTGTGTCTTACCCTCTTGCTTGAGGGTGTCAATGATGGCCTTCTGGACAGCAGTCAGGTCAGCAGTCTTACCCATGATTGCGGTTTTGAGTAATGAAACAGGCTGGGAGTTTTTAAAAGCCTCAGGAATCTTTTGCAGGTGCTTAGAGTTAATTAGTTGATTCAGATGATTAGGTTAATAGCTCGTTTAGAGAACCTTTTCATGATATGCTAATTTTTTGAGACAGGAATTTGGGGTTTTCATGAGCTGTATGCCAAAATCATCAGTATTAAAACAATAAAACACCTGAAATATTTCAGTTGGTGTGCAATGAATCTAAAACATGAAAGTTTAATTTTTATCATTACATTATGGAAAATAATGAACTTTATCACAATATGCTAATTTTTTTTAGAAGGATGTATGTATGCATGTATGCATGCATGCATGCATGCATGTATGCATGCATGCATGCATGTATGCATGCAAGCAAGCAAATGCACTTGGCCAGCTTTTCATATCTGTCATCATTCCGAATATTCGCAGACATGATCCATGAAGTGCAGGAAGAAAAGCAGGCGCAAGTTTTGGAAGAGCTTGGCGGAACTTGATTCTCGGAGTGATGTGTGCCGGTGAGGTAGATGAGGTCAGACAACCCCCCCCCCCCTTTACATGCAGGCTTTACTGCATGCCTGATGGGAAGTGGAGCGTCTAACTGATCATACATACAAAATAAGGCCAGCCTCATGAATCCATACAGCTGGAGCAGGGCTGACCAGTCACTGTACAAATAACATATACACGCCACTTACTAGCAAATATATATTACAGCACTGCGCTCGCCTCTAGCTTTAGCTTTACAACAGGACGAGTAGCTTTACACGACTGTCTGCTCTGTCAGATAACAGTAACAAATTTATTGACTTACAAATCAATGCTTTCACCAGAACATGATGAAGCTATGCTTGGCTTAAAGGTTCATCTGACCAGTTAAACTATAAATACAGAACTTGCTACGTGATTTGCGTGGATTGTTTCATCAAGTATACAGCGTTATATTACTATTAACACCAAAAGTGGTGCATATGTCCACACACATTCATCCTTTGTAAAATCCACAACCCTTTTGTCACAGTATTTTTCGGTACCGCTCCTGTTCGAAAAGTTTTCATCTGTCTTTTACACACCAGCTGGTTTACTCACGTTCTGCTGAGGCAGGATTGCCTACAGTCTCACAGCTAAGAAAGCCACAAAATTGATATACAAACACGATTATCTCTCCACACTTACACATCCAAATGTGCTCTTAATGAACAAGAACTAGAGTTGTTTGTACATATATTTGTACATATATACTGCATTGTTTTGGTTTAGATACTTGTAGAAAGCTACAAGGGGCTGCTTTTGCAAATAAACTTCAAGTAAGACATTAACGATAATCATCATAAAGACGAAAATGACCAGATGAAAGTCAGTTTTTACCATAAACCAAAAAGGTAAGACGCGAGTATTAAGGGATAGCCTTAACTTGGCAATGTTCACGAAACGGTAGTTTTTGGCATTTGTGATGCGCAGAATAGGATTAAATACTGGTTGCGTACTCACATGTGCCATAGCATTTCAGTGATGGACTACTTTAAGACAATACTGCCCCCCTAAAAGAAGATGCAGATTGGCAATCGAAATAAAAACGACAAAATGATCTACACCAGCACGAATCTAAGGCAAAAACAGACCGGAAACAGGCCGAGGGCAGCTAAAGTCCTGAGAAACAGACTGCAGTGCTATCATCTGATGGAGCGTTAGAACACTACAGACTATGAGATGTCTGAGTCATACATTCTAGTTCAGCTAAAATCAATGTTGATACCCACCCAAATTGAAACAAAGAACAGAGCAAAGACTCTGACAACAAAGAAAAGTTGTCAAGGCAACAGAAAAGGGCTGTCAATGAAGTGTTTGTGAGGTTTGTCACTGCCCACCATCACTGGGAGCGGGACTGTCGGAACGGCCTTCCTTCAAACTGCCCGTTTGTTTCTTCTGCTTGGTTTTGGACTTTCTTAGCATGCACACCTAGAACAGAAAACAAAGCTGTTTTAAATGCACAGAACTTGATATTAGAACTGAAGGCTAACAGATGGTGATAAAATGAAATACTTGAACAGAATTACCTTTGGTTCCTGTTCTGGAATGATGAGCAAACATTTTTGGACTCACTCAATTAAGTATGCATTGTGCAAGACAAATAGAGGCCAGGAATGAAATTACGAATCATACTTTTTGAGGGCCTACCTCTATTGAATATGAATCAGGTCAAGGCTTAGTTAGTGACCGTTCATTTATGTTAGTATTCAGTAACAACATAATTTATATATATATATATATATATATATATATATATTAGTGCTGTCAAATCATCTAAAATAAAAGGCCAAAAAAAGTCACTGTTTGGATTTAAATAGGCAAAAGTCTAGTGCTTGACTTGCATTTTCAATACAAGCACTAGACCACAAATGTATGCACCTCTTGATGGAAATAACATCACAACGTTTATTTCCATCAAGAGGTGCATTTTTGGGAAAGATCTTGTATTGACAAAGCAAGACCACTCTGTAAAGTCTCTTCCAGGACATCCCAAGGACTTCCAATGCCAATTCATGTGTGAAAATGATTCTACATGCTCCCTCCCAACCATTATTTCACAGTTTGAGCCTGATGAATCTTGATGAATCCGGAAATATGTCCATGATGTGTCTTACATGGTTGTTTAAGAAATGGAAAGCTACACATTCCATCAATTAGGGTTAGAAGAAGAACTGTTGCCAGACAGATAACATGCTAGAAACCTAATAATCACTGCAATAATGATCCAATCATAGACTCTTAAGAACTTTTTTTTGAGCGGGCAGTGTAAAAATAGAATGTTAATTCAATGAATCGAGCCTCTACCATTGTAAGAATGTTAAGTTCACATCTGGGAATTCCACGTCATTAATGTTGTGTCGTCTTTAAACAGCAGCTCGGGAGTTCATGAAGTTGGCCAAGCAATTTAGGGAATATGACTGTTAAAAAATATGTAGAGGTACCTTTGGTCCTGCAGCTGAGATGATGATCTGTCCAGGTGACTGTATCCAGGGTTCTCCGTCCACCTGCATTGGAATGGGTTTGGTCACAGTGATGCGAATATAGCTGCCCTGAGCGATACGAATCCCAGAGCGCAGCCCACTCTGAACCTGACCCTGAAAAAAAAAATAGCAAATTAAAAAAATTAAACAATGTAAAAATAGAATGGAACAAATCTATACTGTGATTTAGAGAAAAATTATCAAATTATGTTTAATAAACAATATACAGTGAACATTTTTTATAAAACATAGACATTTTGGCAAACACTACCATTCAAAAGTTTGGGGTCATTAAGATTTTTCTTTTAAAGAAATGTATAATTTTAATCTGCAAGGATGCATTAAATTGATCAAAAGTGATGTTAAAGACATTTATAATGTTACAAAAGATTTATATTTTAAATAAATGCTGTTCTTTTGACCTGGAGAAAGTATCACGGTTTCCACAAAAATGTTAAGCAGCGACTGTTTTCAACATTGATAATAATAACCATATCAACATTTAGAGTGATTTCTAAAGGATCATGTGACACTGAAGACTGATGCTGAAAGTTCCGCTTTTCCATCACAGGAATAAATTACATTTTAAAATATATTAAATTTGTTAGAAATATTGTAAAATATTATTACAATGAAAAATGTTTTTACTGTATTTTGTATAAAAATAAATGCAACTTCGGTGAGTATAAGGGACTTCTTTTAAAAACAGGAACAAATCTTGCCGGCCCAAAACTTTTGAACAGTAGTGTATGTACTTAAAGAAGTAAATGTTCTTAGAAAGAAGAACTCACCATGTGCACCACACCAGTAACTCCCACAACCTCCAGCATCCCATCATCTATCCTGGGCCGCCTAAACCGAGAGTCATTGTCTGAACCCCACAGGTCAGCACCAGAACCCCAGCTACACACACACACACACACACACACACACACACACACAGCAGCAGCTTTAATCTTCTATAACAAACTCCCGTGTGTGGAATTGTCTTTACTTTCATTGTGTGAGACTGATGTGTGTTTACCTGGGAATGTTGAGGAATATTAATCCCTCTATACTGGGCAGTTCCACATCATGTCTGTCCACTTGCAGTCTGATGTCTTTATGAAGGTTTCGTGTGTGACTCAACTTCTGCAGGCCCACCTTCACGTACACACCTTTATTGTGGAACCTGCAAGAACAATGACAAAGTCAAAACAGCAATGCACACAGACCTCCCTCTGTAGAGTAACACCTTTTAGAGTAAAGAACAATACTTTCCTGCTATTAAACTTGTCTGGATCCTCCTCACGTGCGTGATGAAAGTCCAGACTCAGTTCAGCATCAATTCCCAGCCCAAAATAATTATTCATCTGCACAATCTAGAACACAGAAAGGTACAACCCTGTTACACATGAAATGTTTGACTGCTTTACGCTAGTAACTTAAAAAATGTGTGCAGTGACAAATTCCTTAGCAGAGCTAGAAGCATAAAAAAATTATAATTAAAGTTGAATTAATAAATAAATAGAATAATTATTTATTATAGTATTGTTATTGTAATAATTCATTTTATTGTTATTATTATTATATGCATTACTTCATTATTATGTAATTATATATATATATATATATATATATATATATATATATATATATATATATAAATAAAATAAATGTACATATACAGTCGTGCTCAGAATTAATGGTACCCCTGGTAAATATGATGAAAAATGGCTGTAAAAAATAATTCTGCATCGTTTATCCTTTTGATATTTCATTCAAAAAATTGGCAAAAATCGAACCTTTCATTGAAGTAAAATAATTGACAGTGGAGGGGAAATCACATTATGAAATAAATGTTTATCTCCAAAACAAGTTGGCCACAATTATTGGTACCCCTAGAATTGTTTACGAGTAAAATATCTCTTAAGTATATTCCCATTCATATTTACCTTTTTTTTGCACACCAGGGTGACTAGGAACATGAAATTGTCCAGCCATGACTTCTTGTTTTACAAGAGTTTAAATATGGGGAAACACAAAGGCCAAATTCCCTTAATCATCCATTACAATGAGTAAAACCAAAGAATATAGTTCTGATGTGCATCAAAAGATTGTTGAGCATCACAAAATAGAAAGTGGCTGTAAGAAAATAGCTAAAGCATTGAAAATCCCCATTTTGACCATCAGGGCAATAATTAAGCACTTCCAATCAACTAAAGATGTTACAAATCTGCCAGGAAGTGGACGTGTGTCTATATTGTCTTAATGCATGGTGAGGATGAAAGTTTGAGTGGCCAAAGACTCTCCAAAGATCACAGATGGAGAATTGCAGAGATTAGTTGAGTCTTGGGTTCAGAAAGCCTATTAAAAAAAAATTGAACAACCCCTACATCACCACATGTTGTTTGGGAGGTTTTCAAGAAAAATCCTCCTTGCTCATCCAAAAACAAACCCCAGCAAATTCAGTTGTCAGACATGACTGGACCTTCAAACAGCACAGGGTTCTGTGGTCAGATTAAACTAAAAAATAGCTTTTTGGCAGCAAACATGCAAGATGGGTTTGGTGCACACAAGGATAAAAAGTACCCCATGTGTACAATTTAATATACCATCTTTAATGTTGTGGTCATATTTTTCTGCTGGAGGTCCTGGACTTCTTGTTCAGATACATGCATGGCATCGTGGATTCTATCAAATACCAACAGATAAAAAAACTAAACCTGACAGCCTCTGCTAGAAATCGTATAATGGGCCGTGGTTGGATCTTCCATCAGGACAACGATCCAAAACAAACATCAAAATCAACACAAAAATGTGTTAAGTAGCACAAAATTAAGCTTCTGCCATGACCGTCCCAGACCTGATGAGTGGAGTGAACTGAAGAGAAGAAGCACCAACATGGATCTGGGAATCTGAAGGATCTGGAGAGATTCTGTAAGAATGGTCTCTGATCTCTTGTCAGGTGTTCTCCAAACTCATCAGGCATTATAGGATAAAACTCAGAGCTTTTATCTTGGCAAAAGGAGATTGCAAAAAGTATTTAATAAAAGGGTACCTATAATTGTGGCCAACGTGTTTTGGAGATAAACATTTATTTCATAATGTGATTTCCCCCCCACTTTCTATTCTTTTACTTCAATGAAAGTTTAGATTTTTGCCAATATTTTGAATGAAAGATCAAAAGGATAAATGATGCAGATTTATTTTTTCCAGCCATTTTTTAACATATTTACCAGGGGTACCATTAATTCTGAGCACGACTGTATATGTACATATTACAATTATATTCATTATATGGATAATTGTTCAATTATGTTACATTTTAAATTTAAAAAATATACTTTATAACAAAATATTACACAAAATAATATTTGTATTTTACATTTTATTATTAAAAAATAAACTATTAATTACTAAAAATTATTATGAAATTATTTCAAATTAAAATGTAGACATAAGATATATATATATATATATATATATATATATATATATATATATATATATATATATATATACACACACACACACATTATAATAATTGCATTAATTATATAAACAATTTTAAAAATATTTGAAATGTTAAATTAAAAAATATTAGATTTTTTTTAAATAAAATAAAAATGTACTATAGGTCCATTTATGCAGAAACCATGTAAGTCTCAGGGATTGATTGTGTACCTTAGGCGGCTCTAGGAAGCCGTTCTCTTTGCCGTCCTCTGCCATATCCTGTGCGTCCAGAAGAATTGTCCAGCGGTCCATTTGCACTAGCTCTGCCTCGTCCACAGACACCAGGATGTTGAAGGGGTCCTCACCGCTGTATCCCGCCCCCCATCGCAACACCCGAGCCAGATCGTTCCCTGAACACAAACCAGAATGTTTGCAAATAGTTAAACCTACAGTAAACTAGAATTAAATGATACACTTTTTTCCTCCATCACGCACCTGTGCCCAGCGGTATGATGCTGATCGCTGGCTCAGGACAGGCAATCTTATGTCGGATAGACTCCAGAACCCCCAACACCCATCCCACTGTGCCGTCTCCTCCACACACCAGGATACGGAAGTGAGGGACGTCCCTGAACGTGTGCAGCCTGTACAAAACACACTCATACATGTGAGCAGGGAACCTACAGCATTCATCCATACATATTCCTATCAAGACAATAATTTCAGTTTGACCATCATTCAAAAGGAGAGGAGGTCTAACCCAGGAAGTGGTCCTCCGCTGGTCAGCTCAAACACTTGGTGAGGGTTTAGAAGTTTCCGGAAACTGTATAAGATCTCTCTGCCCTTTAGCCCACCACTTTTAGGGTTGACAAAGACCAGCAGGGGGCAGCTTTCTTTGGCCAGTTTGCTTTGCTGTTGGGAGAGAAAAGAACATTTATACTTGTTTTTGAATTGTACTGTAGTGTCTCACTGGGCCACTAGAGGGCAGATGCATCTACAGCTTGGGCCAACATTATGAATTTTAACGAACAGCCTTCTATTGTTGCAATGAAAAGCATGTGACCTACTGATCACAATGAAGTCAATACAGGTGATTATTTTGAATCAGCTCCATATGTCTGATATTTGGACACAAAATCTGTCATATACTCACCCTCATGTCATTCCAAGCCTACTATGACATGGTGATGGAAAATATTTGAGATGCAAATTTATATTTCAATGCTTTTGCATTCTCTCGCAAATTTTTTAAATATTATTTTTTTTTAAAAGTTTTTCAAAACATTTGTGTTCCCCTCGAGAAAGCACTGAAATACATCCCTCCCACTTCATTACTTCCTTCACAAATGTTTTGCGAACGCAATGTCTTTCGAGGGAATGCAAATTTTTCAAAACAAAACACTGGAGCCCACTGACTTTCATTGGTTAAACAAAAAATATATTTTCTAATAAGATCTGTTTTGCAGAAGAAATAAGTCACAGAGGTTTGGAATGACATGCTGGTAAGTAAATAATGACAGAATTTTCATTATTGAGTGAACTATCCCTTTGAGCCTCACTGGATGTATGTCAATGCATAAATCACACTGTATTATACAATAACATTTCAACCAAAAGTGGCATTTGTTTTAAAGAAAGAGCATAAGAACACTATCCATATTCACAAAAAGGAGTCTGTTGCACCCATTGAGTGTCACTATTAGAATTATGGCTTTGTAAAAAGATGTTGTACCATGATCTCAGGTATGACAAGCGAGTAGAGCTGTTTGCCGCTGATGCTGATGTCTTTGGCCAGCATGTAAATCCTCTCTGCCTCTGAGAAACAGCTGATCTGCAGAACCACAGCACCTGAAAGCAGCACACCAGCTCAGTTATACAAGCACACTCACTAACACCTGCTCAAACCTGGGACACAATTATTTTTACCACCTATCATGATATGATGGACAAGACTATGCAAATCCCAATGCAATCCTTTATATATACACCAGTCAAAAGTTGGTGGTCAGTAAGTTTTTTTTTTTTTTTTTTTTTTTAATATAAAAATGAATACTTATTTCCAGCAAAGATAGGCTATATTAAAATGATTAAAACTGACAGTAAAGCCATTTATAATGTAAAAAAAATATCTAATAATAATTTAAATAAATGCTGTTCTTTTGAACTTTCTATTTATCAGAATCCTAAAAAACTGTTTCTACAACAACAAAAATAAATGTGCAGCACAACTTTCAACAGTGATAATAGGAAAACTTTGAGCAGCAAATCAGAATATTAGAATAAATATCTGACATATAATTAAAAGTTCAAGTGTTGCTGGATTTTCTTCATCTGCTTCTATAGTGTATATATATATATATATATAATAGTAGTATATATTATATATTTGATCATATTACATATTATTTAGTTTAATTATGATGATACATACATATATATATAAATTACACAGAAAGGTAAACAAAACTAAAATCAAATTACCATTTATTTTGCACAATATTTATTTAAAAGAAACACAAGGGGAACTATTTATTGGCCACTTTGCACCATGACATGCCCTTTGTACCATCTTTTACTAGTACATAGCCAACGACAGAAAATAATAACGAGTAGAATAGTAATAGCTCTAGGTGTCAGAGCTGTTAACCGTTACATACTTTAAGAACTCCACACAAACCAACACGCCAATGCAACAACATTATAAATGCGTTCAGAGCATCAAGGCGAGTGAGCCAGTGGGCATGTTGTGGATGACTGAGAACAACCGGCAGTTCAGAGTGTTTGTGTGCAGAACAAGGGCTTTCATTTACAGAGCGCTGACAGTAGGCCAGATTATGGCCCATGGACACAGCGAGCGGTCTGTTCTGCAGCATGCACCAGCAACCTTCAGTGTTATCAAATAAAGTCATGCAGTTTAGTTGTACTCGGAACAAAGACGGACATTATGAGTCGCCTTTAATGGAGGGATGCATTTCCTGTGAGGAGGAAACAGCCGTTCTCCCACAGAACCCTGTGATTTATGGACTCTTACCTTGTCCGGCATATACATGAGAAATGGTGGCCAAGTGACCTGGGTGTGGAAGAGAGAGAAGGAGATATGAGATATGTTAATGTTAACCATGCAATCACAAGAAATCATCAGCTGTCACTATTATCTGCTCTAATCCCACTCTCAGCAGAGCGGCGTCATGCATACTTACAATGAGTCCACAAGATGACTTATGTCAGAGTTATAGGTCAGCATTGTTTAAGGACAATTTCATGGAAAGATTAATAGAATCCAAAGAGATTGATGGGACGAACAGCTAAAATCCAAAGGACCGCAGCAGTTTTAATCTTGAGCTTACACATCATTCAAGCACACACTGATGTGCAGACTCACTTTTGACGGCGAGGTGTTCGGATAGCAGGTGTGTGTATTCCTCTTGGTCGAGTTGTGTCGGAAAGCCTCCCAAAATCAGATTGACCTGCACCATTCGATTCCTGCTTTCTTCGATGTAAAACCGTGTCTGATTCATCTGTCGCAGCGATGTCTGAAAGTCACATGCTCAGAATCAGAGTTTGAGACAACCGAGAAGCTCTCACGAGATGTTTCCATAACAAGCACACAAACACTGTAAAATATGCATGCTGTGCTTATCAGGGCTCATCATCTGGAGTGTTTTCCAAATGCCAAGCAATATCAGCATGACCCGCCCCACATACCTTCCGTATCTCCAGCAGTTTGTCCAGTAAAAGCTCCTGACCGCTGAGGACTTGCCTTTGAACTGAAGATGGGTAAGAAAGACAAGGTTAGGATATCATGAAACTCTTCCACACTTTCCGAAGCTGTTCTATATGTTGAAAGGGGTTGAACCAAAATCCCTTTCATGATGCCAATCAGATTCTTAAGATACTTGGAGAAAATGACATCAAAATCAATTCAATTCAATTCACATTAATTTGTATAGCGCTTTCATAATACACATCGTTTCAAAGCAGCTTTAAAGAAAATGCATCCACATTACAATTTAGAGCGATCTGTTATCAGAGGTAACTTATGTATTTCAGAAATATTCATATACAAAATCACAGTTAACTAAAATTGTATTAATTTAAGGCAGAAACAATTAGCTCATTGAAGTAATGAATACTTGTTTGTTAACAAATGAATATGACAAAAATAAAATCAGGCAAATTACATTTCCCATTACGGTCTGTATTTGTCAACTGTAAAATATAAATAAATACAATTCCTTATGAAAATCTACATTTTAATTATTGTGTGCATATATATATATATACACATTAAATGTTTTGGCTCAACATAACACATTTTGATTAGACAATCTTATTCTCTAAATCTTATCTTATATCTTACCACTGCAAAATTAGAAGTTTCTCTGGAATTATTATTTATATGTATCTGTTTGAGTAAAATTAACAATTTTTATTTATTCTACAAACTACTGACAACATCTCTTCCAAATTTCAATTAAAAATGTTGAAAATGTAGAGCATTTATTTGCAGAAAATGACAACTGGTCAAAATAACAAAAAAAGAGGCCATGTTTTCGGACCTCGAATAATACAAATAAAACAAGTTTATATGCATTTTTAAACAACACATTACTAATGTTTTACCTTAGGAAGAGTTCAATATTTAGTGAAATAACTTATTTCCAATCCCAGCTTTCCTGCGCCTTGGCATGCTCTCTATTAGTCGGTCACATTGCTTTTGGGCGACTTTATGCCACTCCTGGTGTCAAATAATAAATCCAGAGAAACTGCTAATTTTAAAGTGGTCTCTTATTTTTTTCTAGAGCTGTATAATATATATATATATATATATATATATATATATATATATATATATATATATATATATATTATAATACATGTAAGAGAGCATACCTTGTTTGCTGCTCATGAAAACTTCTACAAGGTTAAAGTCCGCAGGGTTTTCATTCTATAGAAATTTTCAAAAAGAACAGGATTAACATGCAAAGTGTGCATAAAAAGTTTACTATTTTTGCATTTTAGTAAGAATCAATTGTGGTATTCGCCTGTGCAAAAGCTGCCACGGAGACACAAGGGTGTTACAAGCAGTTGCTATGTGGTAGGCAAAAAAATCAGTTTAAAATAAAACACAACAAAAAAGGTTGATTGCTTATAAAAGTAATGGCACACATTTCCACGCGTGTTTTGAGGCATCATCAACGTTTGTGGCACAAATAGGTTGTGTGTCAGTACTAACATGCAGGATTTTTGAGAAGTGAAATCCAAGTTACCTGTTTTCCTAGTTGTGGGAGGACTTCCTTTATGACTGAGTCTACCATGCTGCTTTTCCCAGCAGTCACTGAGATGTAGGCGACTCCAACCCTGAAACACAAAAGTGAAACCCAATAACGTTCCTCATTACACCATAATTAATGAAAACTTAAAGCATCGAAAAACAATCCATCCCATGATTTACCAGCTGTGTGGCACTGTATAAATCATCAGCTGGTCTGCCACTGAAACTTCAGACAATGTTTTGATTTACTGTGGTAATATTACATAATATTACATAAGAACATAAACTTGTGAGTCTGGCACTAACTGGTCGCATGTGTTAAGCCTGACTCAATCCCTCCCTGACTCAAAACTATGTTAGTTTTTCATTAGTTCCAGACCCATGTTAACAAAACAAAATGCCTCATCTAATGAAAACACCAAGCACTTGAGTGGCACTGCTCTTCTTTTTAAGAAATCTAAAGGTTCTCTGATGACTTTTTGTAGGTGAGGGTCCATCAGCATTTGTGATCCATTTTCTGCTGGCAAGGCAACAACATCTTAAACCACGGACGCTGTGTCACCTCATCTCCGTGGCAACTGGACACACAACAGCAAGACTGTCATCAGTCGAGCAATGCGTGTTTTGATGGGTTTCATATACACTTGCCCTCGCTGACTGGTACACGACACAACTATTGCCCATTTCCTTGCAATGCCTGGTGATGACATATGGTTTGTTTGGAGAAGCGAGGGGATTGATGGGTCATAAAACCCTCAGATAAGTAAACTGTAAGCTAGAACCTCCGTTCTGGCGCAAGAACTGGGCATCTTTATGATGTGTTTGTATGTAAAATCCATTTTCCATTCTGTTCTGCTTACCTACAGTCTATAAAGCTAACTTCGTTAAATATGGGAGTGGGATATGTATTGTCAACGATAATATAACAAAGTGCAAGCTGACACTGAGTAGCCTATTAGTACACAGAATGCCCTCAAATTCAAGAAGGGTGCCTAAGTTGATATTTTGAGTTACATTTTAGACACAATATTGTTTCTTGCTTTATTTCCAAAATGAAAATAGTTGTAAGATGCAAACAAAGCCATAACACAGTGTTTTGTTACTGAATGAATCTTCATTTTATGAACAAATCGGGGTAGGAAAGCTATTCAATGACTCATTCATAAAGACAGTTACTTGCTACGTTGCTGAATGAATCAAACATTTCAATAAAACGGTTGAATTAAAAGTGAAAACGAAAGTGACATGCGAAGGCCAAGTATAGTAACCCATACTCAATAATTATCCTCTGCATTTAACCCATAAGTTAGCCGTGCAAACCGTGGACACATACACCCGGAGCAGTGGGCAGACATTTTTGCTGTGGTGCACGGGGAGCGATTTGGGGTTAGGTGTCTTGCTCAAGGGCACCTCAGTCATTTCCTGCCGGTATTGAGAATCGAACCTGCAACCTTCGGGTAACAAGTCGGACTCTCTAACCATTAAGGCACGACTGCCCTGAGTCATTAATAAAATAGTCTAATTAATAAATGTTATTGACTAAAACCCAGAAAAAAATCAAGAAATCCCTACTTCAGCGTTTTCTTTGTGTAGCTTGTGGGTTATTTAAAGGAATATTATGGTTTAAACTTAATTTGAAATCATTTATTTTCTTAATACACATTACTGGTCTAATTGTGCATGAGTCATGACTAATATCTTTTCAAAATAATAAAAAAATTAAGAAAAATAAATAACTAAAATGACTTGGCTTTCCAGCTGATGTCACCAAGTCTTCTCACTTTCTCAAAGTCTTTTGAATTTTCAAGTCCTTGAATATAAAATCAAGGCCCATACATGTTTTTCTCTCATTAAATATTCAATTTCAGTTCAACTATATTGGATTATGGAAGAAAAATATGGTGCGAACACGGTTTCATGTTGACTTTAAATACCATGAAACCTGAAATATTGCTTTAAAGAATGCATTTTCTCTACAATCTTGTACAGTTCCTTGTGAATCAATATTGCAGTCGGACAACACTAAACAAAACGGCAGAACATGATGCACTCAAAAAGCAGACGTAGAGCTCACTTGTGCCAGCTGGGGTAAATCTTCACCACCTCAGTTTCTTTGGGTTTTGCTCTGAGCACCAAAGGATCAGACACCGTGTCTTTAAAAATGGGTTTGTTGTCTGGGGTGCCGTTACGGTTGATGATGTCATCTGTAAACAGTCCCTGTTGGCTGAAACTCTGTAGCTCATAATCCTGCGGTTCATCTGGGATGTAGAACGCTCTGAGCGCCGCTTCCTGTCACAACCGGAAATCAGAAACATCAGAATAACACTGACAATTAAGTTTTAATGTTATTCAAGCATGATCTTTATAAAACCTTTCTGATGTATATATTCATTGTAAAATGTATACATAGTAATTCAGGTGAAATCTGATCATGGAAAAAACATCTCACCACCACTTCCTCATTCTTGATTATTCGAGGGATCGAAACCAAGCGAAACTGATTGCGCTTAGCTGCATCGTCACCATCGAAAACTTTCAGCGTCTGTTTACCTAGGCCAAAAGATGGGAGATTACTTTGGGTGCAAGTGGGATTACCATTAGCCATGATGTCATTTTTGGCCAGTTTTGTACCCGTGTCAGGTGACCCCGTGGACTGAGTCTCCTTTGACGTTACCGGACTCGGAGTATCGACATCATCCAGGTTATCTGGAGAAAACACACTTCTCTATGAGCATTTACAGACATGTGATCTTGTTATTTGATATTCAAAGGTGAATAGGACAATGAATTAAAGGGCTAAATTTTAAATGTGCAATTTCCCAAGCATCTAATTTTCAAGGCTTACACATTTAATAATAGAAAACTGTAATTAAAACGGAAAAGAATGATTGAGCTAATTGACATTGAAGAAATGTTCTGGGTTCAATACAAGTTCAATACGTCTGTGACGTGCAGTCGAGTACTAAAGAGAACAATTGTGACATGCCTCCCAGTTTGTAAAAACAAGCAAAAATCATGTGTTCAGTAATGGAAATCTTTAGGGCACTGAAGCGGGATATGAACCACAACATTTCTAAAGTACAGCCACAAGACTTACCGATTATGGGTGTAATCATAAGACTTGATTGATAAACTGTGCAAAGCTATATCCAATATAATCACTGTAACTTTCACATGACACATGCAGGGATACCAAAAAGGTCTGAATAATTTTTTTTTAAAAATCCATCTGTCTAGAGTTCCGTAACAAAAAGCATAATTTAGCCAACTTTTAACTTTTTAACAAACGTAAGATTTTTTTTTCATGCTTTTGAAAAACATTTAATGTTCACTAAGGATGCATGTACAGTATGTGATAAAAAATACAGTACAAACTCTAATACTGTGACATTATTATAATTGTATAATTATAACTGTTTTCTATTTTAATATTTTTTTAAATGTAATTTATTCCTGTGATGGCAAAACTGAATTTTCTCATTCAAAGCTAAATCATTCTAATATGGTGATTTAGTGATCAAGAAACTTTTCTCATTATTATCAATGTTGAAAACAGTTATGCTGCTTAATATTTTTGTAAAAACCTTGATTTGTTTTTTTCAGGAATCTTTGATTATTTCAATGCGTCCTTGCTAAAAGTAAGTATTAATTTATTTGTTGTGACTTGTTGTGAATCGGAACATTCCTTTAAAGGAGTAGTTCACTTTTTAAAAAACTTTTGCTGATAATTTACTCACACCCATGTCATGTCTTTCTTTCTTCAGTCGAAAAGAAATTAAGGTTTTTGATGAAAACATTCTACGATTTTTCTGCATATAATGGACTTCATTGGGTACCAAACAGTCCGAGGTCCAAATGACAGTTTCAGTGCCGCTTCAAATGGCTTTAAACGACACCAGACGATGAATAAGGGTCTTATCTAGCGAAACGATCGGTCATTTAAAAAAATAAATAAAAAAGTTTAAGTTTTATAAGCACAAACGCTCGCCTTGCTCTGTTCTGTGATGTGTGTTTGTGATGTCATGTAATACGTAATTACGTTGAAAAGGTCACACTTCTTGACGTATGTTGAAGTATCGAGTCAGTGTTTACAAGTTGAACGTGCAAACAAAGTCAAACGCCTTTTACAGAAAAAGGAAATTAAAAGGTAAAACATTGATGTCGGGCGATTTTGAACTTAGAGGAGAAGATGAGATGGAGTTTTTTGCCCTGCCCTACCTTTTTGAACCGGAATACTCATACGTCAAGCGTGACCTTTTCAACGTATTTGCGCATTACGTGACGTTACAAACGTGCATCACAGAACAGAGCAAGGCGAGCATTTGTGCTTAAAAACAATTTTTTTTATATTTATTTTTTGAAAGACCGATCGTTTCGCTAGATAAGACCCTTATTCATCGTCTGGTGTCGTTTAAAGCCATTTGAAGCTGCACTGAAACGGTCATTTGGACCTTGGACCGTTTGGTACCCAATGCTAGAATGTTTTCATCAAAACAATCCTAGAATGTTTTCATCAAAAACCTTAATTTCTCTTCGACTGAAGAAAGAAAGACATGGACATCTTGGATGACATGGGGGTGAGTAAATTATCAGCAAATGTTTTTTTAAAAAGTGAACTACTCCTTGTGTGTCTGCTCAGATTTCAAGGATAATGGGAAAGTGTCTAGGCAGCATTACCCATCTCGCCGTGCTGGGAATTCTCTGAGATTCTGTAACAGTGCATCTTGCTGAAGTTCCGCGAGCAGATCCACACGCAGCTGGGGTGAAGAATCATGTTCCGCAGTCGTCCCAGCCTGCACTCCGGGGACATGATTATGCAACATGACGCATGTGCCTGCAAACATATAAACACAGATAAGCTCACAAGCTACAGTACAGCTTTATGACAACTGCAATTTTTCTAATAATAATGACAACAGATGGTTAATTTATTTATCCAAAAGCAACATATAGGGACATTGTTCCTGTATTAAGGGCACTATATTAACCAGGGGTTAGGTGGCTTGCTGAAGAGCACACTGGTCTACCATTCATGGATTGACCTTTGGAAGGTTTCTACTTTTGGTTACCAGTCCTTAGACCACACCACCCTGACTAAAATAAACTCAAATAAAGCTACAGTCTTGTGTGTATAAGTTCTTTTTTCTTGTGTCTACGTTCTCCAAATCCCTCCAAATCCTAGAGGTTTGTGCTTTCAAAGTATTAGAGCTGCAAACAGCCTTTTCAAATATAGACCCTGAAGCCTCAAAAACCTTTTGTTCTGGCGCTACTGCTTACATCATCTAATAACCTACAGTACATGCTGAAACAACTTGAGAGGATGGAATGGATGCTAGTGTTCAGAGGGACATGTTGTGTTAGCTGGAGTGCAGTAGAGTAGAGCGTTTTAGCACCCGGAGCTAAATAAAATAATGCGGGGAAAAAGTGGAGAGTGATTTGTACAGTATGTAACTCTATTGACACAGTCTCTTGCAAAAATTGCATCTTTGATTTAGGCAGGTGACTTCTAAGTCAGCATCCTAACTGAAATGGAAACTCATAACATAAGTGAGTGATTTGGAACATGGCCATACAATTAGAGCAAAGTGGCTGACTCGACTGATTTAAATGCAGGCATCACGAAAGGTCTAACAACAAGCATAACTTAACAAGCATATATTATAAACCAGTAAGGGTCAGTTAGATTTTTTTTCTTTTTGAAAGAAATTAATTTAGATTTAATTTAGATCTTAAATTAAGATTTTTTTCAGCATTAAATTGATCAAATGTGATAGTAAAGACATTTGCAATGTTAGAAAATATTTCCATTTTAAATCAATGCTATTTCTATTCATTAAAGAATCCTAATGAAAATGCATCACAGTTTTCACATCAATATTAAGCACAACTATTTTCAACAGTGATAATAAAAATCAGAAATGTTTCTTGAGCACCAAATCAGCATGTTAGAATGATTTCTGAAGGATCATGTGACTGAAGACTGGAGTAATGATGCTGACAATTCAGCTTTGCATCACAGGAATTAAAATATTAAAATATTAAAATAGAAAACAGACATTTAACTATTCATAAAACAATTAATTAAAACATTTAAAAATGCTTTTTATTCCTTCTTTTCAGTGTTTAATGCATAATAAGTACATTTATCTTGCATCATTCACCTGTCATCTTGGAATTATGGAATAGGATTTTTTTATTTCAGGCCAGAGTAATGCATTCTGGGAAAATATAAGAGATGTTGTCTTAGGATCTGGAAAAATAAATATCTTAAGAGGCAGCATAATTAGGCTGCCTACCTTTTGATGCCTTAAAATAGTATCTATAATAAAGGAAGCATGATTGGTTTTGAAACAAAAGGCAATCTGGCAACAATCAAAATTAAGAAACCAGACCAGGCAACAGAAAAAATAACCACTGCCAAGATGACAGAGGAATAAAACACAGCAAGCAGCAAGACTTTTTTCCTGCATTCAACTTTGACCGAGTACAATTTTGTGAGTGCTGACAGGAGCTGAATCCCACATTGCACCTGTTAAATAATTGATCGATTCTTTGAGACACGACAGCCTAAGAGCCCACTCCCCTTCATTCTTATGACTAAATAATGAAGCTGTTTGTGTGATGAATACAGCCGACAACAGGCAAACTGAAAGCGCTGAATGCTAAACCAGGTAAGGTTTGGGTGCACTGTGAAAACGAGAAACGAACACTTACCGTAACGCCACACCACTCACATCTCATGCCAGCCAGGACCTCTGAGGAGCTGCAGGTGCGACGGCAGAACTCACAACGGGCACCTGAGGAAATGTTGCCCTCCCGCCAGTGATGTTGGTACGTGTCCTATCAGAGCAGGAGGAGATGATGGGTTAGGAAAAGCCATGTGGCCAATAACACAATCTAGAGCAATAATAGAGATGTGATTTACCCAGGACATGCTCCTGGATCAACATCCTAGTTATACTTTTTGCTGGGGTTGAACAACATTCTTATCAACCAATCATTTCCCTCCGAATTTAGCGGTAATTTAGAGTTTGATCTATAATTAGAAATGATCTAATTATATTATTCTAACTAGAAGGACAGCTGACTTGCTGCCCTATAGGTAATGACTTTTCAGGCAGCGAAGGTACCTCGTGAGGTAGCATAATGGTTTAATGATCTACAACAAATCATTGGAAATAACTACGATTTAATTACTACAATAGTAATTTCTCGCTAGAAATTACATTAAAAGTGGAAAATGTTGGCCAATAAAGTACATTTACACACAGACTGACCACCAACCACAACTTTCAGATGCCATCTTCATTTTTTTGTTTTTTTTAGCTCGACTATCACAGAAAGGAATGCACAGGTTTATGGGATATCAAAGGCAGCGAAGGATACATCTATGCTGCCTTTAAATGATCAGATGAAGGCATTTCAGTTCAGTTTCAGAAGCGAACATTGGATTCGGACGTGCCTTGATGCCATCCAACCTCTGAAGGCAGTATTTTTAAGCCCTCACGCGAAACTCCCAAATGCGTGGACAATAACGTTGTGCAATCACAAATAAGTAGGTAACATGTAGTGTTAATCAGAACTAATGTAATTCAAATCTACCAAACAACAACATAATTTCAAGTGTGAAGAAAAGCTTGAAAAGCTATGAAAAATTCAATTAATTTTCAGATTGAGGTCAGCCTTTAATGTTAGGCTTTAAATGTCAGGTTAATATATCAGTAGCAACAGAAGGAGATGGAGGTACAGTCCTGGTTTTCATACTCACAATGTCTTGCCCTCCATCTTGATGAGAGACACGACAATCGCTAACACTGAACGGGGCACAGTCGCTGTGGACGTGTAGCTCACACACTGAAAGACATGTGAGGTACGGTTATTGAAAGAATAGGGAGTCTTTATGTGGTTTATCCACTAAGCAAGCATCATCAGTTGGTATTTTCATTTTATTAGCACAGGCACTATTAGGTGTTACAGGCCTCATAGAGGGAAAAGCCACTTAATTCATATTATTGTAGCAACTGTTTAAGTGTGTGTGGGAATTAAAGATCGACTTTTCTTGTGAGCTTCATTTGTGCCTTTTGTATGCAAGAGAGGAAGAGAAATAGAAAAAGAGATTTGGAGTGTGATGTTTTTCTTTTCAGCTCAGTTCTTAGAATTCAGCCCACTGCAAAAGGCCATTCTGCCATTTCCATGGAAACAGCAGCTTTCCAAACAGGAACAGCCAGCACAGACAAATGAGCATAACAGAAAGAAAAAAAGACATGACCAAGACCCAGGGTTTGGGGAAACAGAAAAGGTTTTGTAAGAAACATTGAGAGAGCCTGATTATTAAAATAAGAGAAAATATATTTTGAGTGCTTAAAGGTGAAATTTTATGGTGAAAATCAAGCTTTTAATGTTGTTTATATGTCTGTGGTGTTTTTAATATGCTTTAAGACAAACCATGTGGAAATTCATAAGTCAACACCATTGCTGAGTATTTTTTTTCTCCTTAAAACTGCAGTGAACCAAAGACAGTCTCAAAAACACGGTTTGAAATCACTGGTGTTTCTGACGTCACAAACCACCTTGTAACCAATCACATCAACGTGTGATCGTCAATGAGTGGATCTCTGAGCTGGTGCGTGTGAGTGGATGCGGGGCCAATTTTCACATTCATTTAACCACATATACTACATTTAGCAAATACCTTTGCAGTGATATACTGTTAACTAACATCTAGACGCTGTCCACGTTGCCGAGAGCGACGTTTAGATGAATATGTAAATATGTGCTGCGCGCTTTCCTCTCAATAACAAAATAAAGATACAACAAAAATAACAGCGGTGAGAAAACAGCAGATAAAAGCATCTGATCTAGGGTATGTTTGCACCAGCTCTGCAATTCACCGGCATCTTGTCGGCAGATGAGGTAATGGAGATTACACTGTTATGATTGAGTTTGGTTGAGTTTGATTATAAAGTATGTTTGAGAATATAGACTATAAAGATCAGATTATGTGAGACTAGAGTTTAAATGAATCCCATTTCTTTGAATGACACATTGGCATTACAGTCCAAAATGGCTCTTACAGCATTATCCTTAACATAAGCATTTGTGTGTCATTGAACGGAAAAGATTCTCTCTGGAGCACATGTAAACGTCACATCCTTTTCATTTTCCTGGCAAAAACGTCCTTCACATAAAAATAAGGCTTTAATAGACAACCTTTTTTACGTTTTTTTTTTTTTACAAGCTGTTGGCAATAAAAAAGCAATTAATACATGAAAATTCTTACATATAGCCCCTTTAAGCTTGTTCTAGCTGGTTTGCCGGCCTGGCCGAGCTGGTTTAGTAGGTCAGCCATACAGTACCCAAAACCTCTCTAAAACTAGCTAAACAAATTAGCCTGATCAGCAAATCATATTAACGTGCATCAGCAATGGAAATATCTAACCAACAGCAGCTGATAGGCTTCAAATAGGCCACATCATACAGCTTTCTAGTAATTTTGGTTATTTTCCCAGAAGATCACTTCTAAGTCAAGGGTATCATTTAATTTAACATGAACATTTTCCACCCCCTCAATGACCCTTAGAATTAAACAGGCTGTTTTTGGTACTACACACATAAAGAGATCGTTAACCCAAAAATAAAATTTCTGTCCTCACGTCGTTCCAAACTTATTCTACGGAACATAAAGATATTCTGAAGAATGCTGGTAATCAAACAGTTTTGGTGCCCATTGACTTCCATTGTATTGACAAAAAACCGCAAAAAACAGCCATTTCTCAAAATATGTTATTTTATGTCCTACAGGAAAAAAAGATAAAGATTCGGACGACATGAGGGTGCAAATTAACAAACAATTAACAAAATGTTAATTTTTGGGTGAACTATCCTTAAATGACCTATTTGAACTAAATACATAATTTGCATCAAATGCACCAATTCTGCCGGTGAAAACAAAAAATTGTCATATGAGCCCAAATTAATAATTTTCAACACTATTTATTCTGAATTTAGAACATCCTCCTTCACACACACTCACACACCTTCACAGCGCAGAGCCGAACTGCCTTCCAGATGCTTCCGGCAAACACAGCAGAACCTCTTCTTCTGACCAGCAGGACCGAAACAATGTGCTACAGGAACCTGGACCACAAACAAGGAGAAGCATGATTAAATCAAATCAAATCTTCAAATGCACCTGGGAAACTTGTTGTCGGTGTTCGTTACTACAACATGTCACCTATTCAAGTCGAAAAGTAGCCTAAAGTAGAAGTAGCATAAACAAAATTATAGCGAAATCTGAATTCAAAATATAATTTCTATCACTATAAATGGTATCCCATTTATAAGTGAAGCAAACTGAAAGTTGAGAGATTAACACCATTCGTGACAAATTTGATTTCCACTAACTGATTATAGATGCATCTTCTATATTATAGACAGTGTTTCCAGTTTCCACCATGTTTCACATAGATATACCCCTTCCAACTTGTATCATCTAAATAGTTTCCCACAATTTCGCTTGGTTATTCTTGTGCTTCTAATAGGTAATTACAATATGTCCTACACCACTTGAAGGTCAAATTGCCCTGATCCACACTGAAACTAACTTACATTATTTCATTCACATTTCGTTCACTTTAGCGTATCAGTATGTTTCAATGAAGGTCAGGTCCACAAGAAATCTACACCCTACTCAGCATAGATTGGAAAGTTTGTCATTCATCATTTAAATTGGTCATTAAAATAACCTGCTCAATCATACTATGAGTCACAAATCAGACATCACTAATGGGCTAGTCATGTATCAGGGAGCAAACCGGCATATCTGTGCTTCCATGTGACATCACTTCCTGTCTGAGTGGTGTGAATGGTGGGAAAGTGCACAGATGCCCGCACTTCCTTCCCGTCTGGAGGAGGGAAGTAGAGAATTTAAGGATTTAAATAGCTGATTTATTTTCCCTTTGACCTCATGTACCAGCATTGCAGACCACAAATAGACAGATTTATAAATATAATAGAGGAAGGTTTCAATGTACAGTATATGTAGTAATAATAAATTAAGGAATGGGAAGAACCGTATACCCCTACTAAGCATGGGCCATGTTTAGATCTTTTTGTTTCAGCGTACAGTAAAGCACATTACAATAAAAGTGAACATAATACAATACTGAAGCCTGATCCTTCCTCTGAAAGCATTAGAGTGCATTAATGCTTTATATTTAAAAGAGTTTAACCTGTTTAACCAAACATATACAATTAAATGCACTCAAAGAAAAGGGGAATGGCCTGAGAGCAGTTCTCCCTTTCCTTCCACACATTTACATCCTACAGAGGCGCTCTTTACATCTAACATGCAATTGCATTTATCAAATCACAATCAGGAAGCACTTGACCATTTTGTCGTTTAAAGTTTAAATTAATCACGGATCACGTAAACTGCATTCAAACAGAATCATAAATGATGTAAAGATTACCACTTCTAAATGGAAGTGGAATCCAGCTAAATGACATCCAGTTATCGGGAATATAACTGAACAAAGACCCATAGCAAGATGTTCTGATATAGTGAAGAGATGTGGTGACGAATCCCAGCTGGGCTGTCATGATGGTGCCCATCTGTAACGACTGATTTCACAGGAACACATTGTGAATCACACAGAAGATTGTGACAGCACAGAAACAGGGGAGGAGAAGTCAGCCTTTCTGCCCTCTCCTTCCCATTCTCTCACTCGTGATGGGCGGCACTGTGACTCTGGATAAATATCTCCAGGTCTTTGGTTTGGTTTGGATTGATGTGCAGGTTTGTAAAAAAAAAAATCTACAAATATTTAGGTGGGTGGTGAATTAGTGGTTAGAAGTTTTGTTACCAAACCAAACATTTAAGGCATTTTGGGTATGAGAGTGAGCAACATCTGGAGAGCCATATCATGCTCTTGAGCTGATGGTCTCCATTCGCATACTGAAAGTCATGCTGCAAAAAAAACAAACAAACATCCTTTTCATTCCCCACACACAGGAAAAACTCCCTTTAATTGACGGAAAACTCCCTTTAGGATGTGTATGCTGCTGAACATTTCCATTAAGCATTCTTAAAAGTGAAGTGTGTCATTTTTCCACATCCCAGTTTCTCCTGCCCCTGTTTAAAATGCAGAGAAACTATTAAAGAAAAACACTGTGACACAATTAACACACTGCTAAATAAGTTTGAGCATGTTTTTGAAGGTTTGTTCTGCTCACCATGCCTGCATTAATTTGATGAAAAATACAGTAAAAGCAGTTTAAAATAGTATGTTGAAATGTTAAAAAAATGTGTGTGAAAATCATGATGTATTTTTTCAGGATTCTTTGACAAATAGAAAGAACAGCATTTATTTGAAAATGTTAGTAACATTATACATGTTTTTACTGTAACTTTTGATCAATTTATTGCACCTTTGATGAACAAAAATATTAATTATTAGTAAAATGTATTAAGACTCCAAACTTTTGAC
>CM060629.1:27728249-27890749 GCA_030578275.1 Meda fulgida
TTTAGGAAGAATTATTTTTAACAAGAATTTATTTTGAATAGTGATTCTTAGTAGATTCTCATTATTGTTTTAATGGAGTATTTTTTTGTTATAAAAAAAATACATAGCATAATATATATATTTGCATTACAGTAATCATTTTTAGTTACAGTAACAAGAATTTTGGGAGACAATGTGTTCAGTTGTGAAAAAAAGTCACAATGCAAAAACCTTTTAGTGAAAATCTTCAAGCATTTTTTTTTCTTTCATTTTATTTTTTGGGGTAAAATATGACGAGGACATGTTTCTTAGAGATTGCTTGAGATTTACTGTTCTGTCAGATGTTATGTGTGGCACATGTCACTCACCCGAACTTGTGTGGGAGCCATACAGGAACACACGGTCCTGACGAGCTTCAAACACTTCTCATGTGACATAAAGTTACACACTGCAGAGAGAGAGAGAGAGAGAGAGAGAGAGAGAGAGAGAGATTTAGTGCGGGCCACGGAATTATGGTGCAAAGATATGCAGCTTTAGCAAAAAGAAAACTTGCCATTCTTTTTTAGCAGTGCATTCACAGCCATGTCATTATAATTTTCACAATTTAGAGCCAGTGTCACTTTGTATTTTGTAAACAAATCATTTATAGCATTAAGAGAGAATTTCCAAAATAGAAATTGTAAACCGGTTTCCCACACTATCTCTCACTCTTGAGGCCAAACAAACAAAAAAACAAGACGTTCTGCCCCAAACTCGTTTCATTTGTTGAATGAGATATCAACCTGTTGGACTGCTCACAAAAACAAAGTAATGCTTCTACTGAATATCCTCTAAGGGAAGGTCAATCTATGACTGGACAAAATTTCATGAACATTTCCAAACATCAAGCAGCAGCATTTACCGCTCAAGAGAAAAATTTGCACCGATTGGCTGTCTGGATCGCCGTGTGACCAATTTGCTGTCAGAGCCCACTTTCGCCCTCAGTACAGACTGAACCTCACTGATGCATTTGTTGGTTTCCATGCTAACCAGAGACAGGAAGTGATCTCGCTGGCCAGGCTGAGCTCCTCTCACTATCACAACCACAAGAGCAAGGACAACATTCTAAAGTTTAACGTACAGACGCGTTCTAATTCACACTCTTAAGTTCACAGTTACTTCAGAAACAGTTAGAAATGACATGCACACACACGCTGCTAAGGACAGCACAAAGACTGTTCTGTTTACACATTCTTAATCAACACAAACATCCGTCATATGAGCACATGCAACTATTTTAGAAAACTGCATTTTTGTGAAGTCTAATATGCAAAACACCAGTGACAGTCCATTTAGCCAGCGTTTCCAATGTTAATTCCAAAAAAGAATATTATACTTTTTTGTCAATGTCTTTATTTCAATGTCAATTCTGCAACTGTTACATTAAAGAGTTATCTGTGCCCAATTTAATTAATTATAAATTAATAAAATGAGGTTAAAAATACTTTTTGACTTCAATGAAACCATTTTTTTTACGGTAGACCAAATATCTTGGCTGATACAGAGATAATAGATACTTTGATATAAACAAACTATTTTGGCCATGAAATTATTCAGTTCTAAACATATTTAAATAGTATTGTAATAAATACCTTATTCAGAGCTGCACTTTGTCTGGTATGTAAGTGAGGCTGTGTTTTCAATGGCATCCGCTGTAAAAAGCTGTTTAAAGCTCCTAAATCACTAATCATTTTCCACAGCTCAAATTGTTTGGGGGTTTTTGTCCACTTATATTTCTTGGAAAGATATTTTTGCAGTGTTCCGTCAGCAGAACTATCAAAAAACACATGCAGAGATGTGTCTATCCCTCACAGCCTCGCATTCTTTCCCATTAAAAATCAAAGATGGTGCTGCTGTGAATAAGGTAATAGTTATGTATGCACAATAGAAATATTAAGTAAATAATAAGTAAATATTAGATAAAAAAAGGTTTTCCTTTACATTTGTTAATTTAAACAATATTTAAAAAATTGATACAGCCTTGGTACATCCACACCAATTGAAAAAGCTACTGAAGCAAGCTAGTTTTGAAAGCATAAGATCCCACCCTCCCTTCAACAAAACATCGCCTCCTTCAAAACACATGAACACTCACAGCGTCACTAGAGACGACGTTAAATCACCACATCTCAAAGCACATAACATTACATTATTTATGAGAGTAAACAACTTTGATATCTGACTTGTACCACCTGTCTGCTGCAGATTTATTTTGGTGTTGATAGTGTTGCATAGAAACGCATAAATCCGAGCAGCTCAGAGTACAACGTCACGAGTTGCCATCTTGTAATCAAGGTTATGGCATGGCGTGAACGCAGCATACACTCGTTGTTTTGGTACAGAAGGAAATGTAAAAGGCAGCTGCTGTTTATTTGTGGCGCTCTGTGACTGTCTACAACTATGCGCTGATGACTTGTGATGTCTGCGGGAGCAAGTGCATGGAGGTATGGGAATACAGGTTTACAGGACATCGCATCAGAACGAATGCAATGATTGGACGAGACTTCCACAGACGATATACACTGCTGGGCAAACAAATGGCCAAGCCCAAAATGGCTAACCACTAAGCTTTTAATTGTCTTAACCACAAATTATTGGTCAGGAAATTAGCAGAATTTAAGTAAATGCACTACTTAAAAAGCCATTGCTGTCTTAGAAAAAACATCAAAGACAGAATTACGTTTTTGGCAGGAAATGTGAAGTTGTGTGTGAAGTGATGAGGCACAATGAAACAAGAGTTACATGGTGATGCTCCAGAGCGGTGTCTTCAAACATCTGGTGAGAAATATGATAATAAAAGCATCTCTACCACACAGAAGCATGGAGGAAGAGTGTCATTGTGTGGGGAGGCTTTTACAGTAGCTGCTGGTATTGGTGAGATACTTCACTGTGAAAAGTCATGGTGTACAGGAGAATATTGCAGAATAGCTTGCTTCCCATGGATGAAAAGTTGCTATCTAAAGAGGAATGATCAAATGTTATTTTTCAACTAGACAATGCTCCTGCTCAAATTGCAAAGTCAACCAAGAAGTGGCTTGAGAACAAGTCCATCAGGCTCATGTTTCACTTTATCTACAGTATTTGTGCAATTCTGGCTAAATTCCTGACCAGTGATTTGTAATTAAAACCACTAAAAATTTTGGGGTTGGCCCATTTTTTTTTTTACCCGAGAGTTTACGTATTTTTTTATTTTTATATTTAGACCATACTTCTATTATTGATTGCTATCAGGATGTGAAGAGAGTTTCAACCAGTATAACAAGTTTTATGAAAAACATTATGAACTATTATATTTCAAACATTTAAAGAATGGATAATTATTCCAAATAGAAAATAATTTAATGTTAGAATTTTTCAGTAATATTGAAGAATTTTTTAAATTAAAATAGATGTTAATTTGGCAATTTTAAGTACATCTTTTTTATATAAGTATACCCGCATTATATAATTCGACCCCTACTAGACTGGTCATGTCTTGCATTAATAGCAACAGTAATATATAATGACATGCGTTCACAAGTCTGAGCCTGGCATGTTACTAGTCTATTCACCAGTGCAATAAACACACAGTGAGCATTAGAACATAGAGCATGCATGTGTGTTTATGTTCTACTCTCGGTCTGTCTAGCTACAGCATCCAGTCTGCCGCTTTGCTCCATTGGGCTATGTGTTGCCATGCCAACCTGGAAGAGTCAATCACGACTTCACTGCAGCACATTACGTAACAGAAACGTCTCATTTCTGCCTAACTCTGCCTGGTAACATCCACATTGTCAATCAACATCTGCTTTCCTGCCATGCCAATCTCATGTGGCGACATAAATCCAGTCCACTTGTCTCTAAAGTAATGCTGCTTGTTGCCATAATCAGTCATAGAGGAATTGTGGTGAAACCTTGATGAATAGCATAGCATTGTGGACTAATCTCTCCCTAGGAAACAGCAACAGGCTTTAAAAGGGACAAACCCGGCTGATCTAGTTTACATTCACTCTATGTGTGTGAGGAGGGGAAAAAATGTGTCCGTATAGAAATCATATATATCAGAAATCAGGAAGGGGATGTGGCCCCATCAATGATTCATTTTGAAGTCATTTGCAGACCATAAAAGTTTAAAACCTACAGATCAGCAGCTTTGTAATGACTCCTCATAAAGAGTCAAAAGAAATAAGCTCAGGCGTATTACACTCGGACTGGTCTTTAGAGAAGATATTCTACACAGATTCTGCAAGGCCAAGGGTTACTACACCAGTACTGAATACAAAAGGGGGGAAAACTGTTGCTTTTTTCTATGATTACAATAAAAACTGTCAAGCTTCATAAAGGACCCAAAACTAAGCATCATAAATGTGGTCCATGTGACTCTATATAGCACTATATTCCAAGTATTGCTTTGTGTTATAAATTTAAATCGCTTGATTGAAAATATTGATATCCATCCTAACTTTCATTCGGTAGAGCTGATGAGAGAAGACGCAAATGATTCATTTGCTACCTGACCTGATCAAGTTTTCTCATTTGTTCAATTATTTGTTTGCAGTCATTGACAACTGACGGGATGGGATTGGGAAATGTATCAGTAAATAAGGGATTACATGTTGATCTGCTCTTGACTTCAGACAACTTGGAAAATACTGTTGTATGGACCCCTTTATGATCCTTTTATGGTCATAAATTGTTGTTGTTGTCATAACTCATTGTAATCTGGGTTATTGTAGGTTTGGATCCTGCAAAAGGTGACTAATGAGCCATTAGAGATTTTTTTTGGACGGATTGTCCATTGGTTGCTTTGAATTAAAGCCTAATCTAAAATACCCAAGAGCTACTTGCTTATTGTTTACCCAACTGAGCAGCTCTGTAAAGAAAAAAACTGAAGCTTAACATCTAACTAACAGAAGTGAGAATTGTACAGATCTTCTCTCACTGGCCTCCATCAATTAGATGGATCTCATCAAAGTGTCCTCCTGCACAGATTCCTGTCCAACAGGAGGAGTGTGCTGGATCGATCTGCATCAATCTGTCTTCTCCATGTTAGTAGACAAGCGATTCGATTCTGTCGAGACGGAGGTGTAGAGGGGAGAGGCTGATTTGCTTCACAACCTCCATCTATTTTCGAACATACCTTCTTCATCCCTTCTCTTTTCAGGATGGCACGTGCACAGATAATAATCTGCCAATCAAAATTGTCAATCAAAGTGGTATGGGAAAATTCAATTTGGAACAAAAGCAATTGCACTTTAAATTAAATAGTTAAATGACCCCAAATACATTCAAAAGACCAACTCACAAATATTGTGTTTAGGATGTTTGAGTATTCATCCAATATTATGGTATGTAGGCCAACAAATGACCATAGTATTGTCGTCTAATACCATCACTGTGCGTGCCATAATACCACCACAACAGTTTTGTTGTTTTTAGTAAGAGACACTTTGTTGAATGAAACATGCCGACCAAGTGAATCCATAAAGCTTCTTACCTTCACAAACAAACCCAACAATCCCCCATATGAAGTCGCTGCAGTGATGGCAGAAGGTCGGTTTGGTCAGGGTCACTTTCCGAAAGCAGTGTCCGGGAGCGTTGACACAGTACCGCGCCTTTGAACCGGGCGACTGCTGCGCCTTTTTCCTCCCGGGTCCGGGGCTCGAGCTCGGGCTGTCGATCTTCACCCGACCGCTGTCTGCCATCTCTGTCGGTTCCAATGGAAAATCCAGCGCAAAAGAAAAAATACTCCACGAGATTGGTTGTTGTGAAAGTCACATATGTGATTTGGCATTTATGTTAAACCCAATCGAGTCATCACTGAATAAAGTGACTTTCTTCTCTCCAGCTACACTGTGTATCAGACTCGGAAACGCGCTACAATGAATCAATGTAACAGAATGTCTAAACGTTCCAATCAAAGCGCGAGTTAGTTACTGTGAGAGCTTCTCTGACCATCTAACCAGACATCAAACTCAATAAATATGCCAGTCTGCCTTTACCGACGACAACCAGCAGTCTGCAAATGCATTAGGGAAAATAAAGCCACCGCGTCCACATATATGATGCGCTGAGGTTTTAATCGTCATTAAAAGCCTGCTGCTTATCATTTACGATGATTTTCACTTTCTCAGCAGAGGAGATTTTCACCAACACAAGCGCCTGTAACTTCCGCCTGTAGTAGAGCTCCGGCCAGAGAGAGACACATTCACACGAGCTTAACACCACAGCCTCAGCTATGGCAAGCCGTTTTAATATGTATCTCTTTGAAATTACCAGTATCCTGAGGCGACCCTACATTAAAGGTGCAATAGGTGATTCTCTGCAGAAACATTTTTTGTTATGCTGGTTGAAAGTCTCCTCATATCCGGATAGCAATCGCGGTCTAAATGTTTTTATTTAATTTTTTTATTTTTTTTTATAATAAATATAAATCGTGTGTAGAAGGCTTAGGACCATGATGTTCGTTCAATCATCACATATGGTCCGAATTAAATGAAAGCATGAGTTCCCTGTCAATCAATGTGTGTTTGCATAAATGTGTCAGAAAAATAACAAGGAGACATTTTAGCTCCAAAGATAAAGATAAAGATTTAGAGATTGACCTTCAAGCACCTTTTTTTTTCTTCTAAAAATCACATTTCCAGACGAATTACTTCATATGAATCACCACCTAATAAATAATAATAATATTCTTATTGGTAACAAATCACAAATGGTTGCCATTGAATTTAAATATAATATATCTATAATCTATATATTATCAGCGATTCACTTCATCCTAGTATGTTTTCTGGTCTTTTGGAATACATAGTGCATTATCTAATATCTGCACTGGAAATCTCTATAGAATTCAATAGAAACTATCGCGATTTGTTTCAGTGAAAACTATTGGGATAGCAACTAATAGCAAATGAATAAGCAAAGGAATACTTGCTAGTATAAAAAAAAGTATTAAAAATTAGATTCTAGTCACTATTGGGCTAGTTTTCGGCACGAAAAAAAAAAGATAATTGCATCTTTTTATCTCACAATTCTGACTTTTTTCCTCGCAATTGTGAGTTTACTATACGGAGTCACTAAAGGGACATGGTGGTGGAAAAAATTATAATTCAATGCTTTTGCGCTCTCTCAGAAATGTTTTGAGTTCCCCCGAGAAACTTTGAGTTTGCTTGCCAATCCTTTTGAGCTTTTTTCGGTGTGACACAAAAGTTTTTGCGAGAGAGCAAAAAGTGTATTGGGGGAACGCAAAACATTTGCAAATGGAGAACGCAAAAGCATTGACAAATATTTTTTTTCCTTCACCGTTGCGGCGATCTGCTGGAGGTGTGTCTGCGCGTGTGTGCAGTGGCCTTGTTTCTACATGTGCGTGACAGTGAGTGAAGGTCTGCTGCGCGCCTCAGCAGGTGCGTGAAATTAGACTAATTAGCAGAGACGCTAGAAAGCTTCAGACAATGAAAGCAGGGCATGAGTTTGTTCAGCTTTGCAGTGCAGCTAAGAGAAGTGGAAGAAGGAAGAATTCGCTAAAGAATCACATATAAAACTCATGGGAAAAGGAAAAGATCAAAGGGGCTACCGGTAAGCACACATCTTTTTCACCTTCACCTTCCTTGTGTACTGGTCAAATAAATTGAAGAACGAATGAAATCCTGAGTCTGGTCAATTCCTTCCCTTATCAAGTGTGGGAAGCCATGATGTTTTAGATACACTTGACAATGTCCCTTCAGGGACTCCGTAGTTTACAATGTCAGAATTGCGAGATACAAACTTGCAATTATGAGGAATAAAGTCAGAATTGTGAGATATAAACGTAATTGTGAGTTTAAGTTAAACGCAATTACGAGGTTACATCTTGCAATTCTGATTTTTTTTCTCCCAATTACGAGTATATCCCACAATTGCCTTTCTCTGAATTCTGAGATGTAAACTAATTCTCTAATTCTGAAGAAAAAGTCAGTTCACAACTTGACATTTTCTTTCAATTCTGACTTTATAATTCACAATTGCAAGTATATATCATGCAGTTCTGACTTTATAACTTGCAATTGAAAGTTTATATCACTCAATTCTAAGAAAAGTCACAATTACTTTTAAACAATCTTTCTTCATGGGCGGAAACAAATTTCCATAGATTACTTATTAGTAATAATAAAAAAACAAGACGTAGTATGTAATAATATACTGGCTAGTTATCAGGCGAAATGTTCAAACAGCTTGCCACACACACAAGGGTTCCAAGCAGAATCCACAAGCTGTTTTTAGAATGCGGAATTCCGTTGTGACGTCGACGCTCGCAGCAGATTATGATGTTCTGCAGATGCGAGAGTTCCACGCCCTCCTGGCTTCTTACTTTCAGTCATAATAAGTGTTTTATGTCATAGAGTAGTATAATATATATACTTTTTTTTTTTTTTTTTTTAACTTGTGTGAGGACATCCCCAAAAGGAGGCTTTGCAGATTTAGCAAACTTCAATAGGCAATTGGTCCCCGAAGTCTAGCTAACACATTCCGACAGATACAATCAACTACAGATTGGGTGGTCACAGCTCTTTGTATGCCTTTACCTGGAATAATACGCAATAGTGTACAGGCCAATGTTGCTAAAATTCACAGGGCCCGGGACTAAATTTCAATGGTTGGTCCATCTGCGCACAGCACAATGAGGAAGCAATGCTGTAGTTCAGTGATTGTCCTTTGTCAACCAAGGATACAGGTTTGGCTTTGTGAACTGTAAAACAAACAAATAATAAAAGTTTAAAATTACATTAAATAATCTCGAGATTTTTCTTCAGTTCCTTTTTAAAGAAAATAAACTAATGTTTAAAATGAGCATATTTTATGTATGTGAATGGCAGTCATATAGCCTATATGCTAATCTTTTTGTCGTTTTTCACTCATTAGAAAACCCTGCATACACATTTAACATGTGTAGCTATACTTTTGGCAACTAAATTGCTTAAAGAAAAAGGAAAACTTGATTGAAAAATAAGTTAATGAAAAATAATGTCTATAATTATATAAATGACAAAAGTTACGCTTTATTGTTAGGCTTACAGTTAGCTTATTACAATTTTAATTAGCTAAAGACTTACATAAAAGTGAAAAGATATGAGGTATATGAGCATTCAAATAAATAATTGGATGTTTCAAAAAGAAAGGACTCCATCTGCTGGTAACAACTGGTAAAATTAATATTTCTGTATCAATTACAGAGAAAATACAAATTTGTGTGCAATATGGATAATCAAGTACAGGAGATGTAAAATAAAATTTCAAAACAGTAGTACACAAAGAATAATTTTATTATAAAAGTATCACAATAAAACCAGTTACAAAGCACACACAATTTTCCCTCTGTACAACACTGCTTCACAGGGTACAGACATAAATACCAATTTACAGCCAAAAATACATTACAGTGCCTGTCAAACCTTTAGTCTGGGGTATTGGATGGTTTTGTTGCTCTTTTTAACATTATTTACTATAGTATAAAAAATATTACGGCGGCTAAAAGCATTTTGGTGACGTGAGTCCCCAAGTCAGTCAAAAGGTCAGAGGCCATGTTTAGAACATTTCATAAAACAAAAAGAAAAACAGCTGATCTGGGATCAGTTCTAAGTATTCTGTGATGCATGAATAGAACTGATTCTACATGTGATGTTTTGTCTTCTAGTTCACACACAACAGAAGGGAATGAGATTTCACTTTTTTTTAACAGAATGATAATGTAACTACAAAAATATTTTTTTAAAAGCACTTGAGGCATCTTGTTGAAGCAATCCGCGCACACACACGCACGCGCACACACACACACACACACAGTCCATCGGTCCTCCTGTTTTTTTTTTAATCAAACAAGTGGGAGAGAGAATGATCTCTCAAAGCTTATGATTTTTTGTATCAGAACCCGTGAGCAAAAATTAGGAATTACAGGTAGCACCACTGAATGCAAAATAAATTCCATCGCCAACCCAAATAACAGCTGAAAGGGTGAGTATGAAGGGAAGAACTTTTCCATCATCCAACAGATTCTATTGGTCCAGAGGGTCATAATAATCCAGTAGACCTCCTTTTCCTCTCTTCCTCTTGCAATGTCATTGCAGTTCCAAAAGAAAGCCTATGATTGAGGAAGTCTGCATATTATGTTATCTATACTGAAGGTGCTGTTCTTAAATCGGATTGTTTGTTAAAATATATTAACAGAGGAAATAGTTGAGGCCAGACTTATAAAACCAGCCGTATTTTTTTATTTATTAATAAACAATTCAAGCAAGAAATGTGTTTGTTTTTTTGCAAATCAGAGTTGAGAATCTAATAATGTCCAAGACACCATAAACCAAATAAATATTTAGTTTCTTTATGTAACATATGGGCTCTGGACGTCATCGTTCAGCTTAAGCACAAATGAAAACAGCCACTTTAATATACCTTTTTAAAACTATATTATAGCTATTTAAAGATAATATAGCTATTATAAAAGGATTTTTTTTTTTAAATAAGTGCTTTTTGGTATTATTCATATTAAAAGCAACAAAAAAAAAGAGAATAAAATCCCCATGGCCAAGGACTCCTCAGAGTTCAGAGCTCATTTGCATTTTGGGGCGTGTCTAAGCAGCATCCACAGAGGGCGCTGGCCAATCAAAGGTTTTGGAGGCGTGTCCTGAGGTTGAGTGGCACTGCTGCTGTAGTGAGGAGGGAAAAGCTGGTCTTTAGGGTCAGGCCTCAGTTTGTGCGATTGTGGTTGGAGTCTGTGAGACCAAAGCTGGGGCTCTAGAAAGAGGTCTCCACCCCGCTGTCACATATCCCACTTTCCTCCTGATGGGGGCCCAGTGTCAAACCCTGAATGGACATACAGAGCCCTGGACCTGGAAAAAAAGTAAAAAAAAAAAAAAAAAAAATATATATTATATATATATAAAATAGATCATGTGATTCTTGAGATCAAAACAGGTTTTGATTTTCTAAAAAAAAAAAAACTTATTTTAAAAACCAGTGTATACATATTTGTTAAATGAGGGTTTGGCTATGTAACCATGTTTTGGAACAACCTCCCAGTTTTTTTTTTTTTTTTATAAATTAGAGGTTATTGGGATCAGCACTGGATTTTTGTATAAAATTATTTTTAATTAAATTATCACCGATATTTTGACTCTTAGATTCTTAATTGTCTTAATCACATAAAAATGTTTGTAAATGAATCATATCACTTTTTAAAAGTTAGGTTAGTCAAAGTTTAATGATTGTGGTTTAGGTTGTATGGATTAATCAATTTATCATTTAATTTCCATAATGAACTGTGATACTTATATAAAACATGTTTTATTTATATAGAATAAAAATACTTTTATATAGAATAAAAAAAGTCATAAAAGTTGCTTTATAAAAAGAAAATGCTAAAATTAAATTGCCAATATACTCAAACTATGATGCTTATAAAATGAACTCTACAATACTGCGCCAAAATTCTCTCTTTTTGATCATTGTGTTTGCTTGGTATCTTTTTTAATTGGATTATTATTAAATTTAATTACAGATGGGTCTAAAGGTTTGCAAAAAAAAAATAAAAAAAAAATACATAAATCTAATATCACCAGGTTTACCACTTGAGTGACAAGTAGAATTAAAATAAAATAATAATATAAAAATAATATAAAAATAAAATAAAGTCAGAATATTTGGTTTGTCCCTGTTTTGCATTAATAACAACAATACTCATCTCAGATTATGAAAACATTTCACATCACATCATTTTACATCATATTTCCTAAAACCTTTGTTTCCAGATTTAGAATCCCAAATTGCATGTGGTCTTCTGAACCCCACTATATTTATTGAACATTGGTGTCTTTTTAACACACAACCACGAGAAGGAAACCGAGACCAAAAAAAAAAAAAAAAAAAAACTTTCCCCTGCTGGCTTACACATGCTCACTGAACCCTAACAATGAACCCTTCAAATCACACAGGAAGGTGGAAAGACTTATTTCAAAGAAACTGTGCCAGAGACAAAAACCAGAAGTGCCATATCTGGCTTTCACTTCTGTTCCTGGGAATCCCCCTCTCAAGTGTCCACTTCCCCCTGAAACATCGGTATCACTGCAGAAACTATATGTGAACACTCCAGCAGTGTGTCGGGTCACCCCGGGACTGAGGGGAACTCCTGAGAATGCAGTGGCAGTGCTGTTTTGTTGACATCATGCTTGAGTGCACATGAGGTAATGTCAGGACCACAACGTAATATTATTGTTACGGAGAGAGGGGACCGAGATTGACAGTGATTTAGTCAGGGGGTTTTACAAACCATATTGTGGGACAAAAAAAAACTCCACAACAGATGTGTGTAGTACAAAATCTCACTCATACTACGAAATGTCACAATGACGACGTGCTCTTGGGAAAAGATCCAAAATACCTCACCAATGAGCAAAAAATACCTTTCGAGAACATGAATCTGAGGTTTATGTTCTGGTACACAAAACAAAATAAATATTATTTCAATATTAGACAATGTTGAACAATTAGACAATTATTCAAATGTTATCTAGCATTGTAGTATTTGTACCTTTAGCATGTAAATAAAAGCAATAAATAAAGCAGTCAAGGCCTTGAGTTACTGTGATTTTACCATTGTTGAATCTTTGGCACAGTGGCCTTGAATGGCTTACTGGTTTTGTAAAATTATGACAACATAAATGTGATTCAGATATTATCAAAATTAAATGTAGTCAATGTATTAATAATCAAATCATAATAAACCATTCTTCTGCCAGATAATTTATTAGACTAACTGTACGCTGTTTACGCAATTTGCATTCCACTACCTTTCAAAAGTTTGTAGTCTGTTTTTTTTTGGTCTGTTTTAGGAAGGAAATTAATACTTTTATTTAGCAAGGATGCAATACATTGATCAAAAGCTACATATATATAATGTTGGATAAGATTTATATGTCAAATAAAATGTTCTTTTGAAATAAAAGAAATTTGAAATATATATATTTTTTATATATATTTTTTATATATATATATATTTGCCCAGTGGCCTCTGTCCATCATGGCCTCCTAATCATCCCCATATATATATATATATATATATATATATATATATATATATATATATATATATATATATATATATATATATATATATATATGGGGATGATTAGGAGGCCATGATGGACAGAGGCCACTGGGCAAATTTGGCCAGGATGCTGGGGTTACACCCCTACTCTTACTCTTTTGGGATTTTTTGTGACCACAGAGAGTCAGGGCCTCGGTTTAACGTCTCATCCGAAGGACGGATATAGGGGATCACCCCTTGTGGGCTAAAACCAACAACTTTTGGCTTCCCAGCCCAAATGTTCAACTACTTAGGCCACATCACCCAGAAATGCACATATCAAACAATATTACCTGTGAGCTGAGGTGTGGTGTGGACAGCTTCAGGCTCCTCACACACAGCCTGGAGTAAACTGACAGCACTGCTGTTCCCAACATGCTTCAGTTCCTCCAGCAGCTCACGCACCGATCCTCCTGACACCTGAAGGAGACAGATGATTAGCAGCTGAAACCAGAGCAACTACAGAAGCACACAAACAAAAGTTCAGCCTACTGATATAGTTAGTGTTAGAGGAATTCATATCTTTAATGTCATTCTGAGAAATATGGATTGATAAGTTTAGCCTTAAGCATAAAATGCCATATTTCAATCCAGTATTTCTCACACAGAGTTTTTTGGTTCTTAATAAAAAAAAAAAAAAAAAAAAAAAAGTTCACTCAGTTTTGTTGTATCTTATGATTGATTATATAGATATGATATGGCCTGTCACAATAATGACGAAGTGCTGACAATGAATTGTCATACAAATAATCACAATTAACAGCAATTGTTTTTGTTGTTGTTTAACATATTATTCATATAATATAACATAATATTATGTAACGAAATATTATATAATATAATATAAACACGAGCCTTCATTTTGTAAGAGGGAAGACCTTCGACTATCGTTGTGTTCTTTTATATTCTTTATTCTTGACTCTACGATCCCCTTGATTTTATAGAATAACCATGATTATAAAATTAATAATTGTGATAGGCCTAAATATAATATAATATAATAAATGGGTCGACAGGTTTAGTCCTAAGCATAAATATACAGACCTTTTTCAGTTCTAAACATTTGAAGTTTTGAGATTAAATACATTTTAAATAAAGGAATTTCCTTAAGTGCTACAAAGTATTGAATACACTTATATCTAATCTGTTTGGGAAAATAAATTCTCTTAGACACACATATAAAATCTGTTTACAGCCCCACTTTAAAAACAATGCAATTTCGTTCATAACAGCTGAGAATGGTTGCTTCTGCAGGATGCCAGTCAGTTAAAATCAGATTAAAAGACACTACTTTTTCTTACTACTGTAAAGTGTTTATGTAAGATTGATAAAGGAAGTGAATTTGTTTACCTCGTAGCTGTCCAGCAGCTTCCCAGCAGGACAGGAGCTGAGCCTGAAGGCGCTGGTCAGGATCCCAAGCCCCAGAGCATGAGCCAGACTCTCCCAGCCTCCCGTCTGCCCCTCCAGTGCCTGGCACAGCTTCTGCTTCGTGTCAGAGCTCAAGCTCTTCATGTCACCTGCCGACACGAGCCACACACATTTAAAAACTGCTGTGTGTCCTCAACATACACTAACTTTCCAAGGTTTGGGGTCAGTACGATTGTGATACTTTTGTTCAGCAAAGGTGCATTCAATTACACAGCAATTGACAGTAATGATGCTGAAAATTCAGCTTTGCCATCACAGGAATAAATTACATTTTAAAATATATTTAAAACAGAAAACACGTATTTAAATCGTAATAATATTTAACAACATTGCAATGTTTTTGACTACATAATGCAGCCTTGATGAGCGTAAGAGACTCAAAAATATAAAAAATGTGTACGAACCCCAAACATTTGAATGGAAGCGTACATAGTAGTAAAATCGTTTTCCTTTTTTCTTTAAAAGTATTACAATTTTCAGCAGCGAGTGTATATGTTGAAAATAAACAATCAGGGTTCCCACACCTTTAAATTAATTTCCAAGACTTTTCCAGTCCACTGACTTCATGAAAACGGGATAAGGTTTTTAAAAAAACAAATTATGAAGAGTAATTTAAATAGTTTAATAAATATTTAGAGCTGAGCATAATTATATTATTATATTTCCACAATAAATGTGACTTCCATGCCAAGATTTGATTGATTTACATAACTTTTTGAACCTAAAAAGCACTGAAAAAAAAAAAAAAAACGAAATGTAAAAAAATAAAATAATCATGACAAGAATACAAAGACTGGAGCTCATACCCTGCGGTGGAACGATGATAGTGTTGGGCTGATACTCTTCTCCATTAAGAATATCATACACCTGTCAGCACAGAACAGACCACACATTATTTTCATAACCAATGACAACCAGCAGTACAATAACATTACATCCTACATTTGGGAAACCCACCTCTGGGGAAGTTGCCATGTTCAGAGGGGTCGTCCCGGGAATATAGCCTTCATCCTCCTCCTCGTCCTCGCATGTGCCACACAGCTCATCTTCTTTAAAGAACAGCGGTTCAAAGTTCTCCTTATGAGGATCTGCTCCTAATAGCAAAGCACACAACACTAGTTGGTTACACCATGTAAAGGTAAATTAATCTACTGGCTATGGATGGACACAATTATAACATTTACGACTTGGGATGAGTCGTGCAACATCTTTAATGAATGATAATGAATTTGCTTTAGAATGATTCTACCAGATCTATATATAAATCATTAATGGCAGCATGCAAAGACAGTTATTGTTGACCTGTCATGTTAGTTATAAATGAACACACATAATTCCTCACCTGCAGCCATTAGAAGTGCGCTGAGTTTGGTTGAGTCCCGTCCTGCAGCAATGTGCAGAGGAGTGGAGCAGTTATAGGTGACGCTGTCTACATATGCGTTACCCTGCATAGACAAAATGTTACATGTGCAGTGTTATTCATCAAGAGATAACTTCATGAGAACGTTATTTCTGCATTCACGTTTGCATTAGTCTCCTCACTTTCAAAGGGATTTATGGAAAACAAGATTGTCCTTAATATTTGAATATATAAGATTTGATATATTATGTATTGTAGATATATTCAAAGTTCTTTCTACTGTCCAGTTTGGCTGTTGGTCCGTCAGAAACCGCTACGGCTATGATGTCAGACTTGTCAGTGTATATTGTGATATATCATGTGACCATCTTTGTTATTATATGCACCTCCATGCAAAAGTTTAGGGGCAATAAGATTTTATAATTATTTTTAAGGACGCATTAAATTGATTGAGACAGTAAAGACATTCAAAATGTTACAAATCATTTCAAATAAATGCTGTTCTTTTGAACTTTCTATTCATCAAAAAATTCTGAAAACAAAATATCAAGGTTTCCACAAAAATATTAAGCAGCACAACTGTTTGTTGAGCAGCATATTAGAATGATTTCTGAAGAATCATGTGACAGCTACTGAATATTAATCTTTGCTAAATAAATAAAATAGAAATAGAAAAAGGTTATTTTAAATATTACACAATAATAATAATAATAATAAAACATTATTTTTTATTACAGTCTTGATGAGGATAAGAGACTTAAAAAAAAAGAAGCATGTACCGACCTCAACAACAGTCTAAACATTAAGTATTTATTAACTTGAAAGGGTTATTGTTACTCATTTCACATGAAACGAGTTTAGCCAATCACAACAGAGGTTATTTAGCAATAAAAGTCTTGAAGAGAAAGTAGAACCAACTTCTAACAGTTAGTGAGGTCATGACAGACTAAAATATACACTAATTAACATTTATAAGTGGGCTTCAGTTGAAAAAACAATAAAACAGTAGAGTAAACTTTAAAATAGTAGAAATTGGCAGTATTCACTAAAGTAGCATCGTCCATTGATCATGTAAGGTGTTAGTATTACCTCCAGCAGGAGGCAGCCGACGAGGGACAGGTTTCCCAGCTCTGTGGCCAGATGAAGTGCTGTGCGGCCACACGTAAGCTCCTGAACCTCCACATCTGCCCCGCCATCCAGCAGGGCCCGCACACAACTCAGACTGTTCGCCTGTACAGCCAGGTGAAGCGCGCAGAGACCTGAACACACACATAAACACATCAGAGCCCCAAACATTTGAACACATTGATGATTCTCAGATAGTTAGTGCAGCGTACCTGCTGTGTTGGGGATGCTAGCTAACTGCGCCACTGACTTGTGCTTTAGCAGCAATCGCAGCATGCTTTCCTCTTTCTGTTGAGCCGCCAGGTGAAGCGCCGTGTTTCCATGGCGATCTGTCAGCGTGACGTCCACCTTGGCCTCCAGTAAGGCCTCGACTACCTCTTTCTGCTGCGTCAACACTGCGAGGTGCAAAGGAGTCTGGGACAGAAATATCAGAGGATTTCATTGGCTACTGAGTTTTTTGGAAATTTCACAGGCCTCAGTTGTAGTGAGAAACAAAACCTATTTTTAAAGTATTATGTGAGTTTTTAGTATATCTGGTAGTAGCGCTGTGCGATTAATTGAAATTGATTTTCAATTTTGATATTGGCTTCCAACATTATGAAAACAAGATAATCGAGGTAAAACGACTATTGTGCCGCTGCCGCCCAGCGCACTATCCTTTCCTTCACAGCGGTGCACTTTCGTTCCTCCCTTAACCAAACTTAATTCATATTCATACAGAAATTCGCACAGGTTTGGAACAACATGAGGGTGAGTAAATGATGACAGAATTTTCATTTTTGGGTGAACTATCCCTTTAATGTATACAGTGAAGTCTATATGCAGTTATTTTACTTTATTCAATTTTTTTTGTAGGCTATTACTTATCTGAATAACACTGTTAGTATATCTTCCTATAAATCATAAAGCACTGTTTATTTAATTTATATTTTTTGTTCTGTTGTATTTTTTTTGTAAGTTTTGTTTGTAATTAGTTTCTTTGTTCTTATTGCATTGCTGACTGTTTACTTGTCTTCTGTAACTGTTTTGAGGACCTTTTACTTGGCTACATTAGTTAACATAAAATTACTGTTTGCTTAAGTATCGATAATGTGAAATTTCACTGATATCTACAATTTAGGGATGCAACAAAATGAAAACTCTGGGCTGAATCCAAAACTTCTGGATGCACTTGACTAAAATCCGAAACTGACATTATTATAAATTATTTTCTCATTATTTTAAATGAGATTTTTTTGTATAATTTGAATAATATTAAACTTTTTATAATTATATTGAATCTGAATTTTAAGAAACACTAGCAAATAAAATAAAATAACCACATCTTTATTTAAAGTAACACACCAAAATTGGACATAAAACATATTAAAATAATATAAAATATCAATATATTATTCTTCATTCAGTTCTATGCAAAAGAATCAGATTCAACAGATTTATTTTTAGAGGTAGACCGATAGTGGATTTTACCGATATATACACAGCATATATATATATATATATATATATATATATATATATATATACATACAGTCGTGCTCAGAATTAATGGTACCCCTGGTAAATATGATAAAAAATGGCTGGAAAAAATAAAAATAAATCATTTATCCTTTTGATCTTTCATTCAAAATATTGGCAAAAATCTAAACTTTCATTGAAGTAAAAGAATAGAAAGTGGGGGGGAAATCACATTATGAAATAAATGTTTATCTCCAAAACACGTTGGCCACAATTATAGGTACCCTTTTATTAAATACTTTTTGCAATCTCCTTTTGCCAAGATAAAAGCTCTGAGTTTTATCCTATAATGCCTGATGAGTTTGGAGAACACCTGACAAGAGATCAGAGACCATTCTTACAGAATCTCTCCAGATCCTTCAGATTCCCAGATCCATGTTGGTGCTTCTTCTCTTCAGTTCACTCCACTCATCAGGTCTGGGACGGTCATGGCAGAAGCTTCATTTTGTGCTACTTAACACATTTTTGTGTTGATTTTGATGTTTGTTTTGGATCGTTGTCCTGATGGAAGATCCAACCACGGCCCATTATAAGATTTCTAGCAGAGGCTGTCAGGTTTAGATTTTTTATCTGTTGGTATTTGATAGAATCCACGATGCCATGCATGTATCTGAACAAGAAGTCCAGGACCTCCAGCAGAAAAATATGACCACAACATTAAAGATGGTATATTAAATTGTACACATGGGGTACTTTTTATCCTTGTGTGCACCAAACCCATCTTGCATGTTTGCTGCCAAAAAGCTATTTTTTTTTTCATCTGACCACAGAACCCTGTGCTGTTTGAAGGTCCAGTCATGTCTGACAACTGAATTTGCTGGGGTTTGTTTTTGGATGAGCAAGGAGGATTTTTCTTGAAAACCTCCCAAACAACATGTGGTGATGTAGGGGTTGTTCAATTTTTTTTTAATAGGCTTTCTGAACCCAAGACTCAACTAATCTCTGCAATTCTCCATCTGTGATCTTTGGAGAGTCTTTGGCCACTCAAACTTTCATCCTCACCATGCATTAAGACAATATAGACACACGTCCACTTCCTGGCAGATTTGTAACATCTTTAGTTGATTGGAAGTGCTTAATTATTGCCCTGATGGTCAAAATGGGGATTTTCAATGCTTTAGCTATTTTCTTACAGCCACTTTCTATTTTGTGATGCTCAACAATCTTTTGATGCACATCAGAACTATATTCTTTGGTTTTACTCATTGTAATGGATGATTAAGGGCCTTTGTCCTTTTGGCCTTTGTGTTTCCCCATATTTAAACTCTTGTAAAACAAGAAGTCATGGCTGGACAATTTCATGTTCCTAGTCACCCTGGTGTGCAAAAAAAAGGTAAATATGAATGGGAATATACTTAAGAGATATTTTACTCGTAAACAATTCTAGGGGTACCAATAATTGTGGCCAACGTGTTTTGGAGATAAACATTTATTTCATAATGTGATTTCCCCCCCCCCCCCCACTTTCTATTCTTTTACTTCAATGAAAGTTTAGATTTTTGCCAATATTTTGAATGAAAGATCAAAAGGATAAATGATGTAGATTTATTTTTTCCAGCCATTTTTTATCATATTTACCAGGGGTACCATTAATTCTGAGCACGACTGTATATATATATATATATATATATATTTATGAATATATAAAATTTCAGACACATTCTGAAGACACCATAGATTTAAATTACATCTTGTGAAAAGCGGCATAATATGTCACCTGTAATAAAAGTAATCGGTTATCGTGCCGATTAATTGGCAAAACCGATCAATCGGTCGACCTTGGTTTATTTTTTAACCAATTATCAAAATAAAGTATAGTTCTAAAAAGCTATTTTTATCTGTGAATGAGAGGGTAGCGTCATTTTACCAGAGTTCCTCAGCATGGATATACCACACCATATACCATATGTTATATATGAGAGCGCACGCACGGAGAGGAACATTGAGCAGAGCAAACTGGGTGCCAGTACAGACTTACCTGCTTAGCCAGAGTCACTTCAGAAGCAGTGGCACTCGAAAAGTTACAAAAAATTTGAGAGTGAAACCTGAACGCTGAACACTGAGGGGCGGGGCGGGATATATTTCCGGCTCATATTTTCGGCCTTTTATCTCTTTTAGCAAAAAACTAAAAATGCAATTTTATGCGGCCAAAATTTCAGTGCATCCCTACTACAATTACTCTTATCATGAAAGAAGACTTTGATCATATCACCCACAAATAATCGTGATTTCAATATTGACCAAAATAATAATGATTATGATTTCTGCCATAATCGAGCAACCCTACCTGGTAGAGATCATTCCTCATGTTGAGGACATCCGCTCCAGGGAGAGCAGAGATGACTTGTGCTAGATTTCGCACGGCATCTGTCTGACTGTGGATCACTCCCAGATGTAAACCCCTAAAAACCAAACCCAAAATTTCAGAAAATAAACCTTCAATCTTTGGGTAAAAAAGACAAAACAGCATCTAAAATAATTTATTCCCATTTTACATGTTTTGGTGAGAAGTGGATATTTTTGAAAAGAGCTTCTACAAACACGAGGCTGGTTTGTCTGACTTACGTGTCTCCGTTCTCGTCTTGAGTGGTCATGAGGGGGCGCTGTGGAGCCAGAAGCATTCTAGCATCACCGCTTAATGCGTAATGAAAGAGAGCTTGAGCATGTCTTTCAGCTAGCTCAGCCAAATGTGGCTCTAACACACAGCCTGAAAAGAGAAATACACAAATGTATCCAGAGACAAGTTTAAAGATTTAGCTGCATTGACTATCCCAGGAATTATAGCCGGCTAACCTGTGGAGTCTAACTCAAGATCTTCTGTAGGCTGTGTGTCATCACTAGCCACTCCCAGATTCTGGGGAACAGGTTTAAGCTGAGCACAGGTTCGCACCCCTCCACCTGAAGCAGGATCATCATCCGTATCACTGTCGCTATCCTCTTCACTGTCTTCTACTGGGTCTTGAAATGCCAAAAGAGGAAGGAAAACTGAGAAATGGACTTTGCTGCAAGTTTTTTCCCAAAATATATATACATATTGTTTTCTTATAACATTTGTACACTCCCATTCTTAGGGGCCAGTAAGATATTTTTTTAAAGAGATTAATACTTTTATTAAGCAAGGACATATTACATTGATCAAAAGTGAAAGGAAAGACATTTACAAAAAAAAAAAGTTAAATAACTGTTTTCACCATCGAAAAGAAATGTTTCCTGAGCATTAAATCAGCATGTTAGAATGATTTTTGAAGGATCATGTGACACTGAATATGCTGTGGTGATGGCAGCTTGATTGACAGCTTGGACACTCACTATGCTTGATGCTGGTCCCGCCTCCTCCCATGCCTGAGGAGAAGTTGTATCCAGACCCATAATAGTTATAATTTTGATTTCCCTGGAAAAAATGCCCTAAAAGACAAAAACATGAAATATTTTGATCTAAAAGATTTGGCCAACATCAATACATCAAAGCAGTGGATATTCAAACGTTTAAGTTAAAAAGTCCAATGCAATATTGCAGTACCTCCTCCTCCTCCACTGGGACCCCCCCCTGCTGTAGACCCACCCCCTCCTCCTCTAAACATGCCCCCAGCTCCGCCTCCTGCTCCGCTGTAGTCCTGGAAGTTTGGCAGGGTTTTCTGTCTCTTTCTCTGGACCTCTTCTTTGTCTAAAAACAGTTTAAAAGAGAAATTCAGTGGAAAAGTAAACCAGTATATGGGTAGACATTGGACTTTTTACTTAATTGCTATGCAGTAAAAAAAAACCAAAACTTAAATTTCAAACATACAAAACAGAGGTATTGGACCTTTTGGATCCCACTCAAAGTATTTTTTTGATTATGAATTGTGACAATAGACTTTTTTTTTCTGTGTGCAATGTTTTTAGCTCGCAAAGTTGTGGCAAAAATCCTAAAAAAATGTTTGGAGTTGATGCTGTGGTTACAATCAAAACATTTGGGAGATGGGTAAAGACTGTACCTATAATCTGTGGATGGTAAGTGAATGGCTTGGGTTCACTTGTTTCATTGTCTGACTTTCTCTTGAGCTGCACAAACACAGAGATGGGCTTCTGGAGGTTCTGGTCTCGATATTTAGGCGTCTTGAAGACGATGGCAAACTAAGGGATGGAAATGAAAGGTGGATTATTCATTCCGCCAGAATATTTATTTTATTAATATTAATAATAATAATATTACTATATAATGGCAGTCATTTAAAGTCAATATGTAACAGTGATTTGATGAATTATTTAAACTTTTTTCAGCAAGGATGCATTCAATTGATCAAAAGTGACAGTAAAAACATGTATAATGTTACAGAAGTTTTATTTTTATTTTTAAAGAAACGCTGTTCTTTTTAACTTTCTGTTTATTAACGAATCCGTAAAAAGATGTATCAAGGTTTACACAATTTTTTTTTAACTGTTTCCAACACTGATAATAATAAGAAATGTTTCTTGATAAGCAACTCAGCGTATTAGAATGATTTCTGATGGATCATGTGACTGAAGTTTGGAGTAATGATGCTGATCATTCAGCTTTGCCCTCACTAGAATAAAATGACATTTTAAAATATATTAAAACAGAAATAAAGTATTTTAAATTATAATAATATTTCACAGTATTACTGATTTTACTGTATCAAATAAATGCAGCCTTGGTGAGCATAATATACTTCTTTCAAAAACATTTAAAAAAATCCCAAACTCTCAAACAATAGTGTATAAAGAAAGTAAATAGGATCAGTTTTGATTCAATGCTGCCTTAATAAATCCTCAATAGCTGTGCTTCTTCTCCAATTATGTATTCCAGAGAAGTTAGGATTTTTCTGAAGGTATCATCAAACCACAAAGCAAGTCACTAAACATAAAGAATCAGGTTTGGAGCAGCAGGACAGTACAGTTCCTGTGCTGACCTGTCTGTGGACGTCAGTCGGGGAGAAATCCCCGTAGGCCTCCCAGGTCAGACCCGAATCATCATCTTCATAAAACCGCACCTGGATGTCATCTGTCACAACAACAAAAACAAACAATGACATCACATAAGAGGAAAATAAGAAAATGAAATTACTGTGAACCAACAGGGAAAGAAAGAGGAAACAACTGTCGCCAGACTCGCAATAAAATTTGAATATCTCTGTCATCACCATGCAGAACACTCTTACTTCCTCAAAAGCCATTATTCATTATAATACAAACTTCAATTCAACAGATAAGGACAATACAGGCACATGATCCAGAGATACAGGTTCTAGGTATCAGTTGGAAATACCATGGTAATTTGAGATATACCATGATACCAAAAAATAAAATGAAACATGGTTTCATTGAAAAGTGGTTGAAACATGTCAGTGGTGAATGCCCGGTGAATCACATTTTAGCCTTGGTGAGGACGCTGGCGTGTCTGTCGCTGCTTCACTATTCGCAGTTTTCTTTTCTTTCCACACAACTTGAGTTATTTTTTTCTTTGCGTTTGATGATCAGAAAACTATGATAATGTGTGTTTTGGATCTGCAAATATCTGTATTGCCAACTGTTTGCGCGGCGCAACTACGGCTTGTCTAACGTTACTCACTCATGTCGGCTGGCTGTCGTGTGCTTGCTTGGGCTGGTGATCCACCACGGACGGACAATTTTGGATTATATTTCCTGGTTCCACGGATTTGATAGCTCTGTGTCACAAAACCTGGACTATTGACTGTTCTGTCTTCTCTTTGCTGCTGACGTGGTAGAGTGTTGGATGCATCCCCTCTGGCCGCTGTGGCGAAGCTAGCTGGTGCTTCCTCGCACCATCATGTCGTTAATTATGGAACTTCTGAATCTCTTCTGTAACATCTTACCAAACTGCCTTGGTACCATCAAATCACTCAAACTCTTGCGTCGCCCCCGCTATGTACATAGAAGCTCCCGATTTAAGTTTGTTTACATGGATCATGCTATTCCCACTGTTCTGTCGGACAGACGCTCTGTTGCAGCGAAACGACGTCATCACAACAAACCTCACGTGCGTTCTGTCAATCTAAGCCTAAGGTCTCTGGTTTGTGTTGATATTGCTTCTTCTACACTGCCTGCCTTAGCACTTATTAACAGGCCTGCAATGTTCATGTTATTGAACACTCGTTCCCTAAACAATAAAGCACTATTCATACATGACATCATTACTGACAGAAAAATGGATTTTCTCTGCTTAACAGAAACTTGGCAAAATCAGCAGGATTTCATGACACTCAACCAAGCCACCCCAGCAGGCTATGAGTACATCCAGAAGCCTCGTTCAACGGGCCGTGGTGGTGGTCTGACTGTTATACATCGAGCTGACATCCTAGTGAAAGAACTTGCAGTGCCTAACATCACCTCATTTGAGTGTCTTTGTTTTACATTGGCTGGGCCTGCACAGCTTCAGGTGGTCCTTGTTTATCGCCCACCAAAAACAACAACCATCTTCATGGCCGAGCTATCAGAGCTACTCATTTCTGTCTGCTCCATGTCTCCTTCCAAACTTCTGCTCGGGGACTTCAATATCCATGTAGACTCTAGCAGCTGTCCTTTTGCTGCTGAATTCCTGTCACTGTTGGACTGCCTCAACATCACTCAGCATGTCAAAGGTCCCACTCACACCAAAGGTCACACACTGGATCTGGTGTGCTCCATTGGTGTCACTCCCTCCCAGCTGCAATGCATTGATCTAGCTATATCTGATCACAGTGCCATCCTCTTCTATGTTCCAGTCCTTCTGCCCAGGCAACACCTCAAACGTACCATCACATTCCGGAACATCAAGTCTGTTAATACATCATCACTATCCATAACTGTAGGGGCCCACCTGGCCGCAGATCCCCCAGAACCCGGGGTCGATAGCTTAGTCACACACTATAATACAGAGTTGTCTCTCAGCCTGGACTCTCTTGCTCCCCTCAAGACTCGAACTGTCTCTTTCTCCCGTCCTGCCCCCTGGTTCACTACCCAACTTCGCTCCATGAAGGCCACTGGTCGCCAGCTGGAAAGGCACTATAAAAAAATCGGGCCTCACTGTCCACCTTGAGGCCTTTAAAGACCATGTGAGGTCTTACAAAGAAGCTCTCTCCAAGGCCAAAACACACTACTACTCAACTCTCATTGGTAAGCAGCAAAAGCAACCCAGAAAGCTCTTCTCCACCATAAACCAGCTGCTCCGTCCTCACGATGCCCCCGGCACCTTTGACAATCCTAATATTGGCTCTAATTTTTTGGATTTCTTTCAGGCAAAAGTGGACTCTATCCACCAACAACTGCTGCCTCCTCATGATCCCCTACCCATAACCCACACTCATGATGGCGCAAACTCCTCTGCTAAATGTTTGCCACAGCACTGCCTCTCATCCTTTTCCCTTCTGGATGCGGCTCAAGTTGGTTACCAGAGCCAATATCTCCACCTGTTCACTGGACCCCATGCCAACTATTTTGGTCAAGGCATGCCTCCCTACTCTGTCCCATCATGGTGGATATCATAAACAAGTCTCTGGTATCTGGCTTGGTACCCTCTGGCTTCAAAACAGCTGTAGTTACCCCTATTCTCAAAAAGCCCAGTTTGGACCCGGCTGACCTCAATAACTACCGTCCGATCTCCAACCTTCCCTTTATGAGTAAAAATTCTGGGAAGAGCAGTTGCAGCCCAACTTCATCATCACATGTCCCACTATGATCTCTATGAACCCTTTCAATCTGGCTTAAGAGCCCATCACAGCACTGAGACTACCCTTATTAAAATCATCAATGACCTCCTCATCGCTGCTGATTCTGGACATATCAGCATCCTCATCCTTTTGGATCTCTCAGCAGCCTTTGACACAGTTTCCCATGCTATACTTCTTAAACGTTTATCGGAATGTGTTGGCCTCACTGGCTCAGCACTCTCCTGGCTCCAGTCATATCTCTCAAATAGGGAACAGTTTGTTACTTTTAGAGACTCCAGTTCACCCCCGGCCCCAGTCAAACAGGGTGTGCCTCAGGGCTCTGTGCTTGGGCCCCTCCTTTTCACCATTTACATGATCCCACTTGGCCAGATAATACGTCACCATGGTCTTAGTTTCCACTGTTATGCTGATGACACACAGCTGTATATCAGCACCAAACCATCCACTCAGCTCCCTCCACCATCGCTTATTGACTGTCTGCATGAAATAAAAACCTGGATGTCATCTAACTTACTCAAGCTAAACAGCAGCAAAACAGAGCTATTGGTTGTGGCTCCCAAGCCGCTTCTCTCGAGGGTAGGTGGTCTACTCCTCAAAGTGGACGGTTGCTCCATCTCTCCTTCCAAGGAAGTCCGCAACCTTGGTGTCATTTTGGACTCCACCCTGTCCTTTCAGTCACACATCAAACGCATTACTAAATTGGCCTTCTACCACCTCAAAAACATTTCCAGACTTCGACCATCACTCTCAGACTCTGTGGCTGAGTCACTCATTCACGCCTTCATTACCTCTCGCTTGGACTACTGCAATGGTGTCCTGTATGGGGTACCCAGAAAGATTCTGGAAAGACTACAATATGTCCAGAACTTGGATGCCAGGGTTCTAACACACACTAGGTCTTGGCAGCACATTACACCAATACTCATTCAGCTACACTGGCTCCCGGTCAAATTCTGAATCACCTACAAAATCCTGCTCCTCACGTATAAATCTCTTCATGCCAATGCCCCCCGGTATCTACTGGACCTTCTCCATCCCTATATCCCCTCACGAAACCTGCGTTCCATTGACAAGGGCCTGCTCTCTGTCCCCCACACCAGACTGCGGACTTTAGGGGACAGAGCCTTCAGCGTAGCAGCCCCCACCCTCTGGAATTCCATTCCCGCAGACATCCGAAATGCTCCCTCTCTGGACATTTTCAAAAACCTTCTAAAAACCCACCTCTTTGCAAAGGCATTTAACCAGGACTGATTAATTATTATTATTTACTTATTTTATTATATATCCTTTTCCTTATTCCTTATTCTTTATTCTTTATGTAGCTATATGTAAAGCGTCCTTGGGTCCCGTGAAAGGCGCTATATAAGTTATTATTATTATTAAAATAATCATGTAAGATTGTCTTTTCATATTATTAGGGCTGGGGATCGCCAATGCCCCCACAATATGATTCACGCAGCAAAACTTGTCATTCAAAACATCACAATGCATCACAATACCATAAATGGATCATGACTGAAACTGTGATATGAATCTTATTCCTCATTTTAAAACACTCCAGAGCTTGTTGTCAATGTTTCAGAGAATTTAGTGGGTAGTAATGGTGAACACTATTGATTTTGTAATTCAGGTTCAACCAGAAACAGAAACAGACTGATCATCTTTATGACTTGTCCATGAAGAGACGTCTTCTTTGTGAGCAAGGTGAGGATAATATGAGAGAAGGGAAATGGCGAAAAACTGACGTAATGCTAACTTTCTCCTGCCCCAGAATTTGCATATGAAATGGGGAATTCCCTACAGCTGGAAATCTGCAGTGAAAACTTCCTTTAAGATTCCAGGGCGTCCAAAATCTACGACAAGAGAACAAGGTCCTGAATAACCTGTAGGTTAAAAGCTAAAACTGTTTGAGGGTGGTTTCATTCAGAAAACATTACAAAATGGCTTTTTCAAATGTCCCTGATCCTTAAAGAATGCACATTTACATCCCTTTCTCCCGAAGTAAAGAATTACTGCACCAAAAACAGTTACAGTACTTACAGTAGTTTCAAAAGACCATTCTTTACACTCTCGTTCTAACCCTTAGCAAAGTCCCTTTTAAAACAAGTCAGTTCCCTTGGCGGCCATCTTGGAAATGCCCTGGGCAACTATTACCACTCATGGAAGTAGCTCCTGTCTACTTTAATGGCAAAATACGGAAATCTCAGAAATTGCTTGTCAATATTAAGTTTAAATGATATTTCAAATGAGGAATAAAATCAGACAACAATAGGCTCATAATCTAAGCTTCTTTGGTGGAAATCATGTAAATTATTCAAGCTGGTCTTGCTAATTCAAGTTCAAGAGTAAAACAAACAGGTTATGACTCAATCAAAAAGGCGATTGGCTCTTTAAACCATAAGGTGGGACTTCCAGTCCTTTATTAAAAAGCTGATTTGCTCTGCAAAACATTTATGCATCTCCTACTCTGCTCTGTTTTTGCTACTTTACTTTAAGATATACTTCTGTTCAAAAGTTTAGGGATAGTAAGATTTTGTGATGTTTTTGAAATAAACCTCTTATGCTCACCAAGGCTCCAGTCTCCAGTGTCACATGATCCTTCAGAAATCATTCTAATATGCTGATTTGAACAGTTGTGCTGCCTTATATTTTGTGGAACTCGATTCAGTTTTCAGTTTTTTTTTATTAATTTCTTTAAAAAAAGACCTTACTAGCCCCAAACTTTTGAACAGTAGTGTATATGCAAATTATCTTTATGATTGGCTAAACTCTGCAAGTTAAATGTTAATTTGATCATGGTTGTGATGTCACAACCACAGTAATTGCTGAATAACTCTTTAAGATCTCCATTGTAAATGTTACAATTTCAAAGTGGCAAGGAAAAAAAATCCTGTTTTTCATTATATGTCCTTAATTCTGTTCAGCAATAACAGACAGGCAGAGCATGCCATGACCGTTATGATATTGCTTTCTGACCTTTCTGGACTTTGTCACATAGCAGATAGACCTCCTCTCCTCCTGTCACACAGCCGGCAGTGCGATCCATCCGCACTATCTTCAGATTGGAGGCATTTGGGGCTTCTGAAAAGCAACAAGAGAGTTTTTGGAGTTTCCTTATCTTTCCTTTTTAGTTTATTTTTTACTCTGACAGCACTGAGGAGAGAGGCAGACATTGAGTCAGAGATTATCAGAAAAGGGAGGGGAAATTGAAAGTGTAGGCTTAGTTTCAGGGAGGAAGCAATACCCGACAGTTCTCTGCCAGAGAGCGAGAGAGACAGAACAAGAAAAAGAGAATGCGACTGAAAGTGAGACCTAATAACAATCATTAGACCCAAACTCAAAATCCTGTGACCACCCCATTGACCGAAACTACTGGGACAAAGAAGAGAAAGAAAAGTGTTTCTTGCTAAATTATACATATTGGGCTAAAGGCTATGATTTCTAATGACTATGAATTAGGGTTATTATAGTTAACTAAAACTAATACTAAAACTGTTAAATAAAACTATTTTGTAAATAAAATAATATTTATAAAATAAATAAATATATAAATAAATAAAATAAACGTTCATTGAAATATAAAAATAAAAAAATATATAATGAAGTAAGTTTACATTATTTCAGCTAGTTTCCAAGTTAACATTTCTCATTTTCCATTAGTTTAACTAGATGTGCTAAAATAACTAAAAAAAAATAAACACTATAAAAAACAAAAATGAATAAAAAGACAAAAAAAAAAAGAATATTAATAGTCTGTAACACTGTACAATAAGGTTTAATTTGTAAACTTAAGTTAACTACATAGTTAACACGAACAATTAACAATACTTACAATATTTATCAATCTTAACGTAACTTTCAACATTTACTAATACATTTTTAAAATCAAAAGTTGTATCTGTAAACATTAATGCACTGTACTTTTATTAACAAATATTAACAAATTAATAAATGCTGTACAAAAAAAACACATTGCTCCTTGTTAGTTCATGTTAGCTAATGCATTTACTCATTTTAACAAATGAGACCTTATTGTAAAGTATTGACATAAAGACTATAATTGTATCTCAATGATACTAAAACAGCACTGCTATGAATGCTTCTGATTGACACGGTCAGCATCACGGCGGATGACACTCACTGCTGTCAAAGATGGGGTCGGAAATGACCGGATCCAGTCTGCGGGAGAACCCTCCATCACTGTCAGGCAGGAAGGCTGTGAACATGAGCCGTACCACACTCAGGTCCATCTCCTTCGACTGATTATTGGCTGCAGTGCCAATCAGGGTCCTCTCATGTTCTGAAATACATGTACACACAGTCACAATGTGCTGAACACTTCAAGCATTCTTAAAAAGAATCATCTTAAACCTTTCTGTTGACCAGAGTATTTTCAGATCATCAGGAGACATGACAATTCCTATTTAAATCCATAGGACCACTGCCCTGAGTGCTCTCGGAACAAACTGGGGTTCATTTTCTTTGTACAAAGTGACAAGTGTTCACTTCTAGTGGAGTTTAAACCTACAACCTTTCGGATACTATTCCAGATCTTCAACCATTAAGCTAGAACAACCATAAGCAATATCAGGACTCAATAATGAGTTTAGTCAATTTTACTTTGGGGTTGAAAAGTACAAACCAGTCAGTTACATTGGTCACACTCCATCAACTTCCTGCAAACATGTATTTATTAATGTACACTACAGTTTAAAAATTGGGGGTTGGTAATAATAATGTTTTTAAACAAAGTCTTTTATGCTCACCAAGGCAGCATTTATATATATATATATATATATATACTGTATATATAAAAAAGAAGTAATATTGTGACATATTATTACAATTTAAAATAGCTGTTTTCTATTTTAATACATTTAAATTTTTATTTTTGTGATGGCTAAGCTGAATTTCCAGCATCATTACTCCAGTCTTCAGCGTGAGTGTCACATTATCCTTCAGAATGTATTCTAATATGATGACTTGGTGCTAAAGAAACATTCTGAAAACAGTTGTGCTGCTTAATATTTTTGTGGAAACCATGATGCTTTTTTTCTTTGATAAATCTTAAGTTTAAAAGAACAACATTTATCAGAAATAGAAATCATTTGTAATATAGATGCATTTACTGACACTTTTAACCAATTTAATGCATATTTGCTGAATAAAGTATTAACAACAATGTTGTTGTTTTTTTAACTGCCCCAAAAGTTTTAGACTGTAGATGTAAAAATACATCTAAATATACAACAATAACATTAATAATTATTTTTGGTGGCATCCTAACTAGAATGTGGACACACACAAACACAAACATACACACACACACACACACACACACACACACACACACACACACACACACACACACACACACACACACACACACACACACACACACACACACACACACACACACACACACACACACACACCTGTGAGTTCTCTGGGTATGCGAACTTCTCCTTGTAGGGCATCTATGTCAGGATTGATGAATATGCCGTAGTTATATCCCATCCTGTAGGCCTCAATCATCCTCTCCTCCAAAACTTTACTCACGTTCTTCTTTGTCACGTGCAAAATGCCCAAGTTAGGAAAACTGTGAAACAAGTGCAAGTGGATATCAATTATGACCATTATCATTGCATATAACAAAAGTGTTGTTGCTCAGAGAGAGGTATTTTGAATCACTGGATTTTGAGGGATAAATTCAGACCTGATACTTGAGTCTTTGGGCTGCAAATCGGCAATGCAGATTCCTTTATCGCACTGTTTGCCCACCAGACTGTGAGCATGAAGATGGGGCTCCGGAGAGTTGGTCACCAGCTGAACAACCACTCGCGCTGCTCCCTGGTAGTTACAGATCTGTTGTCCCACAAACAAACAAAAGAATGACACAATACAGTTTTTTAAAAAGAACGTTTCAGATCAAAATCTGCTAAAAAATTGGCCACTTTGCCATAATAATCGTCAGCATCATCATTTATCAATAAAAACAATTACTGATTATTATCATTATTTATATATATATATAAAAAAACTATTTAAATAATTTGTGAAATAACAATAATAATCATGTATAAATAAAACTATTATTATTTTGATAGATCATTTTGATTATTAATTCACAATAAATATAATAATTTATTGTGAAAAAATAATAAGCATCCTCATCTATTTATAAAACAATGATTATTGGTCGATTAATAACTGATCCATTGACAATTATCATTATTATCTTATATTATACTAATGTATCATTTAACATAGAAATAACAATAATAATAATAATCTAATTTAATTAATGTTTAATAGTAATATATACTATATAATATAGTGGTGTCAACAATCGATTCGGCAATGCATCGCAATGCGGGAAATGCACGATTCAGCATCGATGCGGCAAAGTGCCATAATTGATTATGTTACTGTTTATTTTCTGACCTTGGACAATAAAGTTTTGAAGTTTCAATTACTTCCGGGGGCATAATAACAACAATAAAGATGGCTGAGGCGGAGGGAGAAGCTTTCCAAAGCTTGGAAAGCGGACATCTGACCAATACCCTGTACCATTCAATTTTATTTTATTTAACGACATTTATTTCAAAGATACAGGAGAGTTATAATACACACATAGCAGCCACTAAAGTCTGTTGTTCAATATCTGACTGCTTGTATTGCCTCATGACTGATGAAAAATTAGCCTTGTGTGCAATAGAATTTTGATGCATCGCAATGCATCGTAGAATCGAATTGAATCGAATCGTTACCTGGTGAATCGCAATCGAATCGAATTATGAGGGCAGTGCCAATGCACACCCCTAATATAATATTCATTTATTTTGAAAAAAAAAGAAAAAAAAAAAAAGATAAAAATCCTGTATAATTAAAACTATTATCATCAATAGATTATTGTCCTTATTTCAGAATAAATAATATAATCATTTATATCCTATATTGTAAAATAATAATCATTGACAATTTTTTCTAAAAAATTGACAAATAATTTAAATAATTTTATGTTAAATAATAATATCACCATCTAATCAATAAAAGCTGTTAATAAATTAATATTACTGTACAATAATTTATTGTGAAATAATATAACAACAATAGTTTTTTTAGTGATATTTTTGTCTTTATTATTATTAAACAAACAAATAGTACTATATTATATACTAAAATTACTATTCATACATGGGTATATACAATTTTAAGTCTTTGTGTAGCAGTTCGGCAAATACTGTTCAGAAAGGCAAACCAGAAGATATTATTGGCAAGGGAATGTCACAGGTATGCTAATCTCATTTCGGTGGGGGAAAACCCTGCATTCACAGGGAAAGTGGGCGGACCATTTGTGGACTTTTCCACAACAAAATTTGGCCATTCTTATCAACACCATCCTTAATAAACACACAGAAGACTTCGAATGAAAACAAAAGAGTGTCATGGTGGCTTGAATAACAAGTAAATCCCAAACATTGATAAGAAAAGACTTTAAAATCAACTCTTATTGACTCATATGCCAGAGTATGTGGTTTGACTGCGTATAGGCCGAGTTCAAATGTGGCTTATAAGACACTTTCTCTGGGAAGAAATGACTCATGCACATAGAATCATCCCCCAGAAAAAAACCCCAGAGAATATCAAAGAACATCAACGCAAGCCCCTCCAGAAAGATCGTTTGATGATATCATGAAAACATACGTGTGCGAATATGAAATCATTAAGCGCATGTGTTAAGATTACCAAAAACAGCAGATTTAAAACAACAGACTATTGCATGCTATGTAGAGGTAGTGGTTACGGTGGTAAATTTCTATAGTTGAAGTTGAAAAGTTTTAAAGAGGTTATATTATGCCCTTTTACAAATTCTTTATTTTGTTTTGAGGTCTAATAGAAAAGGTTTTCATGCTTGTATGTTAAAAAAAAACAACGTATATTTGTCATTGTTGCAGCACCTCTCTTCCCAGTCTGTCAGTAACGCTCCATTTAGATCCGGTCTTTATGAAGCCCCTCCTTCATAAAATTGCAATGTGCTTTGATTGGTCGGTTGGACTAGTGTGTTGTGATTGGTCAACCGATTTGAGCATGTTTTTGCCAGTCACGCCCTTTTACCATAACCTCGAGTTTCAACACAATACTAAGGCAACTCCACCAGGCCTCGCCCCTGCCTTTTGGGCGGGAATTATTGAATATTGTGACGTGTTAGTTCCCAGAACAAAAAACTCAAGACTACAATCGAGGCGTTTCAGGGAGTTCAGAAACAGTGCGCACTGATATAGAGAATAACTTGCTTTGGAGTGGTAACAAAGCATAATAGGTCCTCTTTAATAACTTTCAGGAATAAAATCAGAAATTCATTATGTTTTGTAGGTTTCCTCTTCCTCTGCTTTCAGAAGTCATGAATATTGTGTGGATTAAAGGGGAAATAAAAATTCTGTTTATAGTCTATGTGGCTCCATAGCAAAAAAGTACATTATGCGGTTCTAGAGCTATTAGCGAACAATGTAATAAGCCTATTATAGAGCCACCTATTGGCGTATGTATGTGTGTGTGAACATCTGAGTAGCAGGTGAGATCTGGGAGCCAATTCTACCAAATTTGGGGTCTGTAATTTAATGGTTTTTGACGACCAGACACTTCTAAAAATAAAAGATTTATACAACATCAATGCATACCAAATAAAATGAATCTGATCAAGAATTTGGAGTCCCAGTAAAGCCCACACTTACTCGGGGAGGAGTATGTGCAAACAAAGTACACACACACACACACACACACACACACACACACACACACACACACACACACACACACACACACACACGAGAGGGGGCGAGATTTCCCTTCTCTGACGCCACATTATAGAGAACAATTCTTCCCACTAATTACCCCAGTGACACACTGAGGAAATTCCCAAACAGTCTGTCGTCATGAAGGAGAACATGATCACAGAACAAAGTCCCTCTTTCATTTCTCTCCTCTCTTTCCTTGTTTTGTTTCACTCACTTTTGAAACCTTGACCTTAAAATAACGGTCCTGGCACAGACAGGCAGTTGTTAGAGAAAGCAGCTACTATTTTTAGCCGAGTGCTCCAGCAAATATTGCATCATTTGGATTTATCACTTGATGAAAGAGCCGCCATGTCAGACAGCGCTCTCTCTCTCTAGATCTCAAAACTATGCAAACTAGATATGCATTTCCTGAAGAAAATACCAGCACTTACAAGCTTGCAAAAAAAGTATTTAGACATGAATGTCATTATTTACTTAGTGCTATGACGTGAACTTTCTTCTGTAGACCACAAAAATATACTAGGTAGGATGTTCATGCTGCTCTTTTCATACAATGAATGTAATTGGTTGTCAGTGTCAACCTAAAAAATGTAACATTTTCAGAAGCCATACAAGCTTTGTGTGAGAAACAGGCCAAAACGTAAGTGATTTTGGAGCTTAACAGACTCTGGTTGAAATTAATTTTTTTTAAAAAGGAGAGCATGAACATTCTGCAAGACATCTTTAGTGTTCAACTTAAGAAACATTAAAGATGAGCAAATGAAGACTTTTTATTTTAGGTGAACTGTTCCTTTAAAGTTTTAGGTAAGAAATATGATAATCCACACCGAAGCAAAAATACCAATCAAAATTCGGTAATAAGCATTTTAATATAAGGAAGAACTCAGAATTCAGGATGCAAATGTCACCAATGACATTATTGCTGCCAATTACACAATTTACATTGTGTGTTGTTCAGAAGTTTGGTGTCTAAGATTTTTTTTTAATTAAAACTGGTTTTACATAAATTAATACATATTTTTTACAAGATTCTTTGATGAACAGAAAGTTCAAAAGAACAGAATTGATTTGAAATAGAAATCTTTTGTAAAACTATGAATGCCTTTACTGTCGCTTTTTATTCCTTGCTGATTTTAAGTATTAATAAAAAATAAAAATCTCACAGACCCAACAAATATTGAACGGTAGTATAAGTCAAAGGGAGATTTTCAACCTTTATTTTTTTTTATTTATTCAAGATGATAAAGTCAGCCAAGACCACAAATAAATTACAGCCTACTCAGCTTGAATAGCAGTAAAGAAATAAATGAGCAGAACACAAGTTTATCCTGTCAATCAAAACCCTATTGCCCAACCAGAAGTGTTCTGTAAGAGAATGGTTTGTTTATCGCAAAGCATCAGGAGAGCTCTAACTGGTTGAACCATACCTTCACTTGTGGGTAAGACTTCCTGTTCTTCTCGCTGGAGGCCCCTGGGAGTCCTCCATGGGAGGGGCCTTCACATCCATAGCGGAACCTGAAGCCCCTCTGAAGATGAGAAAGTCAGAATTAATGTTGAGCTATACGGAGTTTGTTATTGCCACTGCCGGATGCCAGAGTTACCAGTCTCTTCTGAACCTTTGTCCCATAACACAGTATTTAACTTAAAAACATGTTAGGAAAAACACTTAAAGAAGCAAGAAAACATTTCAGTGGTGACGTTTTTTGAATAGTTCAAATCATTTAACGAGCATTTGCCAAAATATTATGTGCATTACCTGTTTTGGTTGTTCGATGATTCGCAGACAAGGTCCGTCGACTGCAAAAGGAGAGATGCAACACACTTTAATGAACTGTAAAATTAAAATGATCTCTCAATCTTCCACTCTGCAGTCCTTAAATATCTTTATACATGCTGGATCATTGAAAAAGACAACCAATTCCGTTAAGCATCATTGATGCCAAAAATATTGAACATGAATGCGTCAAATTTCAAATGAAATTTAAAACTTGTAAGCTGCAGCAAAAACTTCATCTTAAATATCAGTCTGTTCCTCGCACAAAGCAATGACATGGAAAAAGTGTGGCGTGAACATTGTGTCAAATATCTCTTTTTGTGTTTCATGGCAGAAAGGAATGACATTCTTCAAACTATCTTCTTTTGTGTTCTACAGGTTTGGAACAACTTGAGAGTGAGTAAATCATGACAGAATCTTCATTTTTGGGTGAACTATCCCTTTAAGGATGAACTAAGTTGTCATGTTTGCGTAGTTACTGCAGATTCTGTGATTTAATTTAGACAGTTGCATAAACTAGCATTCAAAAGTTTGGGGTCAGTAAATTTGTTTTTGAAAGAAATTAATACTTTTATTCAGCAAGGGTGCATTAAATTGATTAACAGTGACAGTAAAGAATATTACAAAAAGTTCTTGCGAACTTTCTATTCATTACAGAACACTTAAAAAGATACGTCACGGTATCCACAAAAATATGAATTATCAAAAATGTTTTCAACATTGATAAGAAATGTTTGTGGTTTGAGAACTGTTCGTCTGAGAACTGTTTGTGGTTTTTCTTAAGTAATTCGGCTTATAGTGTCCATGTCACACAACATTGCAAACAGCAATAAAAGCAAACATGATTAGCTGAAATGTTCAACCAGGTGTGAGAAAATCAGGATTATAATTCAATCGTATAATGCAGACTTTCTAACTATCAAGCATATCAAAAGATTCTCTGAGAGGCTGGTGTTCTGCAGATATTTCAAGGCCAGAGCTCTCGCCGTACCACGTGTTTCCACAGAAGCACAAGCCTCTTCCTCTTCCTGTGCACTACAAGGACTAAGACCACATCCTTGGTGAAGCGCAGCTAAATCTGCAGAATTAAACCTCTTAGAGCCCAACTTTAATGTGTACACCTCTGCCAACGCACTGACATTATGGAACGAATCTCTAAATGTTGACATAACAGGGACAGCCAGGTAATTTATTTGGTTAAATATGGCATAATGTATATCATTATCATATTTCCAACATACCCATCTCACATTACCCATCAAGTCTAAAGCAGATGTCAAAACCACAAGTGCACTGAACTCTAAATAGAAAAAGAAATATTCAATTGTTACACTGAACAGTGAACACACCATCTCAAAACAGAATAGTAAGCTTGAAGCAACTCCTACTTGGTGTTTCTACTTGACCGCCAGACAACTGTATCACTATCTGCATTTGCAACTATCTGGTATTTGCCACATCGTGCCACTGCACGTTTGAGAAAAGTTTAACTCTTCTCTCAAACTTTGTCAAACTGGCCTGACTCTCTGTTGCTCATGTCGCCTCTAATTACCAACTCTCATTGAAAATAAATGATGTTGGTCGCTTTCAGGCAGTTAATGCGATGCCCTTCCTTAAAGGGATAGTTCACCCAAAAATGAAAATTCTGTCAGTATTTACTCACCCTCATTTTGTTCCAACCCCGTAAGACCTTCGTTCATCTTCGGAAAACGAATTAAGATATTTTTGATGAAATCTGAGAGCTAGATCACTCCTCCATTCTAGTTCATAGGCTTCTTCAAGGATTGAAACTTGCCGGCCTCGAAAAGTTATTAAAAACATCGTTAAAATAGTCCAAGTGACTACAGTGGCTCAATCTTAAGTTTATCAAGTGACGAGAATACTTTTTGTGCGCAAAAACAAACAAAAATAACGACTTTATTTCAACTATTCATTTCCTTCTCGTGGGCCTCTAGTCAGTTAAACTAGTATGTTTGCGTAGAGCTACGTCACACGTAGGCTCACTATTGGCCGAGGCTGGTCATGTGTGTGATGCGTGTGACGTACAACAACAGAAGCTTACGCTGTTACACTAGTTTAACTGACTCAGAAGGAAATGAATTGCTGAAATAACTTTATTTTTGTTTGTTTTTGCGCACAAAAAGTATTCTCGTCGCTTGATAAACTTAAGATTGAGCCACTGTAGTCACTTGGACTATTTTAACTATGTTTTTAATAACTTTTTGAGGCCAGCAAGTTTCAATTCCTGAAGAAGCCTATGGACTAGTATGGAGGAGTGATCCAGCTCTCAGATTTCATCAAAAATATCTTAATTCGTGTTCCGAAGATGAACGAAGGTCTTACGGGGGTTGGAACAAAATGAGGGTGAGTAAATACTGACAGAATTTTCCTTTTTGGGTGAACTATCCCTTTAACCCCACCAGTTGAAACCTGAAGTCAGCATGAAACAGAAGTTGAGATAGTCTTTTCTTCCCTAATGTGACATATGATATATCTGCGTGAAACAGCTTCTGGAAGAAGAAAAAATGTAAGATGGGACTTGATTTTGACCATTGGGAATTGATTGGATGGTTGTGGTTTGTTATTGCTGTGATCCCGCCCTCATGCCAGTAAACACATCATCAGAGAAGAGTTTTTGGGGAAGTTATTTTTATTAAATATTAAGAGGCCACATCAATAGAAATGTTTTTTTTTTCCCATGCAATGTAAGTAAATGGGGTCCAAAACAACAGACTTTAATTGTGTTTATTTTTTGTGTTTGTGTCAATAGAGGCATTTTATTTTCAAAATATATTTAAAAAACATATATATAAAGATTTGTTTTTGTAGCTTTACAATATCAAAACCGTGGTACAGGTGTCTTATGGCGGCATATACACTCATCCATCAACTGGTAGTTCAAGGATCGAGTGAAGGATAAAAATAAAAAGAGTCAAGAAATAAAATCATTCAACATACATTCTCAAGAAAATTCCTAACGGGACCAAATACACCAGGAATCATTAGACCTCCGGCAAAAGTCACAAGTTAGTTTTTCTAAAAAAAAAATTAAAAAAAGGAATCTAGCAATTTGATTCATCCCCAAGGGACATGAGGAGTGGACCACAACAGAAGTATACATTTTCTCGAACAGAAGTATACATAAGTAGATAAAAGATGTAAAACACATTCTAGATCATGGTTGAGGTGTAATTCAGCTTTACAATTCAAGAGATACTCAGAACAAAATATCTTTTTTTGTGTGTGTTCCACAGAGAAAGAATATTACACAGGTTTTGATTTTTTTTTTTTTGGTGAACTATTCCTTTAAGTGTGCCTTTTTGATAGTAGTCTTTCATTCAAAATTGAAAGAACATTTTTAACCAAAACTGTACAGATTTCTTTGGAGCTGAACAAGCATGCTCAGGTAGATCAAGAGAGCGTGTCGAAAAGAGGCAGCCTCAAAACTGCACTTATCTCATAGCGGGTTTCTCATGTAACCACATGGCGGCGAAGAGCTGGTCATAGTTTTTTCAGCCCTTTTTCGGATTAACAAACCGTACCCACGAGTTCCTAATCAGCGCTGTCAGATTTGTTAACCGTGCCTTCAGTTTTGGCAATCTGTACCCACAAATTCATAAACCGTGCCCACGCTTTCGCAATCCATTCCCACGGGTTTGTAAACTGTACTCACGGGTTTGTGGCCCGCCCTCATTTTAGAAGAACACCAAGCGGTGCGTTGTTAGCTAATCTTATTCTATATATCGTTTTATTGTGTATTAAGTGGAATACATCAAAATGTCTTAACTGCGTCTGCATAATTAAAGAGATTCTCAATTGTTGCAGGTATGGGGTGAGGTCAACCCACACTGAATGGGGGCCCAGGCAAAATTAATCAATGAGGCCCTAATTAAAAAAAAATATATATAAGTTTTATATAAATATATATATATATATGATTTTTTTATTAATATACCTTACCTAGAGATATAATTATACAAAATACAAAAAGTAGTCAAAACACATCTAACAGAACATAAGTTGTTTCATTTTTACAACATTATGTGTTTTTTTTCCCAATTAACAATGTCAATCTTCCTCTTTATAACAGAAGGGTCATTCTACAGAAACGTCCACTTTTGGTATGGCAAGATGTCTTAAAATGTATTTCTTTTTCTAACATTTAAACTTAGACCACATTATTAGATTGATGGGTATTAAATTACCTTTTGACTGAATACACATAAATGACAGCTTAATGATTTTTTGTATTTTTTGTGCATTTATTTAAAGACTGCATGTACCACTTTTTTTGTCACTGGTTTTACCTTACTTCTTTGGCAATATTAAAGGTTTTTATGAAATATTATTTCTCTTATTTTCAGCACATGTAGTCAGAGTTACAGAAAAATAATAATAATGCAACAAATAAGGAGATTGTGTTATTTATTTGAATCAGGTTTGGTATAAGTGTGCTTGAATGATGTTAGGTCATTTACGCAACTATGCATTAGCTATAACAATGAAACTATTTGAAAAATAGTTAAAATCAAGTAATGATGCAATCCTTTAAATCTTAACTTTTGAGTGTAGCAGAATTAAATGGATGTAAAATTATGTATGTCAAATTTTATTTAATGTGACAGAAAAAAAGACACAATGAATCACCAATGACATACATAAGACCAAAGCTCATTATTCTTCAATTATAATTAAGTAGATGAGACTAAATTGTTACATTTGGCATACAATCTAAATGAATAGCTTTAAATAAAATGTATCTATAAATGGGAGTCACTGGTGTTACTGAAGAAAGATGATACCAGTGACAATTTTCAAGAAAAAATAATTTTACAAAATGGCTGCTGCAAGGTATCAAACCACATGTTGTCAATCATGGTATACTAGCTAAATTAAGTAGTTTAATCCATTTGTATTCTAGTTTTTTTTTTTTTTTTTACAATTCCCTAACAATAAAGTAGGTCATACCAGTGAGTTCAAATAAAAGCTTCATATGAAATCATGAGATAAATGAGAACATTTCTGATAACTGAAAAGAGACAGTGGATTTACTATGGGTCTTTCTTCATAGATATTCAGGAAATTGGAAGGAGGAAGTCAAGTGATGTCATCAGTTTGATTTTTATTTCAAAATAAGATATTTTTGTTTAACTATAAAACCAGTGACAGGGGACTCCAGGAGACTACTTTCACTATAAATTGTATAATATTTATTCGCCATTTTGTTTTTTTAATGTCATTTACATAAAATATTTGATAGTTATGTATATATACATTATTGTATTTTAAATAGTGTAAAAACCTGTTATTGACCTCAAAAGCATTCATAAAGCATTTTCCCTCTGTACATGACTGTGGGGATGAGCACTTCTGTGGTGCTTGGACTTCTATATAATTAATTAAAAAACAAATATTGCCACATTGATGGCTCATGAAGGTGTAATTGTTCAAATAACATTGTTTTATTAAAATTTAGCTTGTTAATGATAATAAATGTGTCTGAAAAAATTTACTAAAATAAACATTTTAATTGTTTATTAATAAACAAATGTTTTCTAAATCGGTGTCGGCTGCAAACATATCTACATCTCCGCTGTATAGCGGATGCGCCTTTAGAGAGAAATGCAACTTTCATACGGATAACATAATCAGACGGTATTTGCTTTCGATTTGAATTTGTTCATTTAAAAGTGGACATTTCAAGTTTCATATAGGTATATTTTTCATGTATGTGAGGCTAGTATACGTTGTTTTTCAGTTTATTCATGAGACGCGCTCCAGTTCATGGAGACCATGAAAGTGCGCCCTGATTGTCTTCATTTATTTTACAAAACACAACATTTTCTTGTTATTGTGGTTGCGAATTATGCATTATTATTTTCTGTATGACCAGAAATGGAGTATTTTAAGTTGTTTCCACTGTTGTTGATAGGAAGTGATCGCTCCGGCGCCTCCATGTCATGCAGTAAGCGGATAAGCGCGCTCCATAATAATGGAGGAATATGTTGGAACAGAGTAGATGATTTAATATGAATGAGGTGCGTCAACATCTTGTGTTTATTTGTGATAATCTTAGCCCTTTATTATTGTCTAACCTGTATTATGACTGACATTTGACGAATTGCTTTGTTCCTTTTTTGTAAGTCGGTTTGGAGAAAAGCGTCTTCTAAATATCTAGGCTAAATAGGTAACCTAAATCATTTTTTAGAAAATTCAGGAAATTATCAATTTTGAAGCATTTAAAGCATCCTGCAACTAAACAGGTGGCCTGGTTGAATCAGCCAGCACAGACTGAGGGAGGAACCATAAACCCGTGAGTACACTTTACAAACCCGTGGGAATGGATTGCGAAAGCGTGGGCACGGTTTATGAATTTGTGGGTATAGATTGCCAAAACTGAAGGCACGGTTAACAAATCTGACAGCGCGGATTAGGAACTCGTGGGTACGGTTTATTAATCCGTGAGCACAATTTGTTAAACCGAGGGAACAGTTTAAGAATTCGTGAGTGTGGTTAATAAACTGAGGGGAAGGATTGCAAAACCGTCACCATGGGTTGATTTTTTCCCCCACAGGTGACTTCCCGGGCTCTGTAGCAATCCAATAAGGAATTAAAAAATGCAGGAAAAAAATAGATCTGCTCCTGTAGCGAAAACCCAAATAATACTCAAATGACTGCGTGTGACATCACTGAGTGAGATGTTCCTGGGATTTTTAAAGTGTCTGTACTTCTCTAAAACATCACATCGCTACACTGTGCGGTTTATTGGATTTAGACCTCTAACTGAATCTCAGGGTGCAGCGTTACGGTTTTCTTGAGGAAGGAAGTTAAAGCATCAATTCAGCAAATTATCTTATTATTAGCCTGGTTAAAACCAGACCATTCTCAGTAATAACTGAGTTATGGTCTGGCAAAGCTTCATAGACAAATCATTTCTGAAGGGGCGTCACCAACGGACGTCACTCAAATGCCTCTGGGCGCAACTGGATAAAACCAATCAGAGCGCTGAAGGAGATGATGTATGCAGAGCGACGGAGAAACTCCGAGTGTTGTTCTTTGCTCGGGTTTTAACAAAAAGGAAACCTTCAAATCGCTTAAAACAGACGTGATAGCTGATTCAAACGAGTGATGTTCCACGGCGGCATCCATCTTTGTAATGTACAAAATCTGCTTCACCGTCGCTGCGCTGTAGTCATCGTGTAAAGCCCGCCCCAACATTTCTGATTGGTGCCTCGATTTCGACGGATTAGAAATGGGCTTGAATGAGCTCTTTGCCATACTAAGTTGCAGAGCAAATCTAAATTTGCCGGAAGTTGTCTGGGTTTTCCCAGGCTATCTTATTATTAAAGTCAGCATGAAATCAAATTGAACAATTCTTGTTGTTTTATGGAATATTGCTGTATTTATTATACGTATATAAATGATTTATCTATGCACATCATTTTTTTCAATGTGGCCTCCTAATCTTTATAAAAAATAACTTTCCCTCCCACTTGCAGCAACATCTCATCTCTTCTCTGATGATGTGTTTACTGGCATGAGGGCGGGACAACCTGTCACTCACATGACATCACAGGAATAGCAAACCACAAACATCCAATCAAGTCCCGCCATACAATTTTTCTTGTTCAAGAAGCCATTTCACTCAGATACACATCACAATAGGGAACAAAAAGATTATCACAACTTCAGTTTTATGGTGAATTTAAAACCTTGATTGAACGACAAGTTTAATGAAACTCGAACTGGAAGGAAACTCTTACCTGTCCTCATAACATTATTGTTGTGAATGCCTGAAAATGGTGTCGCGTCCATGGTCATCCATATTGTGTCAGTACTGAACTCAATTGGTTCCATGAACTTCAGAGTATAAAAAGAAAAACAATGAGACACACTGACTGAGTTTATATGCACAAGAATATTCCTATTATTATTCATATATTTATAATTTGGTCATATCCATATTATGCATGTCATGTAAACATATTTTTAGAATTACTAAAAACACACAGCATAATAAATCACATATGCTGGTTTCCATATATACTGTAGAGAATGATTTTTAATAAAAGCTTTAGAAAGAGCTTCATGACTTTGTGCCATAAACACAGAGAGCTTTTTCAGTGTTGCAAAAGAAGAGAGACTGAATTTAGGAATCAGATTATTAGCACAGCTGTAAGATGGATGAAGTGAGTGTAGACAAACAGACAGACATATGTGGATACAAAACTGAACAAACTCTAGTCTTGATCTTAATTTGCTGCTATGTTAGGGGTGAAATATCAACCACAGCAGGCAGGAAAAAGGAAAACCTCCTCAGCTTTCTAAGAGACACTTCCTGTGTGATGCTGTGGTATTTGCAGAAATTAATATGCCCTGTTTCAAATTTAATAATTTACTACCAGGCTTAAATGCCTTCAAAGGCATACATCTGTTACAAACAACACAAAAATAGCTCTGTGGTCTGTTTATCTTGTGAAGATAATTGTAAGGCATGAGCTTCATGCTACCTGTACGCTGTCTGTAATCTATGTGGTCTTCATTACAATAAACATTCCCATAAATAAATCAGCAGGTAGCAACAGAAGCTTAAAGTTAACATGAAATCAAAACTGAGCCTATTTACTCCCTGGTCTTACAATGGACACCAAAGTCAAAATATTCAGAAAAACGTCAGATTCCTGAAGTAAAATACGTTTTGAATGGCAATTGTGACTTCAAACGTTGTAGAAAATATTTCCTCACCCCTGGATGGTATGGGTCCTCTCCAGCCATGATTCCTAAAAAGAAAAGTAAAACAAATTAATTTGTTTTTTTTTTCTCCAGGTAATAGTCATGTCCAAATTTAGTAAAACACTGAAATATAAAATATAGAAAATATAAGGAGGATGTGAATCGCTAATTCTGCATTTTGTTCAGTCAATGTCCTTTGCCAGGAAAGCAAAGGCGGCAAACGCAAAAAGTCACAATGAAATCAAAATCGACTATTCTTAATTTTTATGGAATAGTTAGTGCACATTAATTCATGATGGACAAAATCAAGTCCTGACCTACAGAGATTTCTGTCCCTCCTTTGACAGACCCTATGCTCCCTTAAAGGAGTAGTTCACTTTAAAATGAAAAGTCAGTTGTATCAGTTGCGTAGAGGTCTATGTAGAGAGAGTGATCTCAGATTGTATTAAAACGTTCTTCATTTGTGTGCCGAAGATGAACGAAAGTCTTACGAGTTACATGGTGAGTAATTAATGACAAAATTTCATTTTTGGGCGAAACTAACCCTTTAAGGTGACGAAGGCATGTGATTCTTTTCTGTCTTTTTTTTATAACAACAAAAAAAAGTTGCGATGGATGAAAGTGCAAATCTGTTTTGGTGTCATTTGTAGGGAATCGGTTGAGTGAAAGATCAAGTGAATCACTCACAGTAAAGCGAAGAAAATTCAGTCTCGCTGTCGCCACCTACTACTGGCGCTGTGAATCGGTCACTGAACGAATCAGTGGAAAATTATTTGAGGCATTTCAAAACATTATCAGCGTTATTGGAATGAATCAAACCTCAATCACTAGCTACTACTCGTCTCAAACACCGAATGACACTAGACTCTAATAGACCCCAGCTCATATAAAACAAACTACATCTCGCGCGTTTGGAACATCAGATTTAAAATTCGAATAAAACTTATTCTAACCAACCCCGGATGTTCGGACTGAATGCGCCTTGATGTCCACTGTCTTTATTAATAGATTTTGACACACGGCCAGCACAACATAACAGTCATTTATCTCAAACTTTGTACTGCCGGATACTGACTAGCTTCCATCGTAAACACATTAGTTATTAATGTGCATCATGAGTTTCTCGTACTCACCCAAACGAGTTTATCAAAAGTCCTTGATAGCTGTAATTTGGCCTCTGAGGCAGAAGTAGGAAGTTCAGCGGCACTTGATACAAGTATCACAACAACCTTTAGATGGCAACATGGGCAACTCAAAGACAACAAGCATGGCTGGACCTACGAGGGTGCTTACCTTTCCTGACAGATATTCGAGATTCAGGATCAACATCAAACAGCTGGGAACTGGGATTGCGACTCAAGTTTTCTTATTCGTTACAACTTATTTCTCCATGTTGCGCTCAAGTCCACTAATGTAAGCTCATAGAAAGCCAGTTCAATGCTGGCTCCTTATTCAGGAAGATTGTTGTGTCTCCTAGACATGGATATGCAGAAGGCCCACTGAGGTTAAAAGGCGCATCGCTCGATCAATCGATTTTAATCGCCGGTCGCGAATGATCACAGTAAATCATGTCGAGATCAACGCGACGTTTGAATAGACGGCTTGACTTCCTTACTGGAAATTCCCTGACGTAACTCATGTTCATGTATTGCTTTCAAAAACGTCCTCTTGCGCCCACTTGTGGAAGAGCCTGTTTTCATTTACTGTTTTTGAACATGAAAACAAAGAGTCTAAAATGGTTTACAGGTCCCATATTTTGGACATATTTAATACCGTCAGGTAGGGAGGCCTTTTAACCTAAGGTCAGCAAAAATAAATAATTTGGACCTGTGCAGGTTTCTCCAGGATTTTTTTAAGTGTCTTAAAAAGCTCAATTAATTATGCTTTTTGAACAGGGGCACTCCTCTACATCTGTCCACATATACATCAATGACAACTTCAATGGTGTTGGTTAGCTGCTATTCACCTCACAACTGGGGTCTCTCCTTCAGAGAACTAAATATAGTCCAGCAGTTGTTGAGAGATCTCAATTGGACCACAGGCCATGCATGTTAGCAACATAGTCAAACAACCACAGTATCAAATTCAGTTCATTCACGTAACGTTATTGTCCCAGATATTGAATACAGTACATTTAATAAAGTGCAATTATGAAGATATGCAAGGTTCTCAGAAATACTTATCTCAGTGATACCGCAGAAGAAAACACAAAATGATAGTTTAGCAACTTTATTGAGCAAACAAAATGAACAGCTAGTGGAGCTATTAGTTGATCGGGCATCCATTGAGAGCTTCCAATCACATATTCAGTGCAATGAGAGAACAGTGTTTAGGAGGATAGATAAACTAATAGCTCCCCATTCTAAAAACATCAAAAAGTGGAGAGAAAAGGAGTAACAAAATAAGTTCTCAGACTCTAAAAGTGGACATGTATTTGCTTAACATTGTCTGCAGATATTCATTTTTGGCAGACCACAGACCAATAACTTTAACTGTTCCATTAACATGCAAAATATATATTTTCCGTAACTGCTGATACAATGACGTGACTGATTTGGTAAGAAACAGTCAGATATAAGCAATAATATATTTCACAGACCATAGTTCTTCTCATTGCTATTGTAAAAGCATATAAAAACATGAAGGCCAACAGAGCAAAAGATCGACTTTTTGAGGTACGCTGGCACCTGCAGAATCGTTGTTTCTTTTTCTGAAATAGCACCTCTAGTCAGTGGCGTGAGTCAGAAGCGTTCGATGGTTTCACCTTAGTTATGTTTTTTTTCTTATCTCAATAAAAAAGGTCTGAGCTCGTAGTTAAAACATGCTTCTTTGACACGAGCATTTTTCTGAACATAAAAGTTGATGATCTTTGCAATATCGTGGTCTTTTTTTTCTTTTTTACAGTATGTGCATGAAGGTTGAAAGGGGTAAAAACAAACAAAAAAAAAAACAAAAAAAAACAAGCGGAACTGATATAGTCTGAATACATGGGGAACTGTCAATTCATTGAGGGGAAGAAAAAAAAAAAAAGTTGTTCAATTCTTTTCCAACTAAACTGCAGATTGGTCTGATGTTCCTCGGGTATCACATGGCGTACTTTTGAGTCCATTCCCGAGCTATTCTGTTGTACCTGTGCAAGAGAAAGAAAGAGAGATGAAGTGTGGCATTGGCGCAGAGGCACTGTCACACATGCTGTGTAAGCAGACCGTCTGCCAACTCGGCACTGGCCAACAACACACACAGAGTGCAGAAACAGCTCAAGGTCAAACACAGGTCTACAGTGCTACTCTAAATATTACTTATAGTATTTACTTTGATGCTAGTTATAGCCTGAACTGTTTACCTCAACCAAACCTTTTGTCATCAAACATGATAAAACCAGACATATTTAGATCTGATTTTTGTATGCTTGGCTGTTGAAAGTTAAAACATGCACATTTTTTAAAACATAACTGGCTGATTTGTGTGAAAACTGCTTAATTTTTCATATAAATAGCCTAATTTATAATTTATTTCCACAAGTCGTGAAAATGAATTAAAATCACAATCAAAATAATAATGCATAAATTATTCTGGAAAAACACATTTCAAAAATCATCAACATTCTAAGTGAATTTGATATATACACACATATGTACAGTATGTGCGTGCACACACACAGTACATAATTACAAATCAATCCAATTGATATGCAAACATTTCCCATGCATAATGTTAATTTCAGCAACAAGAAAACAAATTCATTTTCAAAAACTGAAAAAACATTTTTACCAGCCATACCACCGTTCAAAAGTTTGGGGTCTGAATTCTCTTGTGCTCACCATGGGTGCATTTATTTGATGACAAATTCAGTAAAAACGGTCATATTTTTGAAATATTACTATAATTTAAGATAACTGTTTTCTATTTGAATATATTTTAAAATGTAATTTATTCCTGTGATGACAAAGCTGAATTTTCAGCATTTCAGCATTGCTGCACATTTTGTAGCATTCTCTGATCAGTTTAGAGCGTCCTAGGGCGGAATAAAAGTTAATATCTTAAAAAATATATATCTTACTGAACCAAAAATTTTAAACAGCAGTGTATGTCTCACGTGTTATACGATTTTTTAAAAAGCTACATCCAGTTATGAACACCATCAATAACATTAGAGCATCCAGTAGTATGAACTCCTACTAGTAGTAGTGACCAACAATTCTGCAACATGATGACGGCTAGAGATTAGTAAGCCTTTTTCATGCTCACACAAAACACTCTCCCACGATACCTTGCTCACCTTAACCCCTATAACATGGCATATTTCTCTGTCCATTCCCTGGCTAGTTTATTATACCTGAAAGGAGACATCAAACTATTCACACTACCTTAAAGTAGGGGTGTGAATGACGATACACTTAGCTCACGAGACGATACACGATATTGGTTCCACAAAAACAAGACGAGACAATATTTTAACACTATTTTTAAAAGAAATGCTGAAATATTCGACTGAAAGTAACAAAATGCTAAATAATGCAGGTGCATTTTGTAGTGTTTTAACTAATCATTTTTTTATAGACACCAGAAGGTTGTGGCGTAAATACAGAGGTCCCAAAATTTTAGCTTGATAGTTGAGTTGGTGAAAACAGCTTAATGTTAATATTTCTTGTCTCATCGACAGTTATGAATTACATTACATGAATCACGTAATATATATATATATATATATATATAAAAAGCAAAATTAGACAAAAGTTTATTATTTTGCATTTTGCATATTTTCACAAGTTATAGTAAAACAGCTGTCAAATATAAAATGTTTAGTTAAGCTACCAACATCTTATCTCGCACTATGGCCGTTAACTGAAACGGTGATTCGCTGTGATTGGCACTCAGCCGCTTTTGTGAACATAAAGCCCGCCTACTTTGATTTGATTGGTCATTTCAAACATTTTGACAGAGGAGCGGTGTTAGACCGCTGAGGCAGCTCAGATGAAAAGGTTGGTTATCTTGGTATTGTGTGATATCTTTGCAGCATCAAAGTAGAGTTGATATTAGCCAATTATATTACAACCTTTATTATATACACTTCAGAAGAATAAAGAGGCCCGGACCTCAATGATGGGTACAGTCCTGTATACAAGCACTGTAAAAGGTTTTGCCACAAACTTAATTCCATCATCCTGATAACGTGAGACAGCTTTTCACCTCGACGAGAAATATCGCGAGACCTATCTAAAAGGCATCTCTATTATTTACGTCAGCTAAAGAACAAACAGCCTGGATTTATTTATAAGGCTCAAGACAAACAAACACACTTACTTTTCATTGTCTGTTTTATAGATACGTGCTATCTCTGGCACTAATGGATCATCTGGGTTTGGATCACATAACAGTGAGCAGATGGACAATAGAACTGCAACCGAAAGAAGAGAGATTGGCACATGGCATAAACAATATCAGTGCATATATTGGCTATTCAATAAAATGACTTAAGAAAAAGGTATTATATTAAGGTTAGTAAGGTTGTTCTCTGTTAATTTGAATTGGCTCACCTTTAGAGATAGTTAATGCAGGAGACCACTGTGACCTTAGAATATCCAAACAGATGCTGCCATTACTGTTAATATTTGGGTGATAAATTCTTGTAGTGAAAGCAACCTGCAAATTAGAGGGTGAAACAGACGGTCAGACCGCTTACATTTCAAACCTACCAATTGATATTTTATTGTAGATCTCTAGAATAGCAGCAGGTTTTTCTTGTGGAACCGGACTATGTGCAAAATACTGCTAAAGCCGGGCTCAGACTGCAGGAGTTTTTAAATCTTAACTGATTGTGAAATCTAGTTGCGTCACGCACAAAAGGAGAATCTTCGCAGATTTTCTTCTTTCAAATTTAAAAATCATATTGCATCACAGACTACAAGATATTCTTAAGATTATCAGGCCGGCTTTATCACCTCACGTGATCTCACGGTGAAGAGGATATAAACAAAATGGATACTGTGTTGCGGCAACATGCTGTAGATATTATATGAGGAGACATTATAAAGGCAGTTGTGTTGTCGCCACATCTCAAGCAGTTCCTCCATCTCCGTTGTCCACCGAAGCCTCACAGCTGTTTGTTGTTTCACGGTCACCATTTCAAAAGTCCTGTCGCTTCTCTCTCCTTGTAGACTTGTCACTCATTAGCTATTCTGGAATTACTGACATAATCAGTCATAATCATCCCGATTTAAAATGCTAAATATCAAACATGTTTGATATTGTCGGGGCGACCCGATGTTTCCGCGAGCAGATCAGGAGGTTTGAGAATTGATCTGTAAACGCCTCACATTACCAGATAATCTGAGCAGAACATTGGAACCGACTGATGCCCTCAACACGATTTTTCTCTGAATGTCAGGAGGGGTAAATCAGCCATAAATCGGCTTGAAACTCCTGTAGTGTGAGCCCGGCTTTAGATGCGCCAAAAAAAAAAAAAACCTTGACAATCTTATTCAAATTTACTCTTTACAGACAGATTAAACCTGAATGTTGTTTAAATACTTGATTCTTGCCTTAGGTGGTTTGAAAGGGTAGTCTGTAGGAAAATGAATGGTCAAGAAAAAAACACCCCCTTGATAAGGACTGTCATTCTGTAAAGAAAAAGAAAAAACAACAATGTTACTCGATTCCCGTGACTCCTTTAGTGAATTCAGTGTTATAACAGTACAGACACTGCATGCAAATAAATGCCACAATCCATCATTAACATGCATATGCAAATAAGCACATATATCCACTTACAGGTCCCATAATTGTTGCTTGCCAGTGAAACACTGCAAATAAAGAGCAAGAAACGTCTCATTACGGTGAGCTCTGGGATGTGCTAAGATACAGGTAATGAAAACAAACAGAAAAATCACTCACAGTCATCTCCAACCGGCCCTGCTGAGCATTGCGCTGGGGGGTCCCGGCCCAGATCAGTCAGCTCCTAAAGACAGAGAGGATGCAACAGTATTGGACAGGATCTTTTATTTTCTTCTTAATTCTGGGTACCCCATCAAATATGCCATCTTTCATCCATCAATACAGTTTCCATACATTTCAACGGCAAAATAAAAAATACCTTTTCCATTGATCCCATGTTTCATGTCACTTATGATAAAAAATGCTCATATTTTATATATTTATACAAATTAATGATATAATTTTATAAAGCTAGTTGACTTTTGGAAGCTAACATGTCCTGTGACATGCTACTGTATACTGAACCTTAAATTATTTTAACAATTTTCTTATTCTTTTACATTAGCTTTATAACCTCATTATTTAAGACTCAGAGTCTACATGGAACGTGTCAAAAAAATGTCAATTTCATCTCTTACACAGTAGTGATGTGTGTAAAATGGAAAATCTTCTTGAATAACCAATAACCTACATGATTTGAAGCAATTAGCCTAAGCAATATACAAGACAGTCTGTGGAAACGTTCAGTCATCACAGTGGGTGTGTCAAGGAAGTTGCACAGCTGGTTCATAATGTTATGTATAATCATTTTGTTTTTTCAACTAGATTCTTATGCCACTATCAGGACAAGTAAGACATGACACCAGTTATAATGTATGTACCATGCTCTGATTGATCGTCTCTTTTAATGTACTGGATAAGCAATCGTGTTTTGATTCCAAGTAGCCTACATTATCAGTCATTGTGTCAGTCATCTGGTTCTATTAGAATTCACATTTAGCCATTTAAACAGCTGAAATCTAAGACGTCTCTGTAGGAACTTCAGTCCTTTCATTTTAATCCAGATGCATTCCTCTTCCAGACAGATAACACGTAATTAATGAACTATACGCTCTTCTGTCCCCGAGGCCCAAACGGTTGACCCTGGAGAACAGTCATCAGGATAAGATAGGAACAGTGGACAGATTATCCTTTAATTTCACATGCTCTCAACCTTCACTGATGTGAAAACTGACAGCTTTCTCAACTCAGTGAAATGACAGTCCTGATGTCTTCTTAATGTAACTTTACAAAGAACATCAGAAGTTGATTGAGTAAAATGTTCTTTTGGTTTCCTCACAGTCACCTAAAAACCACAAAGGCCAGCAAGTTCAGCAAAGAATATAAGGATCACTTCAAACCGTTTAGATTTTAGTCTCAGAATATGTAATATTCAGAAGTCTGTTGTGACATATACCCTTGTACCTTTACGAGTAAATGTGATTTCAACAAGTACATTCCAATCAACCAATCAAGTTTACAGTTTATGTCAAGTTTAGGCTTGGGTACTTCTACATCAGTGTTATGGATAAGTAATGGGTTAGGTTTAGGGATAGGGATAGGCTTAGGATTACATTTTTTGGACAGGAATGTTGCTCCAGGATCAGCAAAATATGTTGATCCAGGACCATGTCTTACTTGGCAAAAATCACGGTGACCAGACTTTATGACCCGATATTAAAGAAATCAGCCTTTTCATTTCTTTACGGGTTATAATAAAGTCTTGAAGTTAACTTTTGAAGTTATTAATCAAATAATCCTGGAAAAATATTAATCACAGGAATAAATTGCATTTTAAATTATATTCAAATAGAAACAGCCATTTTAAATGTGAATACTATTTCACAATACTTACTGTATTTTTGATGCAAACATTGAATGTTATTATTAGTAGTATATAAGCATTATTTTAATAATGCTAAAAATAATAAATGCATATTAGCATCATGTAGATTATATTATTGTAGTGCAATTACTTTAGTTATAATTTATTATTAATGCATCAAAAACAAAAATATACCAAAAAATGAAAAGAACATGCAAGAATATGAAAATAAAGTGCAGGATGAGATTGATGTCAAACAGAGTTAAGCGCAATAAGTCACGAAAAAGAATTCCATGAGTTACACAAGACCGCTCACAAAAAGACGCTTCTCAGACAGCATGCGGTCCTGAATTCAGTTCTCTTCAGTGGAATATTTGCGCTAGAACGGTCAGATACACACAGTATTATTCAAAATATCTGTCTTGGCGAGTAATCAAAGAAACTTTGTCAGTTATGTTTTAAGTGAAACAAAACAGTTGGGTTCTGGTATTTAACATTATATTAAATCTGTGCATTAGGCCTAGGTCTTAATATAATAAACCTCCTGCTCATTAATGTTAATCAACCACCAAAAGAAAAGAGGGAATCACTCACTGCTCTTGACTGAATAACTTTCACAGCTTTAATAATAATCCATTTATTTGTAATTAATAGACTAAAGACTATGCAATGATTTTTAAATTTGATTATTATATTTCTGTATTACGTCTTTCCTGAATCTTTCTGTTAAATGGATGTAAAATGAAAAAAAGTAAAGCACTGTTAATTTAATTTGTTTCTTATATTGTGTTTGTTCTACCGTGTTATCAGCAACTTTGTTATTATTTTCACTAAAGATAAATAACTATATTGTGATTATTAATACAGTAGCCTAATTATTAATAAAAGAAATGGAGGAAAATATAGAGAATAGTTTTACAATCAAATTGAATCCTGTGGCAAGTAAAGATTCACACCTGTAATAAGGCGTAGACTTGCACTGGTTTAAGTAATATGAAGAATGTTAGCATAATAAACTAGTCTTCTCTGGCCACACCTAGGCATTAAGACAACAAGGAAATAACTATGTTCTAGATCTTTCGGTCTGTCTTTATGGGAAAAAACAGTGACTCTATATAAACCACTTCTGAGAGAATAGCAAGTTTCTGAGAATTCATGCGAAGTGCAGGCAACCCTCTGGCAGCGCTTGTCTGTGCATGTGAATATGTGACCATACAGGAAGTAGAGGTCAGAGCTTTCTTTGATGATGAGAATGTCTGAGATGGAAACATCAAAACAAATACAGGTAGACTCACTGTTTAGTTCATAATACTGTTGACAGGTTGCGCATTTCTGAATACAAAACCAGTTGACGAACATGCAAATGCCTATGAGAACATGAGTTGCTCAGACCTGAAGATTATGGGTAAAAATTAAAAGCCACAGACTGATATTGTTTTTTTTTTTTTTACCAGTGTCATGATACCTCATTATTGTCCTCCTACAACCAATTTGAAGAACCAAATTTATTTCTACTTTTTGACAATAAAAAAGAATCATTAGACTGCAACAATTAGCCTAAAACAAACACTGTATTATTAATTATAATATAAAAATAAGAATATAATAAGAAAAGGTATTCTGAATTCAAGAACAATGTGTGTATGAACTTGTTGAAACGTCGAGAAGCAAAATAATCAAACAACATGGATCTGAGATTCACTTAGATCCATCTCTGAGGTACTAATGAGGAACTTAACCAGACTAAACTAGAAACTAAACAGTCAGTCACAAGCCACACGAGAAAAACAAAGTTGACAGAGTTAAATCAAGACCATTCTGTGTAAATGACATTTCAGCTTATTGTTAATTGACAGACTAATGCCAGATCAACAAAAATTGTAATCCAAAAAGCTGCCTGGATGACGTGTGGAGGAAGCCTTTACGAGAGTCAATGTACGACACCAATTCAGCCAACCAATATAGGACAGTGTGAGTGTGTACAGCTATTTTTTACGCCTGCATACTTCAGATGAGGGTGTGGGGAATAAACCAGCCCTCCCACTTGAGATAGGTCTACATGTTGCTGGTATTTTCAACCAGTCATCTGTGTACTGCACTTGGCATTTGCTATTCCAAAATTCTCAGCTCATCTTTCAATATATGCCATACTTTTCATTTCCCTATTAAACAACCCAAAGCCCCGAAAACTGATTGATATGGGTACAATAAGCCACAGAAAGTGGGACCAACTCAGTATTTGGCCGTCTGCCTGCAAACAATCTGCTGTGTCAGTCTAATTCATAGAAGCTCTCAAAGTCAGCGAAACAGGTGAAAATTATCCTTTCGCCAAGTTCAACAACTATTGTGCAACTACTTCATGCTGGTATGGACCGGATATTTCTGATTGGAGTGTTATGTGCTAATAGTAGCTTTCCAGGAAGCACTTCTAGCAATGACGCAAAGTTCTTGTTGTGTTTACCAAAATAAAAGAACACCACTATTAAAAGAGATAAGAACAACCCAAAGAACTAACAAGTCAGCATTATATTCCCATAGGATTTACTCAAAATCAGTAATGCAAATCCTGTCCCTGAACCAGTACTTATGTGGCTGAGATGATTCATAAATATTATTCGCCTGAACCAACACCATGAGTTCAAACATGAGAAATCCCGTGTTTACCTGGATGTGACTCACAGAGGAAACACATCCACATAAAAAAAAATCCACCTTCTAAAATCTGATTCCAGTATTTCCTCCGTTTTTAACCAGTGATATGAGGAATGTCGTATAGTTATTTTAGTTTTAACTATTACAATGTGGCACCTGTCTTTATGGAGATTACATGTAATTCAGATAGATACTATCTAAGATATTAATACATAATACACAATACAAAAAACATAATACATAAACAACATAATAATAATAATAATAATAATAATAAACATGATAAACATGGACAAAAACAAAAACAGCCTACCTTTATAGCCAAGCCTGCTATCCTCATAGCATTTGTTAACATAGGCTATCTTTCTATTACATATCCAGCGAAAAACCAAAGGGTTTGGGCAGGGAATTTAAAATGATTAACATAAAATATTATATTTTACCTTGTGAATTCGTTTTAATGCCATTCTGTGAGTGTACTGGGCTCCTGAGGCCGAGAAAAGAGGAGATTTATCCGGCTAGCTGCGGTTAGCTGTGCTCGCTAGCCAGACACTAAAGATCCAACAGAAAACCGGAGACCGATACGGAAACGAACAAAATAAGCCGTTAAATGGACTGACGGAATCCCAGCTGTTCAAGCGATAATAATCCGGACGCGATTGAAAGTTATATTGAGTATGACCGGGAAGGCCTGTATTTCAATACTGAACACTTGTATAGGTATGTGTGTGTCTCCACCTCCTCTCTCTCTCTCTCTCTCTCTCTCTCTCTCTCTCTCTCTCTCTCTCTCTCTCTCTCTCTACAAAATGTCCTCTTTCTCACTCACTCTATCTGTCTTGACGTCTACGCACAGCATCAGTTTACGGAAATGTTGTGTTAAATGCTGGAAGCAGTAATAACAGATAGGAAAAGGCATTACGAAACAGTCTTACAAAGTGAGGATTTGTGTCAGGCTTCTTTCTCTCTTTTTGGTTGTGTCTCAAAGCCTACTGACAGCAAGTTAAAGTCTCAATGAATTCAAAAATGAAAATTCTTAATTTTTATGGAACATTGCCGTATTTATTATAAATTAGATTTATCTCTGCACATCATTATATATTTATTTTTTAATTCATCATTATTATTTTTTGAAAATCGTTTTATCTTTATCTTTAAGCAAAATAACTTAGTAAATAACTAGGCACAAAAAAACAGTATGCCTGTGACAAAACAAGTACGTTAGGCTGTGTCCGAATTAGTAGGCCTACTCATAAAAGGGTATAGGAAAAAAGTACCTGCATGACTTACTAGCAGGAGACCACGGAGATGATTTATGAATGGCAAGAAAGCGACACAACTGAGGCTGGAAGGTCACATGATAATGACAGCATGGCAGATACTGTAGGCTATACACATTCATACTACACACTATAACATACTTTTTAGGCGGCTGTTAAGTATAGGCCTACTTTCTCAAAATAAGTAGGCTACTGAAGAGAGTATGTGATTTGCATCAACCTGTCACTCACATGACATCACTGCATCAGCACCATAGACTGTAAAAAAAGAATTAGCACCCAATCAATTTCAGAATGACAAAATCAAGTCCTGGCCTACATTTTTTTCTTGATCAGAAGCTTTTTCACTCGGATGATCACGAAAAGACTATCACAAATTCTGTTTCATGCCAACCTTAAAGTCAAATTTACTGTTATTATGTAAACTTAATATAAAAACATAGCCTATGTAAATATAAAAATACATGATTACATAAATACACAATAGGCAGAGAACGTCTCGGGTTATGACTATAACCCTTGTTCCCTGAGAAGGGAACGAGACACTGCGTCGAGATCGACACTTTGGGGACGCTCCCTAAGCGTGCGCCTCTGAAGTATGAATAAAACTAATCCAATCCTGATTGGTGTTGCGTCGTGACGTAACATGTGACGGCATACCCGGAAGTATAAAAGTGACGCTGTCACAACACACACTAGCCTCGCGATGAAGCAAGACGCTCAAAGGCCTCGAGGGGCGTGGCAGAACGACGCAGTGTCTCGTTCCCTTCTCAGGGAACAAGGGTTATAGTCATAACCCGAGACGTTCCCTTTCGAGGGAACTCAACACTGCGTCGAGATCGACACTTTGGGGAACGAGTGCCCACTAGGCCACGCACCGAATAGGCCTGTCCCGGAGTGAAACTGTCTAGGCACTCAGCAAGGACTGAGCACGTGTGCGCCAGGCGTACTTGGAAGGTGGAGACTGTAGAACCTGATAAAAGTATGCGGAGTAGCCCAACCGGCTGCCTCGCAGATCTCCTGTAGAGGTACTCCCGAAAGAAGGGCCCTAGAAGAAGCCATGCTTCTAGTTGAATGGGCCCTGACGGCTAAAGGTGAAGGCAAACCGCGCACCTTGTAAGCCGCAGTAATAGCCTGGACTATCCAATTACTAATAGTCTGCTTGGATGCCGGGAGCCCCTTCTTAGGTGACCCAAAACATACTAATAACTGGTCCGACCTTCTCCAAGAAGAGGACCTCTCAAGGTACACGCTCAAAGCTCTGACGGGGCAGAGCAAATGAAGCTTCTCTTCTTCTGCCGACACATGAGGTGGAGGATGGAATGCCTGAAGGACTAAAGACCGAGCCGTGTTCGAAGGAACCTTAGGCCGTAGCCCGGACTCGGGTGCAAAAAGGTCTTTACTCTGCCAGGGGCAAACTCCAAGCAAGCTGGAGTTCCAGGGCTTGGAGATCTCCCACCCTCTTAAGTGAGGTAATGGCGAAGAGAAAAACCATTTTCTGCGTTAAATCCTTAGGCGAAGCCGACTCTAGAGGTTCGAAGGGGCCAGGGATAACCCTTCCAGAACTATAGCCAGGTCCCAAGCAGGAACTCTAGACCTGGTTGCCGACCTCATCCTCCAAGTACCGCGGAGAAACCGAATGACCAACTGGTGCCTCCCCAGAGGCCCATCACTTAATGGAGCGTGGAAAGCTGCAATGGCTGCCACGTACACCTTAAGCGTGGAAGGGGAGAGACCTGCAGAGAACCGATCTTGAAGAAATTCCAGAACTGAAGCCACCGGGCAGTTTACTGGATCTAACTCACGTTCTCTACACCAAGTGGCAAAAACATTCCACTTGAGGCCATATAATCTCCTAGTAGACGGAGCTCTGGAGCTAAGTATAGTTTCAACCACTCCAGCTGATAGACCAGCATTCAGGTACTGAACCCCCTCAGAGGCCAGACCCACAATTTCCACAGCTCTGGCTGAGGGTGGAGAATTGTGCCCCCCGCCTGAGACAACAGATCCCTCCTCAGAGGAATCTGCCATGGCGGAGCTATCAGGAGTGATACTATGTTTGAAAACCATACTCGGGTCGGCCACATTGGGGCAACCAGAAGAAGACTGATGCCCTCCTGACGGACCCTCTCCAGGACTCCCGGGAGCAGAGCGATCGGGGAAAAAAACGTACAGGCGAAGCCTCGGCCAGGCCTGTACCATGGCATCCAACCCCAGAGGGGCTGGAAGTGAGAGGGAGAACCAAAGTGGACAGTGGGACGTCTCTCGAGACGCAAACAGATCCACTTCCATTGGTCCAAACCTCTCCCATATCAACTTCACCACATCTGGATGAAGTCTCCATTTCCCGGGCCTCAGCCCCTGCCTCGACAGGATGTCTGCTCCCTGATTCTGAACCCCCGGAATATACATTGCCTTTATAGGCAGTATTTTCCCCTGGGACCAAAGAATAATCAGATGCACCAGTCTGCACAGAGGGCGCGATCTGAGTCCCCCTTGTCGGTTCAGATAGGCTACCACCGACGTATTGTCGGATCGTACTAAGACATGGTAACCCTTGATGTCTGGGAGGAAGCTCCTCAAAGCCCTGAACACAGCCATCATCTCTAGGCAGTTTACATGCCAAGAACGATGATGGTCCTGCCACAGACCCCTGGCAAAGCGGCCGTCCATGACCGCGCCCTAGCCAGTGAGGGAAGCGTCTGTCGAAACGGATTTCCGGCGACACGACACTCCCAGTACTGGCCCTTGGGATAGGAACCAAGGTTTCTTCCATATATTCAGAAAACGAAGGCAACTGCGCGTTACTCTGAATATACGAAACGGATTCTCCTTGGGAGAAAACCCCTTGGTTTTTAACCACCACTGAATGGGCCTCATGTGTAGAAGGCCCAAAGGAATGATGTTGGATGCCGCTGCCATGAGGCCCAGCATTCTTTGAAATTGCTTCACAGTGATGGCCTGGTCCAGCCTTAACCCAGATACCATCGCCAGAATTGACTCGATACGTGCGGGAGACATTCGTGCCTGCATCGTAATCGAGCTCCACACGATTCCAAACAAAAAAATATCGTGCACTGGGATGGTTCTAGCACACTCTTGAGTCTCAACCCCAATTTCTGAATGTGGCCAAGGACGACATCTCGATGCCGAACTGCCATTTCTCGAGACCGGGCCAGAATGGGCCAGTCGTCGAGATAATTCAATATATGAATGCCTTGAAGTCTCAGTGGAGCAAGGGCCGAACGGAAGAACCCAATATTGGTAAGCTTCGTCCCTGAAAGCAAACCTCAGGTATCTCCTGTGACATGGAAGGATGGAGATGAGAAAATAGGCGTGCTTTAGATCTATCGTGACAAACCAGTCCTCGGATCTGATCTGACTCACGACTGCAGGAATGGTTAACTTTTTGAACCCGAACCTCCTTAGAGATCGGGTCAAAACCCTGAGATCTAGAATTGGCCTTAACCCCCCATCCTTCTTTGGAACTATAAAGTACCGGCTGTAAAACCCGGACCCCCTGTCTAAAGGATGAACACGTTCCATGGCTTCCTTTAGTAGCAGAGTCTGTACTTCTTGTTCCATCACCTGAGCCTGCTCTGGAACCACTGTAGTTTGCACCACCCCAATTTAAAACCTGGGGGGGGCCGTGCGCAAACTGCAGCTCCATTATATGCAGGACCCACGCAGATATGTTGGGGAGATGATACCATGCCTCTACAAAATCTACTAGGGGTACCAGCCTCTCGAGACTGGCCTCTGGTGTTTTTCGAGCATCTTTCTCGACTTCCTGAAGCGGAATACCGGCAGGCTGTAGTCGATACGGTTCTTTTAACCATAACTGATGCTTTTTCTTTATTAGAATACTTTTGCTGGAAAAAGATGCGGCCCGAAACGTCGCTGACGGCGGGCAATCTACATCGTTTCCCAGAGGGCTCCGCTGCGAAAACAACCTCGGTTGCCCTGCAGTGGAGGGAACAGCCCTCAGAGGTCCTACCACTTCGGTCAGGACCTCTTCCCGAAGCCCTCCTGGCCTGAAAGACTTCCCTCAGGTCGCCTCTCTGGCTGGAGAACTTCGATTTCTGAGAGTGCTTCCTCTGTTGCCAAGCTCCAGGAGGAGGGGCTCTAGAGGAAACACTCTCTCTCTGCTCAGCTCGGTGTGAGAAGCTGGCTGATGGCTGGGGCTAATCACTCGGCCCCACCCTACTCGATTTGGATTTTGCCTTACGGGGGAGGTACTGCTGGAACACCACAAATTGCTTCTTCGCCTCCTGAACCCTGTCGACGACCGATGTAACGGCGTCACTAAACAGGCCAGAAGGCGAGAGCGGTGCATCCAGCAGAAAAGATCTATCTCCATCTTTGATACCAGATAGGCTCAGCCACAGATGTCTCTCCGTAGCTACCATAGCTGCCACAGAGCGGCCAATGGCACGGGCCGTCTCTCTTGTGGCCCGGAGAGACAAATCTGTGGCCCTCCTTAACTCTAAAATATCTTCAGGAGTTAGCCCCTCCCCCTCATCCAAATCTTTCAGGAGATCGGCCTGGTATGCCTGCAAGATAGCCATAGAGTGCAGACATGAACCAGCCCGACCTGCCGCCATGTAAGCCCTGCCTATTAAAGCAGATGTAACTCTACAGGGCTTACTAGGCAGCGCCGGGGTTTCCAGGGAAGATGCCGAATCAGGGGAAAGATAACCTGCTAAAGCCTTTTCTACCTTAGGCATCTTCCCATAATCCCTGTCCCGTACACCCACAACATTGCTATAAACACTGGGACTGGAAACACGGGACGAGTGCGGTTTATCCCACGATCTCGAGATCTCAAAATGGAGATCGGGGAAAAACGGCAAACCCCGGCGCTGAGGTTGTGCTCTATGCTGCAGGAAACGCTCATCAAGCTTACTTTTTGCTTGCGTTTCCTGCTCATCATGTGGCCAGCTAATATAAAGTCTAGCCACTGCACGAGTCACAACCTCTATACGCTTGGCCGTGAACTGGCGCGCCAAAATCACGGTCATCGGCATCAATACTGAGCACATCTACTTCCTCAGAAGCAGAGAGCTCAAGCATTGGGACCTGATCGTGGGCAGGAGAAGCCGCGATGCGGGCTCCTGGACCACTCTCAGGGGCTACGGGATCCTCAGACGAAGAATGAGAAGGTGCCTCAGCAGCCTCATTCTCATCTAAAAGATCCCGCTGCGAGCCCCACGATCTCAATCGCCGCGCTGCCTCAACAGACGCGGGACTAGAACCGCGGGGAGCGCGAGCCTGACCGTGCTCATCAAAGCACACCAGCCGGGAGCGCAGCACTCTAAAGGGAAGTGCTTCACAGTTAACACAAGCAGCTCCCTCGAGAGCTGCCCGTGCGTGCTGCGCTCCCAAACAATTCACACACAAAGAATGTGCATCCCCACCCGTAATATAACAAGGGCAAGGATGCACACACTTCTTGAACTGCTCACTGGCCATAATATATATATAGATATATAGATATAGGGACAAACAACACCAAATAAGACTGACAGTTTCATACACAGAGCGCTTGCTGAAGAGCGAAAGCTAGTGTGTGTTGTGACAGCGTCACTTTTATACTTCCGGGTATGCCGTCACATGTTACGTCACGACGCAACACCAATCAGGATTGGATTAGTTTTATTCATACTTCAGAGGCGCACGCTTAGGGAGCGTCCCCAAAGTGTCGATCTCGACGCAGTGTTGAGTTCCCTCGAAAGGGAACCTCATTTTGAAATCCCCTAAAAAAAGGGCCAGTTCCTTCTGAAAAATCACAGACAACCGTGGCTGGACTATAGATTTGGTCATTGGGGCCAGTTTCCTGAGGCCTCAGACTTTCCCGTCAATCATCAATCATCAGTTGGTCAGTAAGACCTCAAATTATTTTATGAATTAAATTATAATAAATTGTAAATAAACTATAAATTATCTTGGGAATTTAAATGTATATTGACCTAAATACTGTGCTCTAACTCTTCTGAGCTGTAAAAATATTACACATTCTTAATACCAATGTAAATGTTGCAGAAGATCCTCCTCTCTAGGGGTCTTAAAGCATTTTTGGTATGATTTCGAGCTTTACATTAATGAATTTATTCTCAATGGAAATTGTACAGTCTCTAAACAGTAGGCTATACTATATTGGTACTTTGCTATCTTTCAAAATCTTGAGACAGGAATTTGCTTTAAATCTCTCAGTATGGACTTGGCCCTTTAAAATGATGTCAGTTGCGCATGGACCTTCTTGAGGTGCCTGCAATTAGTTAAAGAGTAAATTAATTACAATGTTTATGTTTTTCTTCTTGTACAGGCGATTTTGCTAGCAGCATTTCTGCCTGCTTTATTAACTGTTTCTGCAGTTTTTAGCATTGAATATAAGGTTCTTTATTTATGTCTCTCTGCGCATGCGCGTCAGTTGCGCGGGTGAGTGGAACGAGGCTGTAGCGTTTCCTTTCAACTTTAACGGTTAGTCAGTCAGTTTTCTGTGTTTCTCACTGTTTGCAGTTGCACGGTCACAAAACGCAATATATGACACACAGGGCAAAGATGATATAGATTAGGTGAGGTAGCCTATGGGCATTACATGACACTACTTGTGCCAGAAATTATAATTGTAATATGTAACATGCTACTGATAACAGTGCTTGAGCAGATTTCAACCTGCCATTGAAGGTAGAGTTAACATAGGAGGCATTCTTTTAGCACGTTCACTCAAATCTGCTTTGTAAAAATATTTTCATATTTAAATGACAAGGTAATATATTTCTTGTTCTTCAATATCAATTTTATAAAAATGTTTTGATTGGCAGCAGTTGATTATGATTATTAAAATATTGTACATAAACTCTTCACAACAGACTGTGCATAAAATGTTTTTTCTCTTAATTACTTGCTTATGTTATGACCCAGTACACATCACTTTGTTATTTTTAGTTTTTCAAGTTTGACATGTTAGATCAGTTTCTTTGCTCAAAGGAATTGAAAGAGAACATGTTCCACAGTATTTTATATGAACAACTTAAAGGTAAAGTTTAACATTTAACGAACAAGTTTAAAGTTGTTCAGAGTTGAGTTGTAAAATATATATTATTCATTATACTTAGGGTTCATGAATCTTATTGACCAATTTGCGTGTTCTACAAAAGCTCAAGAGAAAATTTGAATTTCTCATCATTATTTTTTCCTATCACATTCCTTTCTAAAGATGGTCTCTTGCAATCATTTAGATCACCTTAAATGTGCAATGATTTATTGATATTAAATTAGGACCTCAAGAAGAGTTTATGCTGAAGGTGAAAAGACAGTTTATGTACATTTTTTATGTTATCAAGTTAATTGTTAGTTTCGAGCAATTGGAAATGATATCCAGTCTTATTTACATCATGTATAAAAAATCTAAAACATTCAGGTGGTTTCTGAATTATATTTATAATCAAAGAGGTAAAAATAAACAACAGCACAACAAGTTTACAGGGATGTTTGTTCTGTTTGCAGGAATTGCAAGTGGACACCAGTCTTACCTGTATCTTGCAATGAAACAGAAGGAAGGTTTGTATATTTTGTCTTCGATATTTTATGTTCATTATCTTACAACAGGTTCATGATTTTAACACTAGATGGTGCTTTTTTATCTTAAAGGGAATGATTAAAGACTCACAGCAGTTTGTTTTATGCAGCAGAATGTACAGCAGTAAATCAACCCTCATGTTTAAACTGGAATGTACAATCAATGCTTTGAATGTTTTGAAAGTGTTTACCATGGAGCTAAACTAGTTCTGGTCCCCTGATTGTAAAAACGTTTGTTTTTACTTCCTACTTTTGCTTTTCAAGGGAGGAGATACACTACCGTTCAAAAGTTTGGGGTCGGTAAGATTTTTTATGTTTTTAAAAGAAGTCTCTTCTGCTCACCAAGGCTGCATTTATCTGCATTTAAATACAAAACAAACCCAGTAATATTGTTAAATATTATTTCAATGTAAAACAGCTGTTCTATGTGAATATATTTTAAAATGTAATTTATTCTTGTGATCAAAGCTGAATTTTCAGCATCATTACTCCAGTCTTCAGTGTCACATGATCCTTCAGAAATCACTCTAATTTGATTATTTGATGCTCAAGAAACTTTTATGATTATTATCACAGTTGACAACAGTTGTGCTGCTTCATATTTTTGTGCAAACTGGTTCATTTTTTTCAGGATTCTTTGAAAAGCATTTCATTAAAAAATAAATATTTTGCATTATTATAAATGTCTTTACTGTCACTTTATATCAATTTCATGCATCCTTTTTGAAGAAAAGTGTTAATTTCTTTAAAAAAAAACAAAAAACAAATGACCCCAAACTTTTGAACGGTAGTGTATATGTTTCTGTTTATTCCCCTTTATAGTGCCATACATCACACACACACACACACACACACACACACACACACACACACACACACACACACACACACACACACACACACACACACACACACACACACACACACACACACACACACACACACACACAAATTGTCATCGGTTGTCATTATATTACACTATGTATTATGGCCAAACCTGTACACACACACACACATATATATGCATATATTTATATATTATATTATATTTATATTTATATAGCCTATATAAATATAAATATAATAATATATACACATATATTATTTAAACACAAACTTTTATTTTAGAATTGATTGATCGATTTGACAGCACTTGACTATATATATCTATAGATATATACTGTATATATATGGGGCATTTCCTTCAAGGTGGCAAGGGAGGCAGTGCCTCCTATCCATATTACAAAAATAAACGCAAATATTACAAAATGTGACATTAAAAAGTGTATAAATCACTTTTTCTAAACTAACACTGTCCATCAGCGACACCCCTCAGGTAATGTTACAGCGGTGGTCTGTCTCTCTTGCCTCCCCTGAGCCCATTGAGTTTTAACAGACCCCCTAATGCATGTGTTGGGGAGTAATTGAGGATGAATGGGGAAAGTCACATGAGAGGAGGCAATGCCTTCATCGCGTTATGATTGGATTGGTTATGATTTGCTGTGATTGGCTGTGATTGGTTCCCGTCTCTTGTTTTTTGCGTGTTCTGCATTTGCGAATCAGTCTGAATGAAAAGAATTATAGTGTTAATGGGAAGGCTACTGGAAAAAGTAAGTAAACAGCTCAGCCACTTAAAAATCACTACTTTGTTGTCATGTCAAAATCAAACTTGAAATGGCCTGAAAACATGATGGCGGTGGTGGTTTTAGTGAGCAATCTGCTTGGTGAAATTAAAGTTTTTAAAGCTAAAAAACATCAATTCACAACATATGGGGGTATTCCGTTCTTACAAGCATGTAATTAAATATTGCAAAAAATAAATAAAAAAGAAAACTAGAATTTTAAACCAAAACTAGAATTTTGGAGGAATATAATGGATGGATGAAAGAGTGGAACAGTGACACATACAGTATAATAATATGACATGTAAATATGTTGGCCTGCCACACTGGTAAAACTATGTAGAACCTTTTGTAACCCATTGTGTACTGAAGGACCTCAAAACATTTCCTTTCTAATGGGGTTACTGCATGGAGGAACTATTGACACTATTGTTTGTAGAGTTCCTGGATTCCGTTTGGTACATTCCTTTTTTTTTAAGGACGTGCAAAGGAGCGTCCTGCCAGTGTGGCATTCTGAGAAAACCCAAATGTTTCCTGAAATATCATGTCTTTTTACAGTGATGTTATTTTGCTTGCATTCAGGTCTTCTAGTAAGGTCATTGTTAGAACACTAGATGGCGCTCTTTACCTTACAAACAAAATAATTGCATGGTACTGATAATGTCTGTTCAGTAGTGTACTTATTTTATTTACTACTCAGGTTTCATGACTTCTGTGATTTATGTTAAAATCTTAATAATTAACACTATTATTACTTGCAAACATGGCGTGACAATTAGCACTCTAAAACAGATTATAAACAGACTGTAATTGTATTGTATTTTACGGATAACACACAAGCCAATGCTTAATAAGTAAACAATAAAATAAATTATCCAAAAAATGATGTTGCAAGGTGCCGAATCTCTGATCTTATAAGACCCCAGTAATTATTTAAACTCTTGAGGTCCTAATTTAATATCAGTCGTCACACATTTAAAGTGATTCAAAAGTTTGCAAGAAACCATCGTTTGAAATGAGTAATAGAAAATAAAATAAGTATGCCAAATTGGAAAAATGCAGATTTTCTCTTGACGTTTTGAAGAACACTATTAAGTAAGTTTATAGATGCTCGAGCTAATTTCATGATTATTAGTGATGAATATCCTGGCAAGAAACATTGCTTTTTTTTATTTTTATTTTTTTTTTTACTTTGGCCACTAGGTGGAAACAACCGCTTGCATCTGACAGAAAGATGTCCTGACTGATAATGTGACTTCAATTAAGCTTAGCTACATGTGTGTGAAAAGACAAGATACCATATTAACTGCTTTTCTCGATTTTTGTTTAAGAGATATTTCAGATAAATTCCATAAGAGACATTAATTTTTTTTTGCCTAAATATGTTCAGTTATATTTGATAAATTGTGCACTCCAAACTAGAATGCAAATCATAGCCTATGTTCAAGAGTTTTAATGTATAGCAAAATGTCAGCCGGATTTGTTATATTGTTATCAAGGAATATTACTCCAAATAGCCACTTTTACAACCCGCCCGTGCAGTTTAAAAGGCTCATGATGTTTTACAATTTGACAGCGTCCTTTCCGCGGAATAGGTTACATGTAGCTAATATTATATGAATAATAGAGTAAAATACAATTACATGTTCTTGCCATCAATTAACATATACAAAAAAATAACATTTGATAGACTCCCAAACAATCGAAAGTGACTGAAATAAAGCATTAGAATTTTTTTTTTACTTAAAACATCTAGGGCTTTCAGGCGTCGCGGAAATATTCATCACGGATCTGGAGAGTTGTGAAAAGCGCAGACACAGAATAGTTACGCCAATGTCTTATATCTTATGTGTAACATATTGTGTTAGTTTCGAAGTGTTGCAGATCCTGTGCTTTGAGTATTGACCCTTCAACCTCCTCTAAAATATAGAATAGAAAATAATATTTGTAGACCGTCTTGTTACCTATGTTTAAGTTTCGTCACGTAACCCGACATGAGTTTCTGATGACTATTGACCTTCAACCTCCACTCAAATATAGAATAGAATATGTTTTATTAGTGGTCAGGGGTCATGCTCCGTTTGAGCCAGTTCAGGGCAGAGATGGATCGTGTTGCTTTTAACCAGGCTGCTTTTCTGCCGCTTCAAGTATATTGTCTTTGAGTGAGACGTGGACGCAACATTTTCAGACAACATAAGCAAGATGATGCTTTTGTAAAAAAAAAAAAAAAAAAAAAAAAATTAAGAAGAGTGACATGTTAATATGTCATAGCAAAATAAGTACACAAATAGTCCCACAGTTATTATTTAATAATAATAATACTATTAATAATGATAATAATAATAATGTGTAAGGTATGATGGATCCGTGGGAAAAAAAACTTTTTTTTGGGGGGGGGGGGGACAAATGACTGTATTACGGGGACTCTTTACTTTAGTCAATAATATTTTTTAGATGAAATTAAGCTTGTTTGTGTTTTTTCTTTCTTTTCTTAAATCCCACTGGGTCGTTTTCTGTGAGCTCTGGAGGGCTATCTGTAATAAATATTTAATCAGGCATCTTTTGGTGGAATTCAAAATAATGCCAAATAACACCAAAAACCCTTAATTCAATGCACAATTCAAAATTTCTTTGGGATAATGTTTAGCAAAAACATTCGCTTATTTACTGGATGAATTTGACCCACATGTAATAACTTTTGTTAATATAATTTATTTAATTTATTTTGCATTGCAGGCGGACTGGTAATAATAATAATATGATTGCTATTATTATCTTAGTCCATGCAGCTGCTATAATAACCCTGTGGTTTCTCAAATTTGAATATTTCTTCTAATTTATCGAGCAGGAGGCAGCATAGTCCCTAGTCAGGAGGACAACTTCATTCCTCAAGGTTTTACACAATTAAGAGATGTCACTGTTTAATAATAATATTTGACAGTGTTACAGAATATTACTGCGCTTTGCCATCAGTGGAAACATAATGTATTGTAGTTTATAGTAGCCGTATGCTTATCTTCATTCACCCACTGTGTATCAAATCATACCGGCTGCACTTTTAGACAAATTTGACTTCTGGAAAACGATATATCCAAGTCGATTATATTTTAATCATGATAGATGAAATGCATCGTGAATGTTCCTGGATATTAAAGGGAAGTGTCAAGTTAAATCTGGAAAGCACGAGACCACTTCCACTGGCAGAGCGCTCAGTCCCTCTAACATCAGCTGAGTTTTTGCGGCCAATTTTGAAAATGACGCAAGGGATGACCGTGACCAATCAGAGCCCAGAACGGAGATTGACATGTAAATGACTTTGCCTTTTAAGGACAAGTCTCCGCCCTCGTCAAGTCCACGCTTGTCCCCCCCGAGAGCTCTGGAGCCGCGGAACCCGAGAGAAGGTGCGCTCCGCTGGGACACAGGAGGCATTAAGAGACGGGGAGGGAGGGAATGAGATTTCTTGCTACCCAATCCCTCTTTTCCCCAGGGACAGCAAGCCTTCCCTGGTCCATCCCTCCCTCTTGTTTGGTAATCATTTCATTTTACTCCTTTTTGAAGCAGTCGCCCGTTTTATCCCACTTTTCATTTCACAATCCCGTGCGCGTCTGTTCGCCTTCTTCTTCAGAGCAAGTTCGCGTTCTCCCCTCTTTCTCCCCGCGACGAGAAGGTCTGCTTGATCCCGGCTGATCGTTTCCTTTGAGATGCTCCACAGCTCTTGCCTTCTCTCCACCCTCTTTTAACTAGAGACCGGTTAATCTTGAGTGAACTGAACTTGGGTTTGGAATCTAAAAGAAAGAGGAACACCCAAAGGGATACGGCAGCGCGTCTTTGGATAAGGACCTCTTTCCCCTTGTTGCACTTTGGGGGAAGATTTTTCCCCTTTCAGTTGGTTTTTGTTAATCCAGGTGGTGCAGGAGGATTATTCCACTCGAGCTGCTGTAGAGAGACATCCCCCAGAAGGCTATTTTCATGTTCTCCATCCAGGACGGTCTCCCACGGGGAGCCTTGACCATGAAAGAAGAGCCCCTTACGAGTGGCATGACGCCGGTGCGCTCTTGGATGCAGAGCGCGGGGATACTGGATGCCAACACAGCTGCGCAAAGGTAAACATCACCAACAAGCTCCAAGTTGTTCATATTCCAAGTAGTTGGGTGCGTGACACGGAGCTTCTGAAGCGCGTTAGAGAAAGCGCTTTGCCACAGTTCTGAGTGTTTCGAAATCAGTTGTTTTGAATCTGTAAATGCTATATATAAGGTCGTCGCAAATAGCACAGTATCCCAGTCAGTTTGTCGACTGTTATTTTGTTGTAGACGTGTTGAAACTGATTGCGCATCGTTAAGCTCAAAAGCAAAATCTACTCGCTCCGCTCCAGAAAGGCGGACTCTGATTACACTGCCTGTCACCCACGAGGAAACATTGTTCTACCTGATTTCTCTGTGGTTGAAAGAGAGCTGGGGATCTTTCAGGTTGTCCTGGGTAGGAATGTCCCGCTCATGCCATCTTATTTACCGTTAAAATGTTGACATTTCGCGCTAATCTAATGATGTTTCACGTGCGTCGCAGGGACAGAGAGCTCTAGTAAGAATCACTGACAAGCACGAGTTTATAGTTTGTTTGTAAATAAATTATGCAATACATCGAGCGCCCTTGAAATAAGCGATTAAAAGGGATCTTAAATTATTTATTCTGATAGGCTTTATCTTATTTATGTGGTACGTTACAGAATATAACAGATAAATGCTGAAAGTGTCGAAAATGTGTCTATGAGGTTATTGCGCTGTCGTAGACAAAACTACTAGGCCTGTTTTCACAAACATAAAAGTCAAACCGACCATGCGTGTTTTTCAATAGTGTAATGCAAACCAAACCAGTTTCCAAACCATTTGCGCTTGAATCAAATTTAGTTTTAGGACTGTGAGTTCCTCCGCTTAGCATACTCTACTGGTTCTAGAATGATGTTGAAACACCGAGGAAACGTGTGCTGTTCTTTCTCAGCTTCCAGGATTTTGAGAAATGTGTAAAGGTTACACTCAAGTTGTCTTGTAGAAATTTTACGCAGTGACAACATTTGTTTGAGCATTAAAAAAAACTCTGAAAGCGGCTCAAAATGATTATTATATGGGCCGTGGTATGCATGTTAAAACTGTTTAAAAATATATAGGAGGAGAGCAGGGAGCATCACACTAATTCTGAAAAATGAATTGTAAGTAGCCTAATATTAAGACGGGCACACTTTTTTTTCTTTTTTTTTTTTTTTTAGAAAATATACGTGTGTGTTTTTGGACCAACATTTACATTTCTTTTCTTTTTCTGACTTCATAAACGCACATAGAAAACGGTAAAGAACTTAAGGAGATTTGCTAATTTACTGCTATTGTTTTTCTATATATATTTTTTTTTAGCATAGCCTATTTGAGCTCAATTAAAAACTTTATGTAGGCCTAGCCTATATATTTATTTATCAATACATTTAACTTGGCTGCAGCAAGGCCAAACGTGCGGGCTACAATAAATTAACATCTAAATACGATTTTATGTGATATTTATACTAAATTGAGCAGTAAAATGCAGATGTTATTTTCTGCTGGTGTGTGGAAAAGTATGCATCCTGAAATCAAAACATCTTTAGGACATTTGGCTTTCAAGCCGTTTCTTAATGTACAAATAACCAAGAGAGATATGCTGCGTTTACTTGTTTTCGTGATTCCCTTGAATACGTTCGGAGATAAATCCCGGGGGTATATTAACATTGCATATTGTTAGGTTAAAGTTGATGTTTCAAACTTACACCGAGGTCAGCTGCCGTGTACAAGTGGCCGAAATCACCTGCCCGTTCGCAGCCTTTCATATGCGCTAACATGAAAAAAAGTCGCGAACACCTTGTAGATCACCAGTATTTGCTGGAGAAGCTGTTGATGTTTTACTATGATATTAATTAGAGACAAAAATGCAAAGTCTTTGGGCATCTAATTACCCTACATGGGATAAACTCACATCTTGAATTATTTATTTTGGGGAGAAAAAAGTCGCATTGAATGTAAGTTGCAATCCATATCGCATACAAAGCACGTTTTATGTGCATTTATTTATTTAATTATTTTTAAAAAAATCGGTCAAAATTTTCGCACGTTTTATAATAATTTATCATGCTTAAAGTTGTGATAAAGAGCCGTGCTTTCTCATCATGTAGGGCTGCAGAACAGTCATTTGTAAATGGTAATACCAAACCGTTTCCCTCATAATAAATAATTTGCACTAGCCAATTATCAGCTTCACACACAACACAAAATTCTCTCGAGCTCCTTACAAACGTGCGAAAGTGTCGCGATATCTTAAACTAAGACTAAAAGATTAAAGAAAGGCTACCTAAATTATTAAAAAGAGTTATTAATTTTTAAGAAACAAATAGTGTTTATAATCCTTAATTTGTGAGTTGTACACTTCTTTATTAACCTATGCTTTAGTTCACTTTCAGGTAAAATAAATATGCACCTCTTCTTCTGCTTCTACTTTAAATTGATCCTCTTTCTCACTTTCTTGCTCTCTCGCTCTCAAATCTTTCTCAAAAAAATAGATATAGTGCTCCATTTTAATCTCAAATATACACTGATGGCAGGATATCAGCTTTATGGGTGCAGTAAAGGGTGTTCTGTTAAGAGACAGTTAAGAGAGTGAATCTAAGACAAAAGAAGCAAAAGTGAGAGCTTAATTTGATTTGAATCCTTAATGTGATCTTGTAAATATAGGCTTACATGTGTTACATGTGGCTGTGGTGATGTTAGGTAGGTGTATATGGGGTGATCTTGGTGTAAAGTGCAACCTTTTTTTGGATTAGTGCTGTCAGAGTAAAAAAAAAAGGAAAGTCATATTCAGACACATTGGGATTCTGCATTCAAAAATAAGGATTGATGCATGATCCCATTATTAGTTCAGTGCAAATTTTCCTTCAGTGTAAACTTGTTTGCATTGCTACTCAATCTAGATAGATGTAGATGGAGTTGGCGGAACAGGTTTGTGATGCTCAGGCAGCTCGGGGGTACGTTTGTGGGGTCCATCTCCCCCCGAGCATTTCTCTCTTTCTCTCTCTCTCTTTCGTTCTTTCTCTCTGGGCCTAGGGGTGAGTGAGAGGGCCGCACAGCTGGGGAACAGATTTCGATTGACCCTTTCACCGATTCCGTACCCCTACACTGTAAAACCTGGCAAAGTGAATTATGTCACCTCTGTTTTGTCCGCTGGGGGGAGAAGGAGGGGTCAGACTAATGAAGTCCAGACCCACAGGCTTTGTAAAAAATAAAATAAAATGTAAAAAAGCATTTTTCTCTCCGCACCGTCCCAAAATCCCTTGCATGATAAAAGAGAGAGTGCAATGGCGGCATACATACTATTTTTACATGTTGCAAATCTGACCAAATATGCAACAACGACACTGGACGGTACAGAAATGGCACTTGGCCACTCCAAAAAAGTTGTTCATGCAAGTTTTAAACATTTCCGTATTCGTAAATACATTAAAACACACCTGATTTACAGGGTCTCACTCTGCTCTATCTCAGTTGACGCCTGCATGCTGGAATGTAACACAGAGAAACAAGTGTTTTAGAAACAGCTGCCCCATAACATGCTCGCGATTAGAGGCCGGGTGCAGGGCCACCTCTGTAATGACCCCATTAGAAACATACAGGTGACCAGCTAATGATTTCAGCTGTAGGCCACTAACCATTTTAGAAATGACTGTAAGTTTTTTTTTTTTTTTTTTAAGAACAGTGAGAGTGAGAGAAAGAAACGAGTGCTATAATTTGTAGTGTGTGTGCAGGTCTGGCAGGTGCAGTCGGGCTAAACCTACAGCAAACACGCACAAGTGCAATACTAATAAAACACACACAGACCCCACAGTGCAGGGGCAGCACTTCACACACACTGCACTGCTCTTATGTAGAGCTCTCTCAGTCCAGCTGAGGAGAGACATGTGACCAGTGCGTTGATCAAGGCGTCCAGAGCAGATCAGTTACAATGAGGCCCTGGCTTATTCTCACTCTCTCATGATAGAAAGAAAAACAAATATATGGCAATTTGGAGGGAGACAATAAAATTAAAGGAATTAAATGTGATTAAAGCATAAAGAATGCAATAATATTAGGGCGTAACAAATGTAAATACCCGATATGCACTTGATACACTTCTGCCGCTCTATTCTTTGTCACATGTTCAATTAGAGTGTCCTAATCGTATGAAACATTTGTCTGTAATTTAGCCGTCCAGCTCCAGGAAATAACTTCTCACTGTGCAATGGTTTACTTGTCTCGGTGCAATTACGAAGGAATTAGAAATGAGCTGGAAGCGTTTAGCACTGGCTGGTTATACGCTTTTACGATTAAAGAAGAGGAGTATTATGTTTCGGACGTGTTGCAGTGTCTGACAGTGCCGTCAGCTCTTTGAATTTGTTGGTGCATGTGTGTTCATCTTTATTGCTAGTTACACTAGGTTAATTGTACGATTAGCAATCATTGTGTGGACAGTAATTACCATTATTTGGATACAAGACATTAAAAGCTCTTTTATATTTTGCTCAAAACCAAAAAGACAAAGTTAGTTATAGAGACTTGCATGAGGTGCCTGTTAAAACTGAATCAGCATTATGGATCATGATGTTATTTTTTTCAGGAAAACCTGATAAACCTTTATGGTCTTTAACTTTACATTAAAAAAAGTCTGGGTTCATAATCATATCTAGCCTACATTATGTGATGTGCCCTCGTTTTGTCACAGCTGTGGAGCGTTCCACACTAACATGATAGCCCACGATAGCGAGCGATAAACAAACGGGGGTGAATTTGATGAGATGTCTAATCTGTGAGTGAGCCGCGAGTCTATTGACTCAGATCATCTCGTGTTGAGAGCCACAATCAGTGAGCAATGATGGCACATCCACCCCTCTGACTCCATGGGCCATTCAGAGAGCACCTTCTCTTCTCCAAAGAGACGATTAGCTATACGTTTACGTGGCACAAGCAGTGTTTCGTGTGTGAGGAAGAGAGTGTCTTTTCAGTGGCTCGTTGTTTTGTGAAAATTCAGATTTTGTTCAATGCGTTTGTTTAAAACATGCTCGGGTGCTTTTAATTGGCATTCACTGCATGAAGTGATTCCGTTTAGATTGAGATTATTCAAAATCATCAGTCAACAAAAAGTATCCAAATATATGAATGGATGATTGACGACATTGAAAAGTAAATATTTGGGCTTTAATTTTTTATTGAGAACCAAGCATATTGTGTAAACCAGTGTAAATATAACCAAACATATCGGTGAAAGAAAAAGAAAGCAAAAAAAAAGTACAGGAAAAACATCTGTACATTTTAAACAATTGCATATTTTTTATTGCTTTCAAGTTTTTTTTTCAAGTTGCATTTTTCCAAATGCATTTTAATGTCAGATTTAAATTCAAACTTAGACCTTTTTTTTCAAACCATTTGGTTATATGAATATAATAACAAATACATTAGTTAAATAAAAAAATAAGTGCTACATTTTTATCACCATCCAATCAGAAACACCTTAACATCAATGTGCTTTTAGAAATGAACCCTCTGATGCATGATGTCCCAAATAAGCCATTTTTTAAGTTACTGTACATACAAACCACATTAGCGATTACTTTTGACCTTACCTGTAATTATTCTTCACATATAATTGTTTTTCCTTTGGTTGCATTGGATATGCATACCTCTTAAAATACATAATTTGAGGGATAATATATATATATATATATATATATATATATATATATATATATATATATATATATATATATATATATATATATATATATATATATATATATATATATATATACATTTCTCTATTTTTGTATGGCTTGTCTTTATTGATCCATGCATCAGAGGTTTAGGGAACAGGATCAGGAACAGAGAGGCATTTAAAGACACTGTCTACTTTTCAGGAAAGTGTTAGTATTTGTGTGTGTGAATAAAACGGCGAGCAGGCGGTGGCAGGGATGCAGGCAGCTGGTGATGTATGTGCCAGCTTATCGCTGGGAGACGTGACAGACAGGCCGTTTGTGTTTGTGTGGCAATAGAAATCATGGAGAAATGACAGGCCTTTCTTTATGCAAAGATCCTCTCCGACACGTTTGCTTTGACTTACGGCCACCCGTTACTGTGCAGCGGTGACAAATGCCTCTATTACTCTCTGCACTCTGTCATTCCAGGAAGGTTTTCCTATGATTCCACGTCGTAACATCCAATTAGCGATAAAGAAACAAAGATGCCGACTATCCATAAATGCAATCAGCACATCTGGCGGAGCGCTTTCACCTCAGATAACTGCCATGTAAAATACACATTTTTATACTTTAGGGGGAACTAAACTGCCCATTTTGACAATTTACAATGCACACGGCTTGTGTTGAACAATTAAATCACCACACACTTGAGTCGAGAGAGAACGAGAGCTACAGAGATGACATCGCAACAGGCCAAGTGAACCAAAGGAGAAAAAAAAGGCCCGGTTTGACCACAAGTGGGATTTGGGTTTCAGAACAACCTCTTCTTCTTCTTCTTCTTCTTCTTCTTCTTCTTCTTCTCTCTCTCTCTCTCTCTCTCTCTCTCTCTCTCTCTCTCTCTCTCTCTCTCTCTCTCTCTCTCTCTCTCTCTCTCCCTATTCTCATTCTGTTTCTGCTCTCCACTAATCCCAATATGCTGCCCGTGCTCCTACAGCGCTTTAGTCCTCAACTCATTAAATCTTATTACATAGCTAATAAGCGCTAACCAAACATACCGCTGCCATGCTGACTGCCCGCTGCCGCCCCCCCAACACCGCATGAGTGCACACACACACACACACACACACACACACACACACACACACACACACACACACACACACTCACACACACACACACACACACACACACACACACACACACACACACACACACACACACACACACACAAACACACACAAGCATAAGCAAAATGTATGCCACGGTAATTGTCTGTTTCTGCATATATTACTCCTCATGTAAACATAGAGTATGTGCATATCTTAGTATCCACTATCCTCAAAATACTTCCATACGGACCCTGATGAGCACGAGAAAAGCGAGCATGTTCTGGCTCTCAGCTTTCTTCTTTCTCATTTGGTCTTTTTTGGACATTTATTAGAGGAAAGGTCAAATTAAATATGATTCCCTTATGCTGGTTCATTTAGAGAATGATCTTCCTCTCACTGATGAAGGCAGGTGCTTTATCGACCAAATCTCAGCTGATACCATCCAGCCATGTAACCTTTTTTTTTTTTTTTGACGAGACCTTTCTGTGAGGGAAACTGGTTCTGAGATCTTTTGGAAAGGATGGAAGCAACAAAACAGAAAAAGAAATTCTTAAAAAAGTGAAAATGAGGAAGGGAGAGAGAGAGAGAGAGAGAGAGAGAGAGAGAGAGAGAGAGAGAGAGAGAACGAGATTTACATTTACTTGTTGGATCAGCACGTTGGCGCTCAGCCAGGGCAGAGATGATTTTTCCGCGTCACATTTGTATAAACAGAGCGCTGCTGTACGGCTCATTAGTTCGATAGTGAGAGAGAGAGACGAGCTGTAGTTAAAGACTTCCCTTTGTCACAGTCCATCACAGGCGTGATTAATGTCACCAAGATGTGGGGCCGAGTCCGTGATGCCACCCATATGCCCCCCCCCCCCACACACACACGCACGTGTCATATATAGTATTACAGGTGTTTTAACAGACACCTCATGAAAAAAAAAGGAAAAATACTGGTTGACACAGTCAATACAAAATTAACACACTACCGTTTTTGAAAGAGATGAATACATTTATTCAGCAAGGATGCTTTCAATTGTTTAAAAGTGAAAAAAGTGAATTGTAGGAAAAGTAAAAAAGTTTGTAATGTTACAAAAGGTTTCTATTTCAAATGTTGTTCTTTTTAACTTTCTATTCATCAAAGAATCCTGATGGAAACATGTAAGGTTTCCGCAAAAATAATAAGAAGCACAAATGTTTGCAACATTGATAATAATAAATGTTTCTTCAGCACCAAATCGCAATATTTGAATATTTCTGAAGGATCATGTGACACTGAAGAGTAGTGCAATGATGCTGAAAATCACATGAATAAATTACATTTTAAAGTATATTAAAATAGAAATAATTGTTATAATCATAATAATAATTCACTGTTTTTGATCAACTAAATTCAGCTTTGGTGAGCATAAGATACTTCTTTCAAAACATAAACTTTTTTACAGACCCCAAATGAAGTGTAGTGTACAATAAAGAGAACTAGCATTTGTTAACACAACAATGATGTACTAAAAATGGAAAGGTTTTTCCTTTGCGTTTTTTGCTTATGGATGACGACAACATTGTCAAAGCGATCCCCATTCAGACAGATCCGCGAAAACGATTAAAAACGCTGTATTATGCTGCCAGGCCCATAGTTGGCGATGTCACTTTGTAAAGAAACATACGCATCTATAGATGGACCATGTAATACGCATGTGCATGACGTCACCGATTTTTGCGTTTTTGTAGTTTACATGGAGACAATAACGGTACCGTTTTCAAAAACTTTCACTTTAAACCCCATTGTTGTGTAAATTAACGGCCAAAATGCATACGTTTGCCGTTTTTAGCTAAAAAAAAAAACTAAAAAAAAAACGGTGTTGTGTAAACGGCCCCTATAGGTATGTGAAATTCATTTCATTGTGATTCTTTAAAGTAATGAGACATTTTTCATGCATTACTTTTAAAATATGTTATCAAATTCATTACTTCAACATTAAGAATGCAAGTTAAACAACTTTTACAGACCTCTGAAACATCTTTTATTTTTGCTGACGTAATCTAAGTCGAAAAATAGTTGTAACCAATAACATAGCCTAACAATCCCATCAAATCCTGATAGCTGATATCAAGTATCGCTCTACATTTGAATACCAAATATTCTGTTGGAATATTCTGTGATTTGTAATATAGTGCAGGCATGACGTCAAAACCCGGAAGTCTAATTCTCCACTGGTTTCCTCGAGATTTTCCTATGGGGTTTTATAATGGTGAATAAAATAAGGTCTGTTTTAAACATAACTTGACGATACTTTGATGTTTTGAACAAAACATCCAAGTGTCGTCAAGTTATGTTCAGACCTTATTTTACTCATAAATTGAAAACCCCATTATAGAAACCATAGGACAATCTTGAGGATACCAGTGATGAATTAGACTTCCGGGTTTTGACGCCATCCCTGCACCGCTGTATGTTTTATGTAAAATTTCAATCCCAAACAGTTTGATTTATCATCATTTTGTAGTGTTTTATTGAGATGTACATGTGAAGGCATCACTCCCTTTTGCTCACACAAGTCATCTAACTCCTCAAAATCTCAGCAGATCCTGCTGTATCCTGTGTATCGGCAGTTTCTTCTCCTCTGCATGTTCATTAGCAGAAGATTTCAGAGGTTGAGTCTCTGTGCTTAGTATCTATTTCCCTCAAGTGTTCAGGCCCTTGAGCTGTGAGGATCTTAGCCTGGGGTTACTTTTTCATTTAACATAATTAGACTTTTTATGCTGTATCGCGTTAAGCCTGCAGTGTGCAAAGGGCCGCAGACTACACCGACTGCCATTGCATAAAGAAAGACGGCGCTCTTGTATTCTGAAATGTCATCATTACAAACCCTTCAGCTCTTGCTATGAATGGTTTATTGTTAAAGTGGTTCTGTGAGACTGTATTTATTGATTCAAATAAAAGTCTTCAAGTGGAGGGTGTTTTTACGTCCAGAAGTGTGTCAGAACTGTGGTTGTTTCTGGCTTGCATGCTTTTTTCCCTTTTATTTCTCTCTGCTCTGTGACGAGAAGATGTCAAACAGTGTGTTCAACGGAGACCGTAGTGAGACCGTGTGCTGTTGCCGTCCGTTAGCGACTGATTTACAAAGCTCTGCTGTCTATGTGTGTGTGTGTGTTTGTCACCTCCATAGCAGTTGTTTCAATACGGAGCGAGTGAGAGCCGACCAATCGTGCCTGCCTCTGACTCAGAACTGCTGGAGTGGATATGGCAGCAATCAACATAATTAAAATAATAACACTAACAAGCTTTCCGAGTCGATCGTTTCCTGCACATAAAGATCCGTGCTTGGCGAGAGTGTGCGGGAACGCTGTCTCTCTCTCCTTCACCCCATCAGAAACATGACGCCTGGCTTTGTAACCGAGCTGATGGAGTAATGGAGAGGAGCTCATGATGCAATGCGTGTGTGTTTAAGTGTGATGCTCCCCCACAAATGTGTAATTTTGTAGTTCTGTCTTCCTATGTGAAGGTGCTAATTTGTGTTTACGCGTGCTTTTGCATTTCATGCAGTGCAGATGCAGGATTTGGGCCCAGACTGTTGATGTATCCTGTTGTGCGATATATGCCATATTTATTCTGAAACTCATAATATATAGAGTATATATATTATTTTATAATTATTATGCATGGAGCTCATTTAAAAATGTCACACTGCAGGATCATTCATATAAATTTGAACCTATTATCTTGATGATTTGATTTAAAAATATTATTTAGAATTGGCAGTCGACACGTTACATGTCCACTAACAATTTTTTCAAAATTATTTTGACGTATAATAATACGCCTCTCATAATGTTATTGTGATCTTTGATGAACCCTTGTCTTGCTCTCATTTTGTATGCCTTTTTCGTCTTGCATTTAGAGGGCATCTGTCAGACTTAGCACCGCCCTGACCAGTCAGACTGCTAAAGATCTTCACTGTGAATCAATTACTACAGATGAAGAAGATCATATTTCCCATTTACGTTGAAGTCATCCGCTTTAAAAGTGCTCCTCCCAGAATCCCCCCTCCCACAGCCTCTTCTGTGAAAGCTGTTTTTGCCTTCAGTGTAGTAACCTCAACTTCACGAATGAGATTTCACCAGGCTCGGATACAAATGAAGCATTAAGCCCTGGTAATAGTACTGGGGAGGGGTCAGGCTTTATTAATGTCCTATCAGGGGAATATCTCAACGAGCGGAGACAGAGAGCAGGCCGCTTTCCAAAACACTGGCTCCCCACCCCGAGCTCAGCAGATGAACAAATATTTATGTATGAGCATATTTTTGAGATTCAAATGCATTTCGGCCCACCTCATCAGGGTAACGAGTAAATAATGAACTGACTTAACATTGACAGCTGCAATTTACGTCTGTGAACATTACGCATTTTTTCATTTAATGATTCAGGGAATTGTAAATTTTACAGGGCGCTTGTTTTGACTTTTGACTTAAAGAAGATGTCATTTTTTCTATTAATTTTGTTAAAATACTTTCTCCGTTTTTAATGTTTATGAAAGAAGTCTGTTTTGTTCACCAAGGCTGCATTTATTTGATAAAGAATACACTAATACTACATCATACTAATACTAAATAATACCACACAGTAAGTAATACTACAAAATTTTGCAATATTATTTAGTTTAAAATAGAATTTTCAGCACCAGTCTTCAGTGTCACACGATCCTTCGCAAATCATTATAATATGCCGATTTGCTGCTCAAGAAACATTTCTTATTGTTATTATAGTTGAAAACAGCTGTGCTGCTTAAAATTTTTGTGGAAAATGTGATAAAAAAAATTCCGTATTTCTTGATTTTTATTTAGCATTTAATTAAAATGGTAATCATCAAATCAAAAAGACTATCTGTTTGGGAACCAATGGCAGATGTGTTCGGGAAACCTGTTTGAAACAAGTCATTATCACCTTTACACACATAAATATACATAAATATTTAATCATGCATGTCAAATTTCTTTTTTAAAATCTAATGTGGGAAAAGTGTTAAGAGATAGACTGAGTGCTTGATGTCAGTTTCTGCTTGAGGGGAGGGATGCATGCATTACCACCCTATTAAAAATACAGATCACCTGCATTTTAATCTTCCTTCCTTTACTTCAGGCCTTTATCTCTCTCTGAGGACCATGTGTCCACTGATCCAGGTATGGAAAGATGATCAGTGCTTGCGTCAGTGGACCAGGGCTGACGGTTTGATTGATAGGTGGAGGTGTAGGGTTGGCGTAGAGGTGCGGGCCTCCTCCTCTCGGGCTGCCCGAGGATCCTCGGTCTCTGTCAGTCCGTAGTTTGCCACGCGTTCTAATCGATGCTCAAGTGCGCGAGTCAGGATGGAGTCTCCTATCGGCTGAACCCTGGGGAGGCCCGAGCAGGTTTGACTGACAGGTCAGGGAAAGAGGAACGCAGCAGTTGCCAAGGCGAGCCGTACCCAGTAGCGATTGGCAGCCACAAAGGCAGACGGTGCCTTCTGGGGTCCCCGCTCTGCGCCAGATTCCAATTGTTGAGGTGGCAGAGCAGAGAGGGGCAGACAATAGAGTTCATGGCACACACAGGGCATGAGAAAACAAGCCAAATATCTCTCTTCTAACCCCTCTCAGTTATGTCGTGTTATCTCTCTTTGTAACAGCTCTAATTTCCTGTTTGTGTTTTCTATAGTCTTTATCATTTTGAGGGATTGTCGTACAAAGATACACTGGACTCTGCATATTCCCATGTAGAACAAGGCTGTGATTCACATGCAGATCTTAAAAATGTTGACGTCGCGGTGACTTTTCAACAACACGGCATTATATATTTATATGCAATGTGATATTTTTTGTGAAAGTTCATGTGAAACTGCTATTTCATCTTTCTGCAAGCTCATGTTTTGAGTGATTATTTGGGTTACAGTACATTAATCTCTCTGTTTCTTTCTCTCCATCTCTCTCTCTCTCTCTCTCTCTCTCTCTCTCTCTCGTAGTGGTGTGGGTTTGGCAAGAGCCCATTATGAGAAGCAGCCTCCCTCAAACCTGCGCAAGTCAAACTTCTTCCACTTTGTGCTGGCCCTGTATGACCGGCAGGGACAGCCCGTCGAGATCGAGAGAACCTCCTACGTGGACTTTGTGGAAAAAGACAAAGTAAGCACTCTGTCACTAATAGACGGCGTTCCACAACGCGACAGGGATTGCGATGCTGGGGTGCTGCTTATTGAACTTAGAGAACATGCTAAGAATGGTATAATTGTTTTTAGATGCATTTTTTTTGTAGATTATTTAGTATGATTTTTTTGTGTTAGAATAAGACCTCGAAATAATTCTGATAAAAAGATAAAAAGCCAAAAAGTTAGAAAACCTCAAATTTGAGACAAAGATTTTACGTCATCTCACACTTTGGTTATTTTTAGTTTTATTGTCACAAATATTGTTCATTGTAAGAAATGAATTTGATTGACGTTCAAAAGTAAAAAACAATATTTATACGTTAATAGCCTACTTTTTTTTTTTTATTAAAAAACAACACAAATTCCTAAACATTTTCCAAACCCTCTGCAACAATGCTTAATATTAAATTAACTAAAAAAAAAATTAAGTTAATAAATACTTGATCATTGATCATACACATTCATAATTTTTAATTATTATCTTGTTTTGGACATATTGTTCCAAGATGCTGTTAATATAAATACTCATTTTATAACAATGCCTCCTGTTTACACACATTGTTACATTTTTGTTGCAATTTTTATTTATTTGTTGTGTAGTTGCAGTGTGTATAAGTGAGATCTAGGTTCTGGGCTTCACCCATTCTCAATAGTAGCTGTACCAAATTATACTTCTAGGGGGCAGCAATGCGACCACTTTTTTTCATAAGAAGTGCATTAACAATATTATATAAAATGTTCTTATTAACTTCAAAGCATTATTTATTTATTTTTTAATTGAATTTATCTCTAAAATATTCAGCTTTTATAAGAAAACACTGTGTTATTTGTTTATTTTTAGGGCACATTATTTTCTTCGTCTGCTGAGTCTGATTCTCAGTCGTGTGTTTGTACCTGCTAGCCCGCGGTGTGTGTTGGAGGGTAGTCCTGCTCACCTCGCGGTGTGTGTGTCGGGGGGTTGTTCTCAGTAAAAGGTTACAGAGAACAGCTCCGCCCACAGTCATGCGGGACGGGGTCCAGCTGGCACAGTCAGAGCTCTGTCCTCGCTGTCCGTTCACCTCCGCCATAACCCCCGCCCAGCATCCCCTCCACACACTCCTCCACTCCACCCTGGGTCGCTGCCAAGACGCTACCACTAAACTTGGCAGTGAGGAGATAGAGAGAGACTGACGACATGTGTGGGTGTGTCGTGTTCTTGCGTCTCATTGGATTGATGTTACATCAGGGGAAAATAACTCACCTGAAGCCGGGATGTGATTCTTAAATGTAAACCTCACACGATCTTAGTCCCAAAAAGTGACATCAAACTAGGCTCACGTTTGGATGGACTGCAGTTCTTGTGCTGTGATTTCGAAATGATTTCGTAGTGAATGATATTGATAGACTCACCAAAGACTTGAAGGAAGCCTTCAAATTAAGTCAGTAAGATTTAAAAAACAAACTGAAAAAACTTTTTTATTGAGCACTAAGGATGCTTTAAATTGATCAAAATTGACAATGAAGACATTTATAATTTCACAAAATAAAAATTTCAAATCAATGCTGTTCTGTTGGACTTGAATTTATCATGGTTTCACAAAAATATTAGGCACCACAATTGTTTTCAATACTGTTTTTGAGCAGCAAATCAGCATATTAGAATGGTTTCTGAAGGATCATGTGACACTGAAGACTGGAGTAATGATGCTGAAAATCCAGCTTTGCATCACAGGAATAAATTCTTTTTTTTTTTTTTTTAAATAGAAAATAGTTTTTTAAATTGTAATAATATTTCACAATATTACTATTTTACTTTATTTGTTGATCAAATAAATGCAGCCTCAGTGAGCATAAAGACGCAAACACATAAAAAAATCTTACCGACCCCAAACAGTTAACTGGTTCTGATTTCAAGACTATAAGGAACTACATAGAAGAATGGATGGCTAAACCGGCACAAATAAACATCTAGTTATGAATGTATTCTTATTTAATTGTAGTTTTTGCTAATTATTGTTGCCACAGTGACAGTGATTTAATAAGTCATTACCAGCAGTATGACATTCACAATTCAGATCTGAAGGTCAATGTGCTTAGATAACCTGTCTTGATAGTGAATGCTTTAATAAATTACCTCAATAAGCATAGCACGCAGATGTATATGCACATTATGTTAGTTTTGTTTTTGTTTCTCATACATGTCCTACTTGCTTTTGTGTTCTTTTAGGAATACAACGGTGAGAAGACCAACAATGGCATCCACTACAGGTTACAGCTTCTCTACAGCAACGGTGAGACCCATACTGCTCCTCCAAACCCTTTCCATTTCCCATCAATAACAAAGACATATTGCGAGGCAGAGCGAGGCCTACTGTAAACGATATGTAACCACAATCATGCAACATGTCTCATCACATCTGGGAGAGTATTTGAGAGCTCCATCTGTTTATCCTGAGAGGAGTTCATGCTGTTGAACACATTTGCCACCCTTTCACAGTTTACGCTCATGTCTAATGTCATTCCACGCTACTCACCCACACAGACACGTTAAATATGGTCTCATTTGAGCTCTTAGTTCTTAGTAAGTATATACTGACTGGCCACATTTGTAAGAGCAGGTATGATGTTACACTTGTCAATATAAGTGGTTTACATTAATGCCAATGTATATGTACATTGGCATCACAGGAATAAATTATATATTAAAGTAGAAAACAGTTATTAAATTGTAATAATATTGCACAATATTGCATTTTTTACTGTTTCTGTGATCAAATAAATGCAGCCTTGGTGAACATAAGAAGCTTATTTCAAAAACAGTAAAAAAAAAAGTGTTACTATGTTTGCATAAAACTACTATGAACAATATATAGAACAACTTGTTGATATACACAGTCATAACCTACTTTAAAGTAACTTTCATTAATATCCGTATTAAACATTGGTACACTGTTCAGTGCTTAACAGATCTTCAGTCAAATAATTATCACCCAAAAACGTCTCGGTTACGTATGTAACCCTAGTTCCCTGATAGGGAACGAGACGCTACGTCAAACGCTGTGGGAACGCCCCTGCATTGTGCGTCATGAAGCACTTATGGAATCAGTCCAATAGAGAGATGAAACGTCATAGGCGGGTGACGTCATCGACCAGGAACTATAAAAGCACCCCAGAACACAAGCGCATTAGCTTCTGATAGGCCTGAAGGAGCGCTAACGGGAGTGCCGGGAGTATGGCGGAATGACGCAGCGTCTCGTTCCCTATCAGGGAACTAGGGTTACATACGTAACCGAGACGTTCCCTTTCAAGGGAACTTCGAGCTGCGTCAAACGCTGTGGGAACGCAAATACCCACGTCGCCATAGGACCAAATGACCGCCATGTGAAACTAGCGCACAGAGGACGAGAGCACCTGTGCCCCAGGGGTAGAGCTTAGGCCTAGGTCATAGAACCTAATAAAAGTATGCGGTGAAGACCATCCAGCCGCATCACAAACATCACTCAGGGAAACTCCTGACAATAAAGCTTTAGAAGCAGCCATACTCCTGGTAGAGTGGGCTCGAACAGCCAAAGGTGAAGGCTGGCCAGCCGACTCATAAGCAAGTGAGATAGCCTCAACCACCCACTTGCTCATTCTCTGTTTAGACGCAGGACACCCTTTCCTGGGTGGCCCGAAACATACAAATAGTTGTTCCGATTTTCTCCACAGGGCAGCTCTGTGGACATAGGCATCTAACGCCCTAACAGGGCAGAGTAAATTAAGTTTCTCCTGGTCCGATGACATAAATGGAGGAGGACAGAAAGCCTGCAGAACCGTAGGTCTAACAACATTAGTAGGGACCTTGGGAACGTACCGTGGTCTAGGATGCAGAAAAGCCTTAACCATGCCAGGCGAAAATTCCAGGCACGAGGGTGAAACCGACAGAGCCTGTAAATCTCCGATTCTTTTTAAAGAGGAGATGGCAAGTAGAAAGATAGTTTTAAAAGTGAGAAACTTCTCAGGAACTTCTTCGATAGGCTCAAAAGGAGCTAGGGAAAGACCTTCCAATACAACGGCCAGATCCCAGGTCAGCACCCTCGTACGAACTGCTGGCCCCAGCCTCAAAGTACCACGGAGGAAACGAGTTATAAGTGGGTGTCTCCCAAGAGAAACTCCACTAAAAGGGACGTGGTAAGCAGCTAGTGCCGCCACATACACCTTCAGTGTGGAGGGGGATAACCCTGTGGAGAAGCGCTCCTGCAGGAAATCCAGCACTGCACCCACTGGGCAGTTAACTGGGTCCTGCAGGTGTTCTCCACACCAAGAAGTGAAAAGTTTCCACTTCAAGGCATAAAGCTTCCTCGTGGATGGAGCTCTGGAGTGAAGAATGGTCTCAACAACCTCAGTTGAGAGACCAGAATCTATGAGCTGGGCCCCCTCAGAGGCCAAGCCCACAATTTCCACAGCTCTGGGCGGGGGTGAAATATCGTGCCGCCCGCCTGAGAGAGTAGATCCCTCCTGACCGGGAGCTCCAAAGGAGAGCCGTCCAGGAGAGAAATTAGGTCCGTGAACCATACTCGGGCCGGCCAGAACGGGGCTACTAATAGTAGGCTGAAACCGTCCCGGCGAACCCTCTCCAGAACTCCTGGTGGCAGAGCAATCGGGGGAAAGGCGTACAGGCGTGACCTCGGCCACGGCTGTACCATAGCGTCCAACCCCAGAGGGGCTGGAAGACTGATGGAGAACCACAGATGACAATGCGTGGTCTCCTTGGAAGCGAATAGGTCCACCTCGGCGCGACCAAAACTCAACCAAAGGAGCTCCACCACCTCGGGGTGGAGTCTCCATTCCCCCGGCCTCGGCCCCTGCCTCGACAGGGAGTCCGCTACCACATTTAAATACCCGGGAAGATACATTGCTCTCAGTGATAGTAGCTTCCCCTGGGACCACAGGAGGATCTGACGGGCCAACTTTTAAAGCCGGCGAGACCGCAGGCCCCCCTGATGATTGATATAAGAGACCACCGACGTGTTGTCTGACTGAACTAACACATGATAACCTCTCAGGTCTGCTAGGAAGTGCTTCAGAGCCTGAAACACCGCCAACATCTCTAGGCAGTTTATGTGCCAAGAAAGATGATGGTCCTGCCACAGACCTTGGACTGGACGACCACTCATGACCGCCCCCCACCCTGTGAGGGAAGCATCCGTCGTTAGTGTTACGAGACGACAAAGAGCCCCCAGCACCGGACCTTTGGACAGGAACCAAGTTTCTTTCCACATGACCAGGGCACGAAGGCAGCGCCGCGTGACTTTGATCAAGCGGAGCGGATTTCCCCGTGGGGAGAATCCCTTGGTCCTGAGCCACCACTGCAACGGTCTCATGTACAACAGGCCGCAAGGTAAAACGTTGGACGCTGCTGCCATCAGACCCAACAGTCTCTGAAACTGCTTCACAGTGAGTAGCTGGCCTAGCCTTACTTGTTTCACGGCTGAGAGAATCGAAGCGATGCAGGTCGGAGAGAGTTGCGCCCGCATCGAGACCGAATCCCAAACGACACCCAGAAAAGTGGTCTTCTGGGAAGGGGATAATACACTTTTCTTTGCGTTCAGCCTCAACCCCAACTTTCTGATATGAGCAAGGACGACATCTCGATGCCGAACTGCCATCTGCTCCGTCTGAGCTAAAATCAACCAATCGTCGATATAGTTGAGAATACGAATGCCCTGAAGCCTCAGAGGCACTAGTGCTGCATCCATGCATTTCGTGAAAGTGCAGGGAGATAAGGCTAGGCCAAATGGAAGAACCCTGTATTGGTACGCCTCGCCCCCGAAGGCGAACCTCAGGAACTTCCTGTGTTGTGGAAGGATGGAAATGTGGAAGTACGCGTACTTTAGATCTATCGTGACAAACCAGTCCTCGGATCTGATTTGAGACACGATCTGCTTGATAGTGAGCATCTTGAATTTTAGCTTCCCTACCGAGCGATTCAATAGGCGCAGGTCTAAAATTGGACGCAACCCCCCATCCTTCTTCGGAACGATGAAATATCGGCTGTAATAACCTGACTCCAAACTGGGAGGAGGAACCCGTTCTATAGCCTCCTTTTGAAGGAGCGTTTTCACCTCTTGTTCCAATACCAGAGCCTGCTCGGGGCCCACCACTGTGTGCAGAACCCCTCTGAATTTCGGTGGATGACACCTGAACTGGATAGCATAACCCTTTTCTACTGTCTGCAGGACCCAATGAGATATTCTTGGAAGGCTTTTCCACTCTGCCAGAAAATCTACTAAGGGTACCAGCCTCTCGAGACTGGCCTCTGGTGTAACTTGAGCAGCAAACACAGCGCCCTGTAACGGCGCACCGGCAGGGAACGACTGGTTTGACTGCTCTGAAACCCTCCTCAGAGGGAGCGAGCGTCCCTCAGGAAAGCGCTCGCTGGGACCGTCTAAGCCCCGGCATAAAGGCGGGGTTGGCAGAACAGCCCCTTGAGGGCACCGAGGAAGAATGGGCACCGTAAAGAGAGGTGAACTCCTTTCCGCCTCAGTGGGGACCACCCTCAACATCCTGAACGCCTCGGCGTCAGGACTTCTTCTTAGCCGAAGCCTTCTTAGACAATAACACTGTCCTCAGATCAGGCCTATTGCTAGAAGGCTTCGGCTGAGAGTGCCGCACCTGAGCCCACTGTCCAGCAGGGGGAGCACGAGACGCGACACTCTGCTTCTACTGCGCTCTATGGGATGAGCTTGTAAACGGCCGGGGCTGCTCCCGCCCAGCAGCCCCAGAGACGTGATTTTTTAACGGGAGAAATTTTTTGAAAGCTGCAGCTTGTTTTTTCTCTTCCTGGAATTTGTCCATAACAGAATTAACAGCTTCGCCAAATAACCCCGAAGGAGAGAGAGGAGCATCTAAAAGAAAAGTTTTTTCTTTCTCTTTCATATTAGTTTGATTTAACCAAAGATGTCTTTCTGCGGCCACCAGAGCTGCCATAGATCGACCCACTAGCTTGGCTGATTCTCTGGTGGCGCGCAGGGATAAATCAGCAGCCTGACGCAGTTCTCGAACTACGTCAGCAATGACTTCCTCACTCTCACTCACGTCCTTTAGCAGGTCAGCCTGGTATGCCTGCAAGATTGACATTGTATGCAAGCATGACACAGCCTGACCTGCAGCCGAATACGCTTTACCCACCAAAGCAGATGTATTTCTGAGGGGCTTGGTGGGTAATACCGGTGTCTTAAAAGATGACGCCGCCTCGGGAGAGAGATGGCTCGGCGTGGAGGCTGCACACATGACGGCAAAAATCTTTCATCTAATTTAGACTAGAAACAGACTCCTGTCTAGTCACTGGCCACTCAATACTGAGTTTATCAACAGCCCTAGTCAATACCTCCATTAATTCATCACTTTCGGGAGTGTGGGGTGGCGAATCCTCCACCTCTCCCTCAACACTGACAACATCCAGCTCCTCAGAACTGGATAGCTGCAGTGTTGATGCCTCAACCCGAGCGGAAGAAACCACAGCGCGTGCTTCCGAACTCGGGATTGAGGCACTGGATTTCACAGGTGAAGGGAGAGATAAGGCAGCGCCCGTCTCAACCCCCGCTGAGAGATCCATCTGCGATCCCCACGATAATTCCCGCCGCTCTGCCTCAACAGAAGCGGGACCCGAACCGTGGGGAGCGCGCACCGAACCGCTCTCCTCAAAGAGCGCTCGGCGGGAGCGGAGCGTCCTTAACGGCAGACGCTCGCAATGCTCACAGTCAGCTCCCTCGAGATATATATATATATAAATTGTTTGTGTGGTGCAGAGTATGTAGGACAGACAATATCACACAGGGACAGATTCACATGTAGCGCGACTGAAGGCACAGAAGCTAATGCGCTTGTGTTCTGGGGTGCTTTTATAGTTCCTGGTCGATGACGTCACCCGCCTATGACGTTTCATCTCTCTATTGGACTGATTCCATAAGTGCTTCATGACGCACAACGCAGGGGCGTTCCCACAGCGTTTGACGCAGCTCGAAGTTCCCTTGAAAGGGAATTTTAATTATGTTATCATATGTCAACATATCATGTTGTTTTAAACCCGTATGACTTTCTTTCTTGTCAACAACAAAACGAGAAATGCTGGTTGCGTTTTGTTTCATATAGTTACAATGAATTAGGTCTGAAGCTTTCAAGCTTCAAAAAGGATGAAATAATTATTTTGAGTTGGATCTTTTCAATAAATCTGTTCAATCTTTTCACAAAATAAGATTGATTCCTTCATGAATCTGACTGATGCATTCGATTTGGGTTTGTAATGACATTAGTGTGAATAAATGAAGTGAAGTTAAATTCCTTTGATGTACATCTAAACAGTTAGAAATGCCACCTTGAAATATTTGAAAATTAAAATGAAAGTTATCATAAAGTGTGACTCAACTCAAGATGTATGCTATAAGAAGATTCAGAACTAAAGACTTAATACAAGACTGTTCTCTTCTCCTGCTCTCCGTAGCGTAATGCTAACAGCTAGTGATGAGTGATTTGTCTATAGATGTAGATTTTCTGTCATCCACCAGAACAGAGACAGCAGGGCAAGAGAAAAGCAAGCTCTCACACTTTAAGACAGGAAGATCATAAATAATAGAAAAACTGAGCTGAGTTTGTTTTTGCTAAGAAGTGTTAGCGGAATAGCTCAGTCAGCACGACAAACATAACAGAATGCACATAAACGTACTGTGGGGAAAAGAATAATAAAACAAATTAATTTCCAAGATTTTCATAAGAAATTAGAAAATTCACTTTTCAAAACAATTGGGCTCTGCGTTTTGTGGCTGGCTTTCTGTTTTGTTTGCTCAAAGAGCCTTTTAATTTGAACACACACTTGTATTCCACAAGTATTTGTGTTGAAATATGGCACATTGGATTTTCTTTTATCATACAACTGAGCAGGATTGCATTAAATGCAGAGCATATGAGAACATTTTTGTGTCCAAGATGCATGGATTTGTGTCTAATATATATTTATTCCATTTAAACTTGTAGGTATCAGGACAGAACAGGATCTGTTTGTTCGATTAATAGACTCCATGACTAAACAGGTAAGTACTTTTTTTGCAACGTTTTTTTTTTAGTTGTTGTTGTTGTAGTTGAAATTCTTCTCCACTCCGAAAGTTGCATTGTAAAGTGTATAAAATGTAAATCTCACCAGATAATGAGTTAATAACTAAAATTAATTACATTATATTATAAAACATATTATAAATAATTACAAATAATTAAACTACAATAAGTATATCCTACCTTGCCCGGATACATACATACTCACGTTAAGCGGTATGTGCTAATTTAGCAAATTTCAACTGCTTGATTGTTCTATCGTCGATAGATGTTAACTATATTAGCACCCGATTTATTAAAAGTTGGATATATAGTGGTACATCCTAGTTTACCTGCGTACATACAGTATCCTCACGTAAAGCAATATACTCTATTGCAAATATTGGTTGCGTGATTGTTTATATAATTGAAAACTGTAAACTCTATCATCACACAGCTCTCAATAATAATAATTCATTTATATAGCACTTTTATCAACACTCAAAGCCCTTTACGTATGGATGGAGGGAATTTCCTTAACCACCACCAATGTGCAGCATCCACCTGGGCTGCATTTCCCAAAAGCATCGTAAGCCTAAGTTGATCGTAGAGACCATTGGTGGCAATTGTTCTACGATCAACTTAAGCTTACGATGCTTTTGGGAAACTCTGCCCTGGATGATACGACGGTAGCCATAGTGCTCCAGAACGCCCAGCACACACCAGCTTACTGGTGGAGAGCAGACAGAGTGATGCAGCCAATCAGTATTTATATGGGGATGATTAGGAGGCCATGATGATGGACAGGGGCCAATGGGTAAATCTGACCAGGATGCCGAGGTTACACCCCTAACTCTTTTTCGAAGGACATCCTGGGATTTTTTATGACCACAGAGATTCAGGACCTCGGTTTAAAGTCTCATCTGATTAACGAGTAACGAGAATATAAATCCAATTTATATCCAACTGCATACATACATGTAAAGCAATACATAGTATATAGCAAATCTCAACTGCTTAACTTTTTATTTCGTCGCAAAATATTACTTTATTATTAACCATTTCTTTATGGATAATTATGTCCAAGTTTTTCCTGCATAAATACAGTACATTCGCATAAAGCGATACTGTATAACAAATCTCAACCGCTTGATTGCTTGTATTGTTGCAAAATGTAAATTATATTAATGTCCAGATCTAAACTGCGTGTGACTATAAGGCATGGACATATTAAGATATTCTTAACATTAAGATTATGATTTTCTAAAAAGCTTAGAAAATGCTTTGAAACAGCATGTATTGTGAAAATGCTATACACATAAATTTGAGATGATTTAAAGTGCATCTGATATGAACCCCACGTGCAAATAAAAGTGCCATTAGAGATGCCTCTCATTCCCCGAACTCAGTTCTGCACCTGCGTTCTTCATTCCGTCATAAAATGGACCAGACCTCAACCCCCTCCGGTCTTCACATGGCCTATCCTTTCCCCAGCCCAGCAGGTCCCACTGTCACTGCGTGTCAGCCTGTCTCAGATCAATATGGCAACCAGTTCCTCGACAAAGCATCAACCCCGGAGACCAATCAATAGGCCTTAATGTAGCTGCAGAGCCGACACGCTGGAGACAATAATCCTTCCGACGACAAAAAAGGGCTGTAGCTGTGCGCGCCCGTAAAATCCTTCTCCCTACCCGCGCACACAGTCTTTACATATGTGCATCAACAGCAAAGCTGCAAATATCGATTGAGAAAAGACATGTTTTTTTCTTCTAATTGAGAATACGAGGGATAAGGATCTTGGTTGAGCTATGCTGCCTCCAATTTAAACATTTTCCCAAAATTAATTTAGCAAAATAGCTTTGTTCTACTAATCAAATTATTCCTTGTAAGACGAGATGACTTAATTAAAGTACCAGGAAAGAGTGTGTTTGGAGTTCATGGAAGAGTTGTAACACTATTCTGTATCGCTGGAGTCAGACGTGCTTGAAGACCTGGGGTGCGGCCACTACTATGGCGCCAGCGATGTGAATCAAGAACGATGATATATAAATATCGACCCGATCCACCTCCCGACCCCCTCCGATACCAAATCCCCTCCCATCCCCCAAAATTGGAGGATGGTGATGAAGAGGACGAGACTTTCATAGGCAGCGGAGGGAAAGATCAATAATGTAGAAGTGGTCGTTATCCTAAAAGTATTGTTCCCTAGGGCGTTGGGTCAACCCCGTCTGGCTGACTGACCAGAGTCGAGTAAGATGGAGGATAGTTTGAGGTGGATTGTGTTTTGCGTTCCTTATGTGTGTGTGTGTGTGTGTGTGTGTGTGTGTGTGTGTGTGTGTGTGTATGATGGATTCATCTTTACCGGGGATTGGGATGAGGTCTGGTTGGAAGTCCTTTAACTTCCTTGATATTCACCGATCATTCGTCATTCAGGCCAGGCATGACAGCCCGATGACGGATGGCTGGGAGGAGGCCTCTCTTTCGGGGCCTGGCTGGCCATCTGGCTGCTCGGGTTGGATGCTGATGGGGAGAATGGGAAGATTGTTACTCCACATGAGCCCCAGCAGAGTCCCCCTCAGATCGCTGCATACATCCAACTGTCGATGACCAGATTTAGCTTTAAGCATATGTTAAAGTTGTCAGCATGCTTCGAACCAAAAACATGACTAATGACCAGGTGTCAACATCCTAAACATTTATCTTGAGCAATCGCTGGTTTCAGGATGAGCTAAAGGAGGGCTCAGCCAAGTGTCAAAAAGATTTTTAAATAGTAATCACTTTAGTGAATAATATCTTCCAAACGACACTACCACTATTTTTTTTTATAAATATTTTTATTCAGCAAGGACTCATTCACTTGATCAAAATTGACTGTACAGACATTTGTTACGAAAGTTTTCTATTGCAAATAAATGTTCTTCTTTTGAACTTTTTATTCAAAGTGTCTGGAAAGAATGTACCATGGTCTCCTCAAAAATATTAAGCTGCACAACTGTTTTCAGCATTGATAACTATAAAAGAAATGTTTCTTGAGCAATAAATCAGCATATTAGAATGATTTCTGAGGGATCATGTGACACTGAAGACTGGAGTAATGATGCGGAAAATTCAGCTTTGCCACACAGGAATAAAGGCATTTTAAAGTATATTGAAATAAAAAACAAAACAAATAAATTGCTGTAGGGTGAGCACATTCAATCACTTCTGGGATAAGTTGTCACATTGTATTTAATTAACTCTTTTATATAATTGTTCAATAGTTTTTTTGGTAGCCAACACTTTATGGTATGTGACTACATAAAAAATACTTTTAAAAATAAATAAACCCTGGGAAATGTTCACTGGTGTAAAAGTGTGACAACCAGCCCCGGTCAGCTCTGCCTAGTATAAAAAGTAATATGCAATATCTTTCTGCTTAACTTTGTATATTTAGCAATAACATGCATTTGTCTCTATTTATTCCTTTAGGCAATCCTTTATGAAGGCCAAGACAAAAACCCAGAGATGTGTCGCGTTCTCCTCACCCATGAGATCATGTGCAGGTCAGTTCATATTTACCTCTCATTTCCTAAGACAAGATCCTGAGACCTCTATAACAAGCACAGCTCTTCTCACATTCAAAGCACTAACATATTGAACACAACACAAAGTATCTTTCAATGCCTTATTAATCCCTTTTTTATTATTTAATGTGAAAAAAAGTATTACGCTTCATATTACTGATCACGATCCACTATCGCTGCATGAGAGAGGCTTTAGAAGAATATTAACATATGGTTTGGGAGTTCAGCTCACGGGTGTACCGCAGGGTTGCATAGGTTGGCCTACACGATTCTTCCCGCTCCACTGTGAAGTCCTACAGGGCTTTCCTCATTACATTGACCTTAATGCAGTGTAATTATGCGTTCACAGTGGGCTCGCGTGGTTGGAGGCCTGGATAGAGGTGTGTTGTCCATGAATTTTTGCCTGATGGCTATTGGAGGGGGTATGGACCAGTAGGGGAGCAGGGCTGGGGGGTCGAGGAAGTTAAGGGGGCTCAGATGCTGATGTCCTGGCTGACAGGGGGCTGACCAGGTGGGGATCTCAGAGTTAATAATGTAGAAAGGGAAAATTATTGGGTTTTGTTTGGGACCCGGGGCCAGTGTGAGACAAAAATCCTCCAATGCGGCAAGAAGACAAAAATAATCAGAATACCGATTGGGGCTGCACGATATAGCAAAATAAAATTGATATTGTGATATGACTTAGTGCGATTTTCAAATGCAGGCTGCAATTTAATTAAATAAATGTATACCATGTTCTTTCTGAATACTCGTTTCTTATTAGCTGGAAGGTGTGCAATAAAACATTTTAATTCATAGGTAGTTCCAAGACAGTTTAATCACCGTTCTAGATTAAGGTGCTGCTTTAATTGAAGCGATGCCCCACGACTTTTATTAATAAATTAGCTTCATTACTGAATTGTAACATTATATTACTCCGTAAGGATATTGTAATGTCGCTGTTTTTGAAGTAATTAAAGGTTCAGTGTGTAAGAATGACATTGACTAGTGGTCGAAATAGGTACTGCAGTAAAATTCAAAATATCGGAGATCGTCGTTTCTCCCGCCACCTACTCCTCAGACTGGACAGCGCTCACTCGGGTTGCCAGTTTGAGCACACGTAACAGGAACAGTTTCACAGACCAAAACAAAAACAAACATTCTAGACTGGAAACGCACATTTCAAAGTAAAATAACTGGCTGTAGAAGTGTTTTTCAGAGAAACGAGAATGTGAACTTAGCATGTTTCCTAAATATCTGCAAACATATTATGGTATTTTTATGCTTTAGTAGAGTGAAAAAGTTACCTACAGCACCTTTAAACTCATAGCTTCATTGCTAGTAGAGAGACGCTGCACAGATGCAGGTAATTCACCCGCACATCTCTCTCTCTCTCTCTCTCTCTCTCTCTCTCTCTCTCTCTCTCTCTCTCTCTCTCTCTCTCTCTCTCTCTCTCTCTCTCTCTCTCTCTCTCTCTCTCTGTCTCTCAATAGGCTAATTCATTCAAATCAATGTTATAATTCAATCAAATAAATGTAACCTATACTTTATCTAGGTTTCTGATTTAAAGCGGACAGAATAATTAATTTCAAAATATTTCTATTCAAGTTATCTGGTGAAAATTCCTGTACCTTTTCATATCTCAATATATATTGCAGAAAAACACAACAGTCATGCAGTGTCAGATTTTTACAATATCTTGCAGCCCTACTATCGATGCAGTTTGCGTCCAATATTTTTATATATTTAATTAATGCTAATGTTCTTTGCTTTGCTCTGACGGAGATTTGCCAAGAACAGAGACAGTCAATTATTATGGGGAGCATGTCGAGTTATTAAAGTGTTGATGGGAATTTCAACACATTCCGAATCATTAAGATGGACTTTGCTAATTATGTTCATCACTGAAGTGATTCCATCTGGCTGCCAACAGCGCTACATAAATCTCACAAATACTTTACCCTATAAAGTGGACATCATCACTTCCAGAAAACTCACCTGTTTTATGCCACACAGCACTGGATGTTGGGTATTCTGTGCTATTTTCTCCCTCAAGGAACCAGGCTTTCTTGTAGATGATTTCGATACAGGTTCCATTTCCATAATGTTGGCTCAGTTTGAGTTGGTCATTATGTGATTGAGTGTGATTATTAACTGCCTCCCCTGATGAATGGTGTGTTTCCATTCGCTAATGAGAGCGAGATGAGAGATATTTCCCCTGTCTCTCACTCCCAGGTGATAGAACTCTTTATCAGGGCCCTGATGGAGTCTGCCTCACCTGCAACACCCATCAACAGACTGAAAGCTCAGCAGCTGTTCATGGCAAACTTGATGTTCTTGTCCCAGACGTGAGGATGGGTGTCCTATGGTCCCTTTCAGGTTTAATAAATAGCGCTTGTTTTGGAAATGATTTCCTTTGTGTGGTAAATGAGCTTAGCAATCAACTTTGACAGATCAATTGGCATCTCTTATAAGCAGTTACAATATTTCCTTATGAACATACAGACACCAAAAATTTGAAAGAATTTTGTTCTGAGTTTTAGCTGGTTTGCATGGCCCCATTAGCTGCTTGGTAACCATTCAAAATGAATTTGCTTCTATTGACAAAACAATTTTTACAAAAACCCAGAGATGTGTTGTGTTCTCCTCACCCATGAGATAATGTGAAGGTCAATTCATATTTACCTATCATTTCCTAAGACAAGATCCTGAGACCTCTATAACAAGCACAGCTTTTCTCACATTCAAAGCACTTTCAATGCCTTATTAATTTCTTTGTTTATGTTTTAATGTGCGACAAGTATTACTCTTCATATTACTGATCACAATTCACTATCGCTGCATGAGAGAGGCTTTAGAAGAATATTAACATACCAAATAAATTAAAAAGGGAGGTTTTTTTATATTATTTGTTATATTTTCCCTGTCTACTGCCTTTGAGGGTTGGGTACTGTGTCCACCAACCAATCACTCTGTCGTTTGCGGCTTCATTGGCTAAAATATTTTAATGTGGTAGGTGGTTCTACATTTTCGAGATTCAGACTACAAGTAAATGGATTGCTTAAACAGAAATGTTTGATTTACAAATGACAGTGTTTTTTTTTTATTGATGGAAATAATATGCCCCCAAAAATCAAATCAAATGTGTAAATTTAGCTTCTTAACTGAAAAGTTAAAAGTTAGAAAGAGTCTGGTGTTCTCCGTAATGTACTGTACAAAGGAATTTGTCATGGGACAGGACTTGTTTGCCTTCAACCATTCAAGGTCCTTCCTGGTCATCCCAATGACTTGAAATTGGCACTTCAGAGTCTCCAAATGAGGCATCGCAGCAGATAGTTGGCATGGCGCATCTACAAACTCATGGCGCGCGATGCACAGTGGGCACGGACTGGTCTCTGTCCGCCAGCCTGGATGAGGATGCTGTGTTGGAGAGGTCTGTCATCGGCTCTCACCCTCCAGTCAGGCAGCCTGGTGCATATGATTAGCCCTGGCTACATCCTCTCTGTGCCTGACTGGGTAATTACAACACTTGCCCTTTGAAAACAAGCCCTCTATTGACATCCATTCTCTCTGTCCTTCTCTATCGTTTCATGTCTTATCTTACCCCTTCAGCATGTTCCATACTATCTGATGTTAGTCTTAAGATTCCCCAGGGAAGCTTTGAAGGCTGTTTTTTTATATAAGCCTCGCTCTGATATTGCACCCTCATCCGATAAACTCAACTTTCTAGTTTTTGAGTTAATCTACTTCAGGATACCAGGGGTCCGTCTGGTGGACTAGTGAGGGCCACTGTGGAGATAGCAAGCTGAGTAAGTAGCTCTTAAAGCATCTGTTCCTCAATCTATGTCTAATCAGTAGGTACCTCTCTACAGCCGCACAGCTTGTCCTGTGCTTATGTTTGGGGCTCAAGGTTGGAGCCGCATTTGTTTCTTGGTTCTGGCCCTTCGTCATTAACCAAGCCAGGGCTAGCCTGCTCAGACCCTGGAGGGAACGCCATTAAGGCCACATTACGGACGCTCCGCCAAGGTTTGTTTTTGCGAACGGGGGCCCGGGCCTCCCTCTGGACCTGGCTGTGCTCCTGGGGTCCAGTTTGTTTATAACACTTCTTTCGCAGTTTGAGGAGGTTGTCACCACAGCCTCACCATTGGGTTTCCAATGCTAATTGGTCTCCTGGAAGTTTGCTAATGGTTCCAAGTAGCTGGGGGAATAAATTATGGTGGTGCGCACTATGGCAACAGTCACACACACAAAGAACTGGAAAACAAGGAAACGGTTTATATTTTTTCAGGTTCTTAAAGATCAAACAATGTGATAAATGATTCATAAAGTCAGATCATTTTGCATTCAGTGGCTCTAAGTGAGGATTATTTGTCAAATGGCAATCTAATGCATGACAGCATGAAGCAAGTAGGATGAATATATCAGGAGTCTTAGTGGTCGGAAAAATCCATACAATATGATTTGAAGTTATTGCTTAGCTAATCTTAATCGAGGGTAAGGATTTTTTTGTTTAAGCATCTACTTCATCATTTTATCAAACTGTGCAGAGAAAAATGGAGTAGGTACACCAACTCGATGTCTCCCGCCTATTCGGGGGTGCTGCTGCTTCATGATTAGTTTTGATTATGCTTAGTCATCGTTCAAAAAAAATATTTTCTTTAAATATGTTATATTATAAAATATTATATTACATCATATTTGTAAGAATATATATATATAAATTATACAAATTTTACATTAACATAAATAAACATTAAATAAAATATTTACTTTTTTTTCTTTAAATATATTCTTAAGTGTAATATATAATATTTATATGCGATACTATATTTAAGGGAAAAATTATTTGGGATTATTTATTATATTATAAGGCCCAAATTCTTAGGGCTATTGCTGTATCTTGCTGCAAAAAACTAAATCCTGCAGGAAGCTCTACTGCAACACTATTTCTCTTCTGACTGATGATCTCAAGCTGATGAGATTAAACTTAATTGGAACCATTTTCACAAAGCAGGCGGCACCAGTGGTCTCACCAGTTTGGTTGGCAAGGGGTGAATGGGCAAGGCGGGATGTATTTAGGGGAACCACATGCCACCAGATGAGGTGCCAGCCTGGGGCGAGGGCATGGGCAAGGGCAGAGGTGATGACAGTGTCGGAGAGGAGCATTTGGGAGAGAGCCGCTGCACCAGGACTTCTCTGGGTGCTGTCCAAACTGTCAGAGGCTGGCTGAGTGACCTTGGCGGGGGCCCAGCCCAGCTGGAGCACAGGGCGAGAGGAGAAAGAGGGCGACCTGTCAGGCAGCCACCAGCTTGAGAAAGACTTGCCGGTCACCACATAGCTCTATCCCTACCTCTCAAAGACCAGAGCATTTCTTTTAAGCATCAAAGCAAATCTCTTTTCTTCTGTGGTCTTTCAGAGCTTTCTTTGGTTCCAAATCAAGTCACTGTTCTCAAATTTTGTGTTTAAAAATCTAATTGAACATCAAGCTGGTTGACAAAAAAAAAAAAAAAATCACTTTGCTCTCTAAAACAAGAGTAAATATAACCCCAATCATAAAAGTGATTATTATGTATGTTTAATACAAAATGTGTCATCCAAATATATTATTATATTATGTATTCTTTGTAAATACACGTTAAAATTGAGATTATTATGCAACTAATTGCACATTATAATGTTGAATGTTTGAGTCTATTGACATCCGATGTTTTTGGTGTTGATTCAATATTGGTACTGAGGTCGCAGTGGCTAGTATTGCACCAAAACATTTTGATATCGATCCAACCCTATTAGAACGGCACGTAACTTATGTCTTTTATGCATTTCAGCCGGTGTTGTGACAAGAAGAGCTGTGGAAACCGAAACGAGACGCCATCTGATCCTGTCATCATTGACAGGTAAGAACATCTTTTATCTTACTCTTGCCCTCCAAAATGAAAAGACGTCTGCACCCTCTGGCACCTGGATATTTTATTAATGTCCATTTTGGGGGTAAAACCTCAATCAGACTAGTGAGTGAAAGATCATTTGCGAAGTTTGTATACATATTCTCCTCTTGAGAAATGCACCTCTCACAGGGATTCATGTGTAGATGGAGTGATAGGATTCTGAAACATTTGGAGATATTGAATATATTGCATATTTCTCATCCCTTTTGCCTCTTCCCCCCCTGGGTTAATGCCACATGTTTTTACTTTTTAGGTTTGCTAACTGCTTATTCCGTTCTGAATACGTTTCTAAAACTCTTTACCCTGTTGACTGGACTTCTACCCACTAAAAGCATCTGTAGGGAGGTGCTGTAATGGCTGGAATGGAGTAGACGAGATTGTGTGAGAGAGTGTGCACTTCCAAACAGGACAGCAGTGAGAGTGTCCTCCTTGGGAACAGGGGTCATTACCAAATCCATGTTGGCTCATTAGACCGGCCTTGGAGCGTATCCAGCGGACAGAAGTGAAGGGAGCCGGAAATCAGTGACCCTCCCTCTTTCTCAACACACACACACTTACAAAAGTGCGTACGCTCAACCACACACGAAATCTTCTCACCTCTAGCTGCCATGGAGTGCATCTGATTGGTGTAAGGTCCGAACCTGCAGAGATGATGTCACCTTTTCATGCTCTCTGTGTCTTTTATGGAATGTACCATTATTTAGCCGCTCAGTAAATGACAAAACCCTGCAGCCATTATTGCATCCACGCCGGCAAACAAACTACCAATAATGGCAATTTACTAACAACCGACGGGGCGAGAGAACCATCAAAGGCGCGACAAAATACGACAAAAGCGTGTGCGAGAGCGTTTGAATTTTTCATCTCTCTACAATGAGGCTGATATTGCCATCTGAAATGTTTCCTCTGGGAGTAGTCTGAATGAATGGCGCTACGTGGGGGCTGAATCGCTGATGTCTAGCTTGTGTGTGTGTGCCAGCCACATCCGAACTCCTCATTACGCTGACCAAAACCTATTCTAAAGTGTTTACGGGTGACAGCGGATGCGTGTGATTTAAGGCGGACCGGTCCATACGACTGCATTTTAGCGCCCTATTAAGATGGGCAGTATTTATAGGAGCGCCGCCCTGAGCTCCTTAAACCAACAGATAAATCAGTTCGGTGCGAGGGGCTGCCGCCGGCCCACCATGCAAATCAGCTGTAGCGCCCGTCACTGTAAAAGGCTTAATGACGGCCATTCATTCTGCGCTCCACAATCTCTACCTTTGTTTCAAGCACAGATCTGCTCTGTAAATCAAGACCTGCTGTGCACGGCTGTGCGGCCCCATGCATCACAACTAAGAGCCCTCGGACGCACACGCGCACGCTTGCATTAGCACAGCCAGGCCTGGTGGCATTCAAAGGAATCATTTTTCACCCCTGCCTCTCTGTTAGTTTGGTCTCATCAATTTTGCCCCATTGATCGTGATGTTTACTGCTAATGGAGACGATAAACAACAACAAACAAAAGAGCTTCACTTGATTCTTTTTGATTTCGGCCCATTATCACCTGTCACAGGAAATAAGGCAATTACGGGAACACAGTCACTTCCTGTCCTGTTTCAGCTTTGTAAATGGGAGTCTATTCACTTGTTAAGGGTTAAGCAGGGGTCAGAAAGGTCAGGGGTCGTATCTCACTACCCCTTTACTTACACAAAACGGGAAGCACTTGCATTACATGCCATTTATAGATCAAGAAGTAATCAGGCAAGAGTAAATTTGTGATGGGCTGAATGAAATATTGCTCCGCAAGCTTTAAAACAGGTGTTAGTACAAGCTAATTTTGCAATTAGATTGTCCAGAGAGTTCTCTTAGTTGGACAATAAATTGTGCGGCGCTGTCAGTGCTTAGATGGGTTCGGTCTAATTACCTCCTTTTTCCTCTCAACCATCCAGCCTCAAACATGATCATCATAATTCGCTTCTATGCTTTTCATTTTGAGTCATGCGCAAAGAGAGAAATGAGATGAGGGAAAAGGGTTAACATCCATTTCCATGTGACCTTCCTGACCTTTGCTCCATGTCTATGTTCACCATATCCTTTTATCTCTTTATCAGGAAAGCATGTTTTCACGAAGGTCCTATAGCATAGAATAGTAGTGTGAAAGTGAAGGGAAAGACAGTTGTTAAGATGTGTGTGCATGTTTGCGTTGAGTGGAGCACAAAAGTCTGAGACCACATTGAAAATCTGGCAGAAAAAAATATTTTAAAGGAAAGATCAATTTTTGTTTTCACATTTTTACTATTTTGATAATATAATTTGTTTAAAAAAAAGCATTAGAAAAATGGGGGAAAAAATATCATTTATATTTAAGATTTTAAAAATATATTTATAATATTAACTACAATATTACAAATAAGGAAAATTAAATGCATTTTGTTTTAATGTTTAATAAATTAAAACAAAACAATTATTTTAATATATAGTTATTCATATTGTTAATATTTACATTTTATTTTTATGTAATACACAACAAATATTTTTTAATTAATAGTACAAAATAGAAGCATTTTCACAACTGGTCCTTCTCTAAGGAGTTATCCCTCTGCTTTATTATTTATATGTGTGCTTGTGTCAAAACTTAACCCTGTGTTTGTCTGTTTGTGTAAGATGGTCTGTTTGTGTGGGATTGTATATACAAATGAGCTTATGTGTCTGAACTTCAGCTTAACCCTTAGTTTGAATGTTTGTATGTGATAGAACTGTGTGTGCGCTTTGTACGTGTATGCGCATGTCTGTGTCAGAGCTTAACCCTGTGGGGGTGGCTGCTGGTTTTTGGTTATCAGCCTCTCTGGACTCTTCCCAGCAATCGCGTTCTATTGATCGAGCTGCGCGCCCATCGGTGCCGGCCAGATTAAGAGTATAGATTTGCAATAAAAGAAGGACATTACTGGGCAGCCTGGGTAAAATTGAAAAAAATGATGAGCTCTTGGAAGTGGAGATGAGTCAGAGGCAGAACAGAAGGGTGTTAAAGAGGCAGATTTTATGTATGTGTGTGTTAGAGACACATTACAGGCGGACACTGTACATGTATGACATTATAGACTCAGGACCAGGAAGTCTTAGCTCGTTTTAATGTGCTTTAATGTGGAAAATTAAGAGGAGTGATGCAGCTATTTTATTGATTCATTATTTTTAGGGTAATAATTTGCAGTCATTCTTAGCTGTCACAAAAGCAGCATTTTATTATCATATAAAAACACTTAAAGGTGAAGTGTGTAATTTCTGCACAACTAATTTTAACAAATGGAGTTTGTCACTCCTCCTGACTGACATCGGTAAATTAATGTTTGCCAAAAAATATTGTTCAAGTGTTTTAGGTTAGATTCACACTAGGACAGGGGGACCCGTCTCACCCCCTATTCCGCTCTCATACACACTTCTGTGGAATAGAAAAGGAAAAACATGGGAATGGAAAGAAAAAGGGAAAGAGAGAGTGAGTTTTGAGTTTTCTGCAGTAGCATGGCTGTAGCCCTGGTGGTGGCACTCTGATAAAAACAGTGACAGATGCAGGTGAAATGAGGCCAGTCGCCATGACGATGTGGAGCGTAAAGTTCCCATAGCCATTCTCGAATGGTCATCTCTCATTAACCCTGAGTCTATTGAGCCGTTTTTACCCAAAGCACCCCCATCAACCGTAGAAGCGATTGCGAACACAATCATTCCTGTGCTTTTAGCCTGGACTTTAAAAGTTATTATGTTTTTTGTGCCTTTTCTGTATAGTAAATGTCAAGAGATGACAGGAAATGATGGAAGAATTGGATAATGACGCTTTGCGGGTCAATTGAGACCCATCACAATTACATTGCGATCGCAATAAAAAAAATCCCCAACCTTACACCACAGCTCAATGAGTCTTGGGCCACGATTCCAATACATAACATATCTTACAATGTCAGCACTAATTTTGCAACCACGACCTAATGTGTACGTGTGTTTTTATCATAGCCGTAACACGATGATGACCTTGAGTGGCCGACTGAGAGGATTGAAGGGAAATGCGACAGTCGCTGTTTGACTGTAGACCTCTCCTCTTACACGCGGGCTATCTGTTTCAACTCTCGCTACACCAGCAACACAGCCAGGCCTACAAATAGAAAGCCACACAACCACAAGCATCTTCCCTCTCGGTTCTGTTGTTACAGGCTCACCCTCTGCCACACAAGCCTCCAACAGAAGGTTAACTCACTGTAACTTATCTGGAGCACCAGCTTCCGCGTGTTTACTGTCTTGTTGTTGCAGTATCATCCATGTGTGCCAATAAGACTTGTGCACCACATATGAAGACTTTCACTTTAGAAAAATCTCTTTCACTTTATATACCGTATAAATATATATATTTATATATTGCATGCTCTAATTGAATATCTGAGCATTTTTAGGTATTTGTTCGTGCAGTTTTAATTCATTTGTAATTAAAATAATTTAAGCTTTCAATTTTTTATTTTGTAACTTTATTTATTTTTTACATTAATTTATTTTATTTATTAAAATATTTTAATTAATATTTGTTGATTTTTAATTTTTATTTATTTTAATATAATTGTATTTATTTATTGAGGATTCAATTACAAACATTGTTTATTTTCCTAATTTTTCTCATAGAATGTCTGTTTTTTTCTCAGTTAAAAAAATGGATTTTTTTCTCTTTTCTCATTTTTCTCATGGAATCTCATTATTTAATATTTTTTATTGCTTTAATTTTAAATATTTAAAAAATATTTACTTTTTTTGTTATATGCATCTAGCTAAAAATGTTCTTCATACCAGAAGCTAAGCTATTCAGTAAATAAGGGTTAGACAATGTAATTGCAAGGTTAAGAGCAAACATTTGTTCCTCTTCGCTGCTGACATTTTCCATACATGTAAAGAGCTTTGTGTAAAAGTTCTGCACTTCTATTTCTTCACTTAAAAACAGATGAAGCAGCCGTTGAGGCTAGCAGGAGTTATAGCAGAGTGAAGGGCATCTGTAGTGCCTGTTTACTGCTCTCTATGGGGAAGTGTTGTGTTTGCATCCAGAGCCTGAGGTGAGATGTGTCTGGGAGCCTGTGGGTCCGACAACTGTAGGCCCAGGCACAGTCACAGCCTGCAGAACGGCCCCGGGGCCTGCAGAGATGGATATGCTCCTGAGGGCCCACTCTGATGGAGAAAGGCATGAATAAAAGTAGGGGGAAAACTCAAACAAAACAACGACTACGCATCTGTCAGTTCTTACACCATTATGCTGGTTTTCATGCCTAACAGTTCAACTCCTTTAGGGATGCTGTTAGATGCTCTGAGCAAGAATCTCCAAACAGCCAGGTGAGCATCCAGTGAATGGCAGAGTGTGTTTGGGGTCATGGGAATCTGATCGCCCCCCCCTCCAGCAAATGTGGAAGTGTTGCAGCTAAATCCACCCCTCCAGTGCCTGTCACTAATGCTAGCATTATCCCTCGCTACCCCTCTGCGAGGGAAAAGCTATCGATCGTTTTTTCCTCATCCCTCTGTCGACATATCGCTGCCTCCTGTGGGTCTCAAAGAAGGAACGCTGGGTGCTGTGTAATCTGGGAAAGTAAACACAGGCAGGGGCCCTCTTAGCCACGCCCCAGTATTGACTAAGATCATGCTGACTTGTCTGGGATACCACTGAACTGGACCTGAACCCAGAGTCTGACCCACATTCTGACGCCAGAGGGCTACTGTATATGATCTCAGACTAAAATCTGATAAACTTTGCATTTTGCCTAAAACTGCCCATTAACAAAATCTCTGTAAGTCACTCTCTCCTGTCCCTTGGAGGGCTCCAATATATATATACATATATATATATATATATAAATATAAATATAAATATATATATATATATATATATATATATATATATATATATATATATATATATATATATATATATATATATATATATGTCAAAAAAATGTATATTGCTTAGTCCGATTGTCAAATCACGGAGGTTGTGATTTAATAAATAAATATATGCGCTACCGGCTTCAGAGTGATGCAAGGCATTTACACATGTAGTTCATGAAACAATGGTTATTGTTGAAGAAGTCAAGGTGTAAAAATTGGTATTGTAATTTTACAGTAAAAATTATGTTATTTTTATTACTTGATTTTTTTTTACAGTACACTAGTGTTATTATAATATTTCTTAGTTATTATGTCGATTACTCATATTCATATTGGATTTCAATTTTTTGGAAAAAAACATTTTTCAACACTTGAAAGAAATTTTCAGTCAGAAATTGCTAGTAAATTTCAATAATAATTACAAAGAAATTGAAAGTATAATATGTTAATAAAGAAAGAAATATGTTTTTTTTTAAGTAGAAAGACTGAAATAGTATTTTGTTAAATACTCCATTATTGGTCACAAACATCTTTGTTTTATTTACAATTTCAAAAAATATTTTTGATTTCTGTGAAGCTTTTCCTATATATCGTTTTCATTAAACTGATTTTGCCATTTAAAAAGTCTTCAGATTAATACGTACATTTTCAGTTGTTGTTTTTTTCTATGCAGATGAACTCCCCAACAAAATTACCCAAATTATTTAATCTTTCCAAATATAGCTATTCAACTCAATATATATATAGCAGAAAATAAATATTGCAATGTCCGTGTTTTACAATAGTGTGCAGCCCTAGTCTCTAGCAACAAATAATTGATCAAATTTGTAAATTTCAATATCAAATACATCCAGCGTGCTTCTATCCACTCTGTGATAACTTTACCCCCTCTCACCTTAGTAACGGAACGTCTGCCCAATTAAAAACAACCCTAATGAGGCCCTGCTGTTTTGCATCAGAGGGTTCTGTGCCATGGTTCATTAAGGTGGCTCTCTCCATGGTGCTGATTCTGGCTAGCAGATGTGAAGGGGGTTCGCATTCTCCTCCTTAAGCTGCTGAAAGGGTACAGTGTTACTGTCGCCCCATAGAGATCCAGACCAGCATGTGGCTCCGTGCAGGTCATGGTCTGGTCAAACTGCAGATGTTCTCGAGAGGTGCTCACACATAGGGTGGTTTTGAATACAGAATGCATCTACGGTTAAACATATCAAAAGTAGTTCTGACTTATCTGACGGTATATTCTATCTTTTTTTTTTTTTTTAGGTCTAATTTTTAGTAATCAATCTAGTTGTATACCATGGTCTACACTGTTATCACTTTTTTTTCTTTTGTCAAATCAATTTAGAAAATGTATGTGGTTTAGATAACATAATATATTTTGAATTTCTGTTGATTAAACCAATATCCTTCATTGTATTAACAATTTTTTTTAATTTCAATTAACTCAAAATTTGAAGGCAATAAGGTTCTTATTTTAAGTTAAACCAACAATAGATTTTTTACAGTGTAACCACATGTAAAGTTAGTGACAACCTAATTTTTTAATTATTCTCATTTCGAAATTTTCAAATTTCAGCTTGAATATATTTCCTAATTTATTTGTGTTGTATTTTTTTTATCATAAAATATTTGATTTAGCATTTTCACTTTTTCTTCTCATAGAATTTCCATTCCATACATTTTTTTTCCTCATTGAAGATCTTAAAACTTTTTTTCTCACTTAATTTTTTGCACTTTCCTCATTATATATTAGAATATTATTTCCCTCATATTCAGTGAATATCCAGTTTTACTCTGAAATGTCACATTATGGAAATAAAATGGGTTGCAAACTCTGTTTCATGGTAATATAGAACTATGTGGTGTAGGACCATTGAGATTATACTGTGACCTAACAACGTGACAAAAATAGAAACCAGTGGACCGACAGAACGTATTATCACTCGTTGTTGGGACAAAAACTTGATGAGATACACAATTTATCGCTTTTTGTTTTATCAGGTTGTGCATAGGACAGAATGTTATGTCATTGAACACAATAAACCTACGGTAGATAAACGGTAACAAAAGCAGAAGAAAGGTCATTTCACTTTTAGATTTCCCAACTGGATCAGGATGAGATTTGTGAGCTGAACTCTAAAGGTCCAAATCTAGTCAACCTCACAACCTAAATCCCACACAGCTGAACAGCGGGACAACACAGCGGTATAGAATGTCCTTGATGGGGTTTTGAATGAGTGCGATTTATCCTCTACCACTCCATCTATGCTTTCTTTTTCTTTTCCTTCCTGTGTCCTTTGGGTCTCTCACTGTCTCAGGGTGCAATCTGGCCTTGACATGCCCAGACCAGCCTATAAGCGCAGAAAGAAACAGAGACCAATGGAGAGGGGTGTGGAGGACAGAAGTGATGGTGTGGATGAGGGTAGAGGGCAAACGAGAGAGAAAGGCAGGGGCTGGATGGGAGGCAGGTGGAGAAATAGAAACGGAGTAAGAATGGAAGAGGGGGAGGGATGGAGGCCAGAGAGATTGGAGAGAGAAAGAGGAGCAGATTAAGAGGGTATTGATTTCTATATAAAGATCCATAAATCTGATGTGGGCGACCGTGGCAGTGTAGTAGCCAGCCACAGGAGACTGCTTTAGGGACTGACCGTTACATAATCACCAACATACTGTACAGACAAACACGCATAGATCCTTCCATTGAGATGTTATATTGTTTCAATGAACTGCTAGGTACACTTGCATTGAAATACAAAAACAGTGATCTTATCATATCAGTTAAAATCAGCCAACAACAATGAAATTACGACAAACACATAACACAATTACACTACCGGTGTCGGTGAGATTTTATAATATTTTTGAAAGAAGTCTCTTATGCTCATTGGTGTATATTGTGGAATGTTATGACAATTTAATATGACCGTTTTCTGTTTTAATATATTTTAAAATGTAATTTATTCCTCTGATGCTGAATTTTCAGCATCATTAGTCCAGTGTTCTCACAATCCTTCAGAAATCATTTTAATATGCTGATATTCTTCTTATTTTCAATGTTGAAAATTGCGCTGCTTAATATTTTTGTGGAAACAATGATAATCAATCTTTTGTAACATAAATGTTCTTACTGCCACTTTTGATCAATTTAATGCATCCTTTCTGACCCCATACTTTTTAAGTTTAGTGTATTTAATAGACAATACTTTACATACATATATATTTGTGATTTAGTAAGTGATTCATGGCCTTAAAACAATAATGTTTTGGTTATGGATGGTGTTTACTAGAACACACCTCAAATATCTGGATATTTCCTTATGTCCCTACTTCAATGTAAGGTTGTACGTTATGGTTTTATTCATATTAAACCATAAATATGAATACTTAGAAGAGTAATAGCACACTCAAAAAACAAACGAAACAAAAACAAAACAATACATGATTTGAAGTGTGTAAAGCAATTTTAATAATTGGTTAGAAGTGTGTTCAGTCACTAACTCTAAGTAAGAGCAATTATAATAGTGCTTCTTGCCTTAAGTGCTGTAGTAAACACCACTAATTAGTGTTCACCACTCTATAGAGAGCTTTCCCCAGAGCAGACATTGCTTGTGATGAAACCTTGCTCAAGTTGTGGTGGTGTAGTTTATTGTGTTGGTTTTTGTCTGGGTTGACCTTTGTTGTGTTATGTGCAATGGACATAGATCTCTCGTCTATATCCAGAGGATCATGTATATTTGATGCTTTGCTGTTGTTAGTTATTTTAACCCTGCACACATGTACAGTATGTGCACATAGTCACAAATACACCTACTTACATTAATAGTGTCATATGCATACATTCTCACATAGGCATGTCAATTCTCATTCATACTCACACACAACACTGTGCACACACTTGTTTGTTCACCTGAACCTACATACACCTCTTATTAGAATTTTATCGGCCCTGTAAAAAAAACAAAAACACCCTCTCTCCCTTTCCAAACGAATACTGCGTCTACATGCAATTACACACACACTTTCTCTGTCTGTCTTTCTTACGCACACACACACACACACACACACACACACACACACACACACACACACACACACACACACACACACACACACACACACACACACACACACACACACACACACACACACACACACACACACCATTTCTATATTTCTCGGTCTCTCCAACAAACATAAGAGTGCACGCACACACTCACACAAAACACAACACAAATCAATACCAATTTATAATTCAGGATTGCTGGAGTTTGGGTTTTAGGGCAGGCCAGCATCCAGCCTTCATAAATATTACAGTGTTATTGACTGGATCCGAATGAATTGGAGATTTTTTTTCTTTCTCTCTCCCTCTCTCCTTGCCCCCTTTCTTGTTTCAGGGTTCTGAGAAATAAAGCTTGCTTTTATTTATTCCCTTTGAGTTGGAGATGAGAGGCCTAACTGGACAACAAATTTGATCCTAGGAATGAAATAAAGTGGCTAATGGTGAGCAGAAGTCCCCCTCCAAATCTGTGGAGAGTTGTATAGCGTGTGCAGGGATCGGGATAAGTGGGGCGATTTGTCTGAGCCGCGTCCCCTCTGGTTGTTAGAACCGGGTGCACTTTCACACATGGATTTATGCCCTAAGTAAAAACACATTGTCTTGTAATACATTGATCGCTGGGACCGGAGCCAGGGGTGCAGTCCAGAAAGAAACGAGTTTTTAATAACTTCAGTTAACCGTAATTTTTGATTTGTTAAGAAAATAAATAAAAAAATCAACCCATTAAAATTGTTACATTTAAAAGGTAAAATTGAAACTGCCTTACATTTTTAAATGATATCAGTTACACAAACTTTTTCGTCCACTTTGAATTGAATTATTGATAAAGAAAATTGTTTGGGAAGCCTGGAAACCTTTAGAAATGTATAGAACTTGTGGAAATTATTGTTATAAGGACCAAATAAGTTATATCATGCTGATGAAAAAATATTACAGTAAAATTCCAGCTTATTAGACGAGCCATGTTCAAAGGTGATGTGAAATAGTACATATAACACCATATATGGCCTAAGGTTATGCTAATGAGATATATTGGTGGAAGAATTGTGAATTTTTCGTATAGTCTGCCTGATGAAATATACTGTATGGTATATTTGTTGTTAGGCACGAAAAAGGTTTGATATAAACACTTATCTGATTGATTTAATGTTATAATTCTTACAATTGTAGGTACTAATTTAAATAATAATAATGATTAAGGACACTCTGAAGGGCAATTTGATCCAAGAATGAACTTTCCTGTAAGAATAGATTGTCTTCAACAGTTATTTTCAACAGTTGTGAGGTTCAGAGCTGTCAGGCCTGTAGAGGTGAATAAACTGAGTGTGTGAGTGTGTTTGGGGAAGATGATGTCTCTAACCCTCTTCTGTTTGCGTTCCCTGGTATGCAGTATCCAGACACAGTGTGAAGCACTCAACTTGTCCAACATAAACGGAAAGGTTGGTAAAGTCCGGTGAAAGCATGTGCGCGCACACACACACACACACACACACACACACACACACACACACACACACACACACACACACACACACACACACACACACACGGTTCAGTTTTCCCTGACCTACCCCTCCTCCCACCCCCACCATGCATCTCCTGGGGAGTCTCAGCCGATGAAAGAAAATCAATCATGTCATAAAACAGGGGAGAAAAAAAGAAAAACCTGTTTTTACCTCTGCAAGTAAAACCACCAGCAGCCATAAACTTATCTTACTGATAAAACCCCAGTACCACACCACACACATGCACACACTGTACTAATAAAGCACACAACAATTTAAGTTAGTGTGACTTAATGTTTGTCTCCTATTTTGCCGTAGTTTAAAAAAAATGGAAATTGATGCATGATATATAAAAAAAGTGGACATTAGATGATAATCAACTTTTAACATTTTGATAAGTGATTACAGTCAAACTATTTTATTTTCTCTTGAATAATGTGCACAGATGAATTGTTCACAAGACTGGGAATGTACTTTTAGATGGAAATGGGGTTGAATTGTAATCCCAAAATAAAAGTATAGATTGAATAAAGTAAATAAAAAGAATGGTATTACTCACCATAATGTTCCAAACTCACTCATGACTTTCTTCTATAAAGTCAAAACACACACCCACACACATACATGTGTGTGTGTAAATGTGGGTGTGAGTAACTGATGAATTTTCATTTTTGGGTGAACTATTTGCTTAAGGCTTTTTGACTTCCACACAGAACTTACGTATATATTTACATATTCTTGCTTGCACGAATTCAGATGCTTACACACACACACTCTCACACTAGACTAGAGGCCGGGTTGCAGGGCTAGTGGCTCCAGAGAGAGGGGGGATTTAGGTTTGCTCGTTCTCTTCCGGCAGTCAATACCGAGCTCATCAACCAGCCCATTTTAATCCCTTAATCAACCACAGCGACTGACGCTTAATTGGGCCGAGAGTCCAGTAAAGATACCTTCCTCCACCTCTGATCCTGTCAACACATACATAAGGGCTACCGCTCACCCCTCACGCATCTTAACCGTGCTGCAGAATCTACCGGTAAGACACAGTCAGCTGAGAATAAGAGTTTCTCGATCAGGGCTTTAGTGTCTGTGTGATTGACTGGACTTTCAGACATTGCTGCAATACTAACAAGCTTACTAAGAGATCTCCACACGAGTTAAGCTAGACCTTAGAGACATTTAAGCCAGGATTGGTAAATGTACCTGCTGTTTTGTATCCCTCATTTAAGGGCAGGTTTTCTCAAAGTTCCTTAATGATAATGGATACGTGTAGAAGCTCAAGTAAAACCATCTGTTTTTCTCACAACACAGCTTGAGCTGTAGCAGGTCAAATCTATGGAGTCTCCAGCACACATCCCTACTATACTCTTGCAAACCGCCCAACCAAAAAATGAATTTATTGATTTCTTTCTGACCTTACGCATGATTTTTCCTATTTTCCTACCTGAGCTGAGTGATCTATATGTCCCCTGACGTGGGTAATAGCCAGGCTGACTATACATACTGGATCTGAAAATACCACCAGACAGGTTCACTGGTGCAGGCCTTACAGTTGATGCCTCACCATAGCTGCAGTCTGATTGGGTCGGTCTATCTATCTATCTATCTATCTATCTATCTATCTATCTATCTATCTATCTATCTATCTATCTATCTATCTATCTATCTATCTATCTATCTATCTATCTATCTATCTACTGTATATATATATATATATATATATATCTCATCAATCATCTACAGTATCTATCTATCATCTACAGTATCTTCTAATCTTAATCAAATTTAAACAAACTGGACAAGGAGAAAACTTACTTTTTTTCCTGCTCCCAGCAATGTCTACAGTAATTGCTGAAGCTGATGAGCCAAACCTTGACTCATGAAACGAGCAACTAAAATCCATCCATGCTAGCAGTAGGTACCAATGCATTGTGGGAAAAACTTTTCAGCAATACTTTTCAGCTCTGCCATGTGGGCCAACTGTGACTGACTTTAAGGCATTGTGGGAAAACAAATCCAGCGCTTTATCAAGCAAATTCAGGGGTTGGTTCTCATCAGCTGCAGTCTGTAGGCAGTTAACGGCAGCTTTATGACGGGAGCAGAGAGATCACTCTCTGCAGACGAGTCCGAGTAATGAAAGGCAGGCCGTTTGTCTCTCTTTTTCGTCTTTACGCTAAAGGCTCTGGTTGCATGGAGCTGTTCAGCAGACCCTGGTGGATGCTAAAGGATTGTTTGTTGCCTGCTAATCATGACCGGCGTGTCTGCTGAAGGAGCATTTGGCAGTGGCAAACGAGGAAGAGAGAGAGAGAGTAGGCACCGCTGCTGCCCAGGCGTCTTTAGCGGCAGTAAAACCCTCTTAGTGGGTAGTGCCATCTGGCCGAGCCCCTTGTGGGGGCGTAATGTGCCCGAATCGCGGGGTCGAGATGCTTTACTACCCAAGCCTACCGGCTGCAGATGGCACGGGCAGAGCCACTAGAAAACGCCAAGGTCGGGCACGCGCTGTGGTGTGGGATTCACCGTGCTAAATGGCATGGAAAGCATTTGATGGTGCACTGGACAGACAGCGAGGCATCTGAGGGCCCAGAATGCATCTCCCAGCATCCATCAGCACAGAAGCTCAACACCCCTGTGTGCAGAACCAGACCTAAATGAACATCAGGGCCACTGCTGCTTTAGACAAAAATTAAGCATTGAAGTGTTGTTTAAATGCTGTTGGCACCTAAGTTTCAGGTCACAGAAAATCTTAAAGATTGGATCTGTGTCTTAGTTTGGCTTAGATTTTGTCATTAAAGTGTGCACACATTATTGTCGGTTTGCATTAGTATTTAGGTTTTGTGCATGTGTGAGTGGGTTCTGGGCCCACTCCAGAAATCCCACGTCACCCGTGTGGTTCTTAGGGACTCTTTATGTTGTAGTAGGTGGCAGCTGGCAAAATGAATATAAATTTTAAGAGCAGTGAGACATGAACGGGCGCAACACACAAAGGAATTTAATAAGTATGCAGTCACCATCAAAGAGAAATGAAATATAGAGAAGAAATTGTATTGGTGGAAACAGTTTTTTTTATTTATGTGAGCCCGCTTTCCCTCTACCCTCCATCCAGACCTCCACAAACGGGCCGGGGGTCCCAGAACTCACACTGCCGTCGGCCAGAGATGAGACTGAAAATTAATTTTGGCTGAGGATGGGGTTTCATTAAATTCTTTTTTTGGCTCATTTCCCTGAGTGGTCCCTGAGCTGAACACCCTGGCATCAGTGGCATCTGTGCCAACCCAGGCCCCAATGCTCAACAACAACAAAAAAGACACGATGGAATAGTTGCGGCTTAGATGTCCAGACATACACAAGTCTGAAAATGGCCAATTGAACTTTTAAAGTAAATCATTCTAATTTAACATCACCCTTTGTGTTGTTGTATGTGTCATATACTATATACACACCATGATTTGACTGATTCGAAGATCAGAATAGCCACTTTCCAGCATACTTGAGTGAACTATTTTGGACTATTTATTTGTATATATTAAGGAAGTGTAGTTGTATTAAATTGTTGTTTTAATTGATTCTTATATTTTTTTTAATTTTTAAATTTGATCAAATTTATTTTTGTAGCTGCTCAATGAGATACTTTATTTATTTTTGAATATATTTAGTATTAAACTGCATTCGATTAAAAACTAAATTGTTTATTTTTTATTTTTAATGATTTAAAAAAATTCTATTTGAAATTTTTAAAACAATATATTTTTAATGAGTTTCACAATATTTTTATTGTTTTCCTTCAATGTTCTATTATTGCACTTTTTTGTGATTTGTCATATTTTTGTGAGTTTTAAATCAATAGGTATAATATTTACTTTTTTTAATTAATGGCCAATTAGGTTATTGTTGTCACTTCCGTGGCCTTGTGCGTGTGTTTAATGTGCGAAGCCTTTTCGTGTGCACTTTCCGAAAAGCTATCAGAAACCATCTAGCCATGCTTTTGTTATTTTTTGCGATATATTTTAGAGCAAATTCCTACCTTTTTCTCTCAGTCGGACTCGGGAAAATTGAGTTTTCAAGGTGAACATCCCATTACTGGAGAAGGTTGACAAATTAATTTGGTGTGCGCCTTGTTGCAGTGTGGGTAGTGATAGAGACCAGCCTGTCAATTTGAGAAATGAGGGCCTACTCAGGCAGCCAGATGGGAGTGAAATTGAACAGCACATTAGCTAATTACTTATGCAAATCACCCGGTCTTGCACCTTAACTTAAGCACGGTGGATGATACTCGGGGAGGCTGGAGAGTTTTAGATAATACTAATCCTACTCCCATCACCCACACGAGCACATCTTTACCTGCTGAGAAAGCTCTATGAGGAATTGCTCACAAATAGCTGAATGCACAAACATACGCACACACGCAGAGTTCCCACTCTCATGAGCGCACACACATACACGCAAAAACAAAGAAACACTTGTGTACCCGAGAGAAAACAAAGAGCTTCTGGCGTAAGGGGGGAGAGAGTTTATTAAAACTGTTGAACTGGTCATATCTGCCCGCTTTTCAACAGTTACTGTTAGTGCTGTCTGCTGCTTTTTTAAGTGTAAAGGGCCTTTCGAATGCCTCACGTCAGCGTTGTCCAATGCATTGACCTCGATGGAGTGAAGCAAGTGTCAGCTGCAGCTTTACCTCATTCAACTCATATCTGTCTTTGAAATGACAGGTCAAACTGCGTCTACATCTGTGATATAATACCCTCATATTTTTGCTTGAGGACAGGCCATTTTTAATGACATCATTTCATTATATTTTTTTATATGATCTTTTTTTTCCAAAATCCTGATGTTGTTGTTTGTTTTTTATGCTTTTACTTCAGTATTTTGTTTATGTTATGTTGAGTAACTTGAGTCACATGAAACAATCTGTATTATAAAGCACTATATAAATTATAAAGGTGACCTGACTTGAAATGAGAGGGCATTAAAGAATATTTCAGTTCCAGAACAAGCTCAGTTGATAGCATTTGTGGCATATTGTTGATAACCACAAAAATTTATTTCCACTTGTCCTTCCTTTTCTTTACAGAAAGCAAAAATCTTGGTTAAATCAGGAGGCATATATATATATATATCTGGAGTAATGTTCAGCTTTACAACTTCGTTGCATAAACCCTAAAACCTGAAAATGATAAACATGACGATTTAAACAGCTGTATAATACACTTTTAAAGTGTTTTAACACATTTAAAAAGTTTTAGCAGAAAAATTAATATAAGGTCTTTTTGAAAATTATATAAATGCTCCACAATCTTGACCCTATATTCGCTTTCATTCTAAGTTCCTCGTTGTTACCTTGATTTTTGCTTTTATAAAGAAAAAATTATGACAACATGTTTTACATTGCTTTAACTCATCAAAAATAAGGTAAGCTATTTTTTACTTTTTTTATAAGTTATACAAGATTCAACTCATTTAAGTCAGTTTAATGTAATTTAAGTTTGAATGACTTAAACATCCAAGTTGATTTTACTTAATATTTAAGGCAGCAACTTTTTTATACAGTGAAGGGAGTCGAAATTATGTTTTGTGGTTATAAACATAATGCCATAAATACTGCGGACTGAGCTTAACTTGTACTGAACGCAACATTCTTTTAAAAGTCAGAGAAAGCTGTTTGTCAAAAGTCAGGTGTTTTCTTAACACCTCTGATGACAACATTCAGGCGGGACAGGTTGCGGACGGGGGTGGAATCTCAGCTTTTCAAGGTGTCAATCATGAATCGCCCACCCCCTCCTCCTTCCCAAAACCAGCAGTGTGTTTTCAGGGGTCTGCATGCATCGCATCGCTCCTCGTGTCTGCGAGGGGCTTACGGAGGGCTTAACCGCTTCGCCGTGGCCTCTCCCCTAATCACAGTTCGCTAAGCCCACCTGTCAAAACACGCTGCCACACCAGCTACAAGATCTGCCTCAGTCCCCCTTAATTAGCTAATCTAGCTCGGGCTGCGCACTGGGAAAACTGAGAAAGAGACTGGCAGCAGTCAGAGACGTCCAGCCCGGTTCAGCCAGCACGCTCTCTAATGCTGAGCTTGTGTGTGTGTGTGTGTGTGTGTGTGTGTGTGTGTGTGTGTGTGTGTGTGTGTGTGTGTGTGTGTGTGTGTTTAAATGGACGTTGACTTATGGTGTACAGTGGAAACTGTCGATCTATTGATTTGTGCGCAGCTGACGGGCCCAAGGCACAAGCTTAAGTATTATTAGCGATTTTGCAGTTTGGCATCTGGTCATTAATTAATGCTCGATTTCTCTGACAAACAGACACTTTCTCAGGCCGTTGTTACTGTAGACCTTCTTCATCAGGCCTCTGAAATTCAAGTATTGGCAAGTCCACAGTTATTCGCGTTTCACTGATGTCTCTATGTTTTGGTTTTTTTAAAGAAATGGGAGCGATAGCCTTTGTGCCTCTTGGCTCTAGAGCTGGAAGTTTTGCATCAGGGGTTTGTCCGCCCACAGTCTTTGTTACTCGTGAGCCATATCCTGTTTGATTGCAAAAAAAGGAGTTGCTTTCAAAATTCATTTTAGTTTGATAGTGTTAACTGCCTTAATGCTCTGCATGTTGCCATTGTAGGTTGTTAGTGGGCGTGGGCGTGTTTTGCTCATCTTTGCAAAAGGTTGCGTATCCAGATGTTGCAGTCTCGAGTCTCTGCTAAAGTGTAGGATGTGTTTAAACATTGATAGTTGTGGATTTATATGTTTCACCTTCACCTTTGGTGGAAGTTGTAGAGTTGCCGTGCGATATACAAAAACAATACAAATAGTACTCATTTTATATATATACATAAATTATATATTGTATATATACAGTATATTGTTTTCACATCTTTTCTATTATATTATATTATACTTAGATGTATATTTTGGATGATGATATGCAAACTGTAACAGACCAAACTTTCAACCTAATTTTCAAACAATCTGAATTTTTTTTTTGGAAAATATGCTATTTGACCTTTTTATGTTGCTAAGCGTGAGCATGAATTCCTACCTTTTTATTATTATTTTTCAAGATTTCATTGACAAGATGGTACTAACATACATTTTCATAAATTCTCAGAACTAACATCCTTGTTTTATGTAGTTGTAAAAAGTTTATACATGTTACTGTAACTGACGAGAGACACTCCCATTCCCAGAGGAAATGCAAACAGAGAAATCGAAGGAGGAAGTGGCTGCTCATTCCCAGGGGAAGGACTGGACAGTTTTAGTGGAGTTTCGTGGACACCCTGACGTTCACACAGTCAGAGCCAAGGCTGCTGTCTGATGATGCAGGGATTTTCATCCCGGTACACTCAGCTAACCTCTGACCCCTTAGCTGTGCACTTTAACCCTCTCATGCCTGACAGACACTCGCCTCTTAAGAAGTGGCCCTGAGAAACCAATATAACTTCCTCCTCCAAACAAAACATCTAAAATACCATGAGTTTCGCAATCATGACGAATCGAGAACTTTAATTAAATGCAGTTGTGTGAACAAATTTCAAGGGAAAGTTTGTGAATTGGATGTACAGAATATTCCCAGAGAGTGGTCATCAGTAACAGATACCAAGATACTGGCAACTTTTCGAGAGTTTTCAACATGAAACAGACGTTAGGAGAGAGCTGCAGAAATACGAGGAGGGCAGCATCTGTACTGCGCTGTCTAAAGCTTTAAATACCATTTTGCTTGAAGTGAACTCCAACATAAATAATCCAAATGTGTGAGAAATAGGTGTAGAAAAGGTGTGCAGATCCTGGGGGGAAGCTAATCATTATTCAGAACGAAAGAAAGCCCTGATGAGTTTACAGCTCAGAGATCTGCTTCTGAGATTATCTTCTTTATTTCAAAGAAATAGTGTTTACTCTGACTGAGAACATTATAAGTGCTTCACTGTAGAGCTTTTGGAGCAGACCCGAGGCATTTGGTTGTTGTGAAAGTTGCAAAGTCCATTTGAAAAGGAGTTTATTTATGCATTATTACTACTACTACTACTAATAATAATAATAATAACAATTAATATTATAATAGTATTAATTATTATAATTATTAAATGTATTATAATAATTAAAACACAAATAAATTAATAAATTATAATAATTAAAATAATAACTTATTTTTTTTGCAAATAATACACATAATAATGATAATAATAATTGTTGTTATTATTTTAATTATTAGAATTTATTAATTTGTTAATGTTTTAATTATTACAATATATTTAATAATAATACTACTACTAATAATACTATTATATACTACTAACTATTATTACTATTAAATAATAAATTATAAAAATTAAAATAATAATAACAACAATGATTATTATTTTCACTCATATAAATGCACAATACTAATAATTATAATATATTTAAGAAAGTTTTTATTTATTTCTGTTTGTGTAAAATGAGTTTAAAAATGGTAGTGACACATTTTTTTAACATTGACTGAAAAAGAAATCAGTCTTCATGCTTTAGAGATATTTTGTATCATTATAATTTTTTTGTCAGTAATTTTCATAGTATAGGATTAAGTTTAAGTTTCATTGACAGGATGGTACTAACATAAATTTTCAAAAATTATCATCACTATTAACATCCTTGTTTTATGTAGTTGGAAAGGATAAAGTGACAAAAAATTAAAACATTGATTGTCATAGTGCAAAAATACAGTTCAGTTCAGACCCAAAAGTACATTATGAAAAGAGACCAAGGGGGGTGCAAGGGGAAGCCGATGAAATCAAACTTGAGTTCTGAGTCCAGCTTTTCAACCAAAATAATAGCGTTTTATTTGTATAAGATCCTTAAGCGTTTCATTCTCAAACAATACAGAAATTCAACATTACATGTAAAATCTTATTACTCAATGGAGGAGCTCAGGTTCTGATCCGTCTGTTTATGAATGTTGTCATATTACCTATTAAGTGTATTTATGGTGCAAACAAGCATAACATTGTCATTGGAAGTTGGCAGAAATGGAAATGGCAGTGAGCGAGTGAGAAAATGCTTTTGGCAGAGCAGCGGCGCGACTGGGCAGCGCACAAGAGCCTTGGCAGCGTTCTGTGTTTTCCTTCAGTGGTGAAGTTGCGATGCCACCAGGGAGGAAAAGGAGTTTTACTGGCACTGAGCGCTCAGGTGCATCCACAGAAACACACACCAACATCCATCTGGGCAGCATTAGATATCATACCAAAACAGAATATTATGTGCTGCCTGTCATACTATATGATTATTAAAATCCACACGCATTTTCTTTTGAATAACATGAAAATGGGCTTCACACTGTTAACTGTAATGTCTCTATTCGAAATAGCCATCAAAAGAGATTTGAATGAAATCTATAGGCTTGTTTTCACTGATACCTTCCATTCTTGAGGATTAGCAGCAAGCGTTCTGATCAGTTTCTAAAAAACGTGCATTGTTTTTTTTTTCGTCCTGAGCTGCTTCACTTGCTCATAATTAGAATGGCATGTTTTATTGACTATAATAAGGGATCATATTTGAGCACTAATTCAGAGCTACTCTTATGGGAGGAAATAACTGTCATTAAGCAGGCGGTACGCTATCGAGAGCTGCCTCTAAATCACCGGGTCAGGCTTCACGTGCTGAGAAAAGCCAAACAAATGGGTGTCGGGTAAACATCGGTAGCTTAACGGCAATGAAGCAAAGCTGTTATGTGCTGCCTGTGCATTTGAATTAATATTTACTTGTTTTGAATGTCAAATGAACTACATGCGAGGGCCTTTTAGAAACGAGCAATATATGTCAAGTGTCCTCAGTCATAACTGACTAGAAAGTGAGCATAATGTTACCGTTGGCATCCAGAGAGCAGTTTTGGCCTGACATCAGTGGTTAGTGTACACTTCTGAGATCCAGCCGCCCATCTGTCCAGGGTCCTTCTCCAGGAGCAATGTGTCCTTGGACGGACCCCCCGTCCTCGGCGCGTTGCGGTAGTGGACTCCAGCATTCACAGACTAGCAGAGCCAAAGCTTCTCTCAGGCCTGCCAGCTCACACTTAGCCATGGCTGGGCTTGAGTACGCTGCTGGCGGCCATGACAGTGGCGCCCTGGGGGGTACTGGCTCCCCTGACTGGCTTTAGTAGAGGAGAGATAGAAATCATTCCTGTGATGAGATGATTTCAAATGCAATATAGAGAAATGGAATCAGGATTTATGTATACTTTGATTTAGGTTCAACTTGTATACCTTATTTGTCTTTTGCCACTTTTATTGAGTTTTATTGAGCTAAGAGAAGACAGGAAATGATGGCGGACTCAGATTTGTGTCGCTAGCTCATCATACGTTTTGAAGTAGCATGACATTACTTCAGCATTTTTCAGCGAAAAGCCATGTAGAAAAATACTATAGTACGTCACTGTGATCGTGGATCACAAAAATCAAGTGGATCACAAAAATGTTTCCGTTTATTTTAGTGTGCAGCAACTTTAGTTTTTGTGCTGCATGTTTTTGTCTTCCATGTTGAAAAATGGCATAGTTTTTTGATTCCTTTAATGGCTTCGAGATAGTTATCTACTGTTAAATAAATGAATTATTTCCTTCAGCAAGGTGATCAAAGTGACAGGAAAGACTTTTAAATTGTTACAAAAATGTCAAATAAATGCTGTTCTCTTGAAGTTTCTATTTATCAAAGAATCCTGAAAAAATGTATCATGGTTTCTACAAAAATATTAAGCAGCAAGCATTGATCATAATAATAAAAAATATTTGTCCAGCACCAAAACTGCATATTAGATGATTTCTGAAGGATCACGTGACACTGAAGACTGGAGTAATGATGCTTTGTCATCAGAGGAATAAATGACATTTTAAAATATTAAATTTTATATATTTATAATATTATAATTGTATTATATTTAATATTTGTATACAAACATTAAACATTTTGAACAGTAGTTTATCTATTTTTAATAGTTTAACTATTTTAAATGATCATAAGCTTTTAGCTTATGTAGCTACAGTTTTAAAGTAGCTACTCACCATATATTTATAACATTGGAAGGCGTCCATAATGTTCTAACTTTTTATAGTCCACCTAAACATAGCTTTTGTCTTTATTTATTGACGTCTTCTTTTGTTTGCGTGTTTAATTTATGTTTGCAATCTGTTCTTCAGAATGAGGATGTATCTGAATTAATAGACCAACCTGGTTCCTCAAAGCAGTGTGTGCACGGTGTTGGACAGGTGAATATGCGCTGGTGTGAACGTGTTTAAAGCGTGTGACAGCATAATGTACAGCACTTAATAAAGGCCCGTCCTGTGTAACGGAGATGGAACGTTGGGAACTGTGATCTCAGCTCATTAAGAGTGCGCCTTCATCTGTGAGGTGCGCTGTCATCATCCCTCACGCAAACACGCAAACACCTCACCTCAGCCTGTAATTAATCTTTACCTTTACAGGGTCTTACGAGCCCCTCCTCTGCCAGTCCAAGGTGCATTAACACCTCCACAACAGCACAGTTCTAAAGAACAAGTCTGTTTGTGCCAAGAGGTAAATAACAGCTTGATGAAGATTCTGCTTCACAAAAATCGATAAACGTTATACAAGATTGTCACTTCGAAAGGGGTCCGAGCATGTATCTCATCTGTGTGTGTGTGTGTGTTGGCGTGTTCTCTTAGTGAAAGGAAAATTAGATTTGTACCTGAAACTACTGGGATGCAGTTTGTGATTCTCACTAATGCAATTCGGCCGACTCTCCCTGTACGTGCTACTGGGTAAAGTTGCGTCAAGTTCAAACAGCATAGAGTAATTTTAAATAAACGAAGTTCAATTTCCCGAACCACATCATTGTTCTGCTCTCTCCACGGCGAAAAACGCTCCTTTCATCTTCTTTTGAAGAATCACACGTCAAAAGACTGGGCCAGGTGGTAACACACAAGTTGATACCCATTTATACGTCTATCTTGTTTTAAACTGATTCCAATAAAACAGCTTGCAAATTTAATGACAGTTGAGATGCAACACTGGCTCCTGGAGTCTTCCGTATTCCGGTGCAACTAGAGCATCAGTTTTCACTTCTGCCAGTACCGGGATCCCTCACCTGAATCTGTTACACTGTGTTGAGGACTGTTACACTGTGTTCTTACTCTTTATACAAAGTATGTAATTGCATTTTATGGTACTTCTTCCATATCACAGCTGATTTTTACATTTTAGGTGATATTTATCTAAAAAACAATAATAAAAAAGGTACACTACTGTTCAAAAGTTTGTGGTCAGCCTTTTTCAAAGCAATTAATACTTTTATTCATCAAGTGCACATTGATCAAATGATAACAAATTTATATAAAAAAAGATTATTTACAAAAGAATCCTGACACGTGCCATGGTGTGCACAAAAATATCATACAGTGCAACTGTTTTCAAAATTGATATTAATATGAAAAATTTCTAAAGAATCAAGTGACACCGAAGTCTGGAGTAATGATGCTGAAAATTCAGCTTTGATCACAGGAATAGATTACATTTTAAAATATAATACAATACAAAACAGTTATTTTAAATAAATATATTTCACAATATTAATGTTTTTGCTGTATTTTAAATCAAAGAAGTGCAGCCTTAGAGAACATAAGAGATTTCTTTCAAAAACATTTAAAAAAATTGTACCAACCCCAAACTTTTGTAGTATGAGTATTACTTTTGAGTATTATTTAACCCTACAAACAGGGATAGTTGCCATTTTAAAAATACCCCAGCATGAGGCTTTCAATCAGTAAAGTTATTTGAGAGAGTAACGCCTGCTAATGAGAATTTAGTTTTAAAGTGTAGCTCATTAAAGCTAGACATGATCTGAAGACCTTTGAGTCGTTATGGTGGGTAATGCAATATTCTCTGAGTGCGTGGTTTGTGTCTGGCTCAGATTTTGCGGACGCTGCTCATTGTCTGGGATAATGCACACTGCCATGATGGCAGGAGACGTCCACCCCTGGCAGAGCAGAACTGCTGACGGGGAGGCTCTGATACAGACTAGACCAGATGAATCGGGCCCAGCGACAACAAAAGACGAATGACACGGAAGAGTCGGACGCGTGGGACTTCCTGTTTCCTGTACGGGCACACGTCAGAGTTTGTTTACCGGTGGCCCTGTTGCCAGCTGTAATCAAAAGAAGGGTCGGGGAAACAGAAAAAACTAAACAAAGATTGACACCGACCATACAGCCCTTGACAAGCCGCCTCGATGCGTTTGTTCAGCAAAATTAAACACTCCGGACTTTTTTCACCTGCTCTGGCAAGCAGCGGCGCATATGGCCCGCGAGTTAAAAATAAAGACAATGCGCATATATTATCATACATAATGCAGAACGACCCCCATTTAATATGCAAATTCCCTGAAATATTACTGAACACCTTCTGTTCAGAGCGAATACATTTGAATTTGCAATTAGAATTATCCTGTATAATTAATGAAAAGCGTCAATTTTTGGCTGCTTACTAATTAGATTAAACATGTTGATGAGGCATTTAGCAGCCCGACTGAATGGAGACTGAAACTGGACTGGAGCATAGCAGAGAGAAAACCAGAATTGGTCCAGTTCCCCTGTGACCTTTCTGACCTGGCTGCCTGGCTCAACTGCGCGTGCATTTGCATGTGTGTTTGTTTGTGTGTGTGAGGTGGCTTTGGAAAAGGGTGGGGGTTACAGGCAGAGCAATTAGTAGGGCTGCGTTTCGTCTGGCCGTGTGTCGTAGATGGCAAAGAACAAATTGCTTCAATTGCGCAATGGCTTTCCCTACAAATCAGGGCTGTGTAAAAGGCTGTACACACTTCCCTCTCTCTCTCTCCTTCCTTCACGTGTTTCCTTTCTCTGCGAGAACACGGTGACATCATGAAACGCTGCGATAAGGTGAAACAGGTGACTTGAACAACAGCAGCTCAACTCTGAAAATAGTTACATGTTTACAACTGAACGAGGGCTGTGAATACAACTTTTGCTTTCACCTGATTTTATTCACACCAAGCACAAAATCACAACTTTTAAAAGCACTCCATGACATTCCTAAAATACCATCCGGCTGAATAAAGGTCTGTCCACACCAATGGTAGCTCCAAAGATAACTATAATGAAAACTATATTAACGTCTACACCAACACATATTAACATTCTGTTTATTCTAAGCTCTGCCGCTTTAAACTCAAGCTCTGTAGAGTCGTGGATTCTGATTGGCTGTCAGTGTTTTTATCGTTCATCATCTCGGAAAACGTTTTGAAGTGTTCCTCTGTGTCTTTATCATTCTAGCAGTGCTTTGGAGTTCCCCATTCTCATACAAGTAGAATGCCTTTTAAAATGTTATATTTAGTTATCATTAAGTTTCGTTGGTGTGAACAGGCCTTGAAGAGTTTTATTTATCTTTTGGGTACATGTTGCCCACAGTCCCTGATGAGTCACTTATTCCATTCGGAAAACTAAGAAAGCTTAATCACAAATGAAACATTTTTATTGTGCAATGGCAGCAATTTACACTCCAAACGGCTCCAGAATTCTGAGATAGAGATGTATAATTTCTCATGCGCTCTGCTGCTTTTCAGCCATCACATTCATTCAGTTTCTAAAAGTCAGCCAATCAGATCAGGCGATAATCCCGTTCCCAGGGAATTCTGGCGTTGTGCGTGTGCATGTTTGTTTATGTTGACCATTTTGATCTCAATTCAGCCCCCTGTTGCTATTTGTTATGGCTCTGTTTGTTTTGCACTGTATACAGTATCCATATTACACATACACAAAGTCAGTCGCTAAGATGACACGGGGCTGGCTGAAGATCTTGAGAATGAGAGAATGAGAGAATGCGAGTGAGCACGCCCAGCAGCTGATGCTGAGATAATTCCTTTGTCACGATAGGTATTTGGCGAGATCAGTGCGGTGGAGGGTGTGTTGGTGTGTGACCTGCGTGATTGAGTGCTTATGCGTGAACGGAGTGTGTGAGGCTGGGCCGCGTCCAAGCTTCGCATCTGCACCGCTCTCTTTGGGCCCCTTCTTCCTGTTCTCTCTCACTCTCCATCCCTCTCTGTCTCTCGGCACGCTGCCACGCTGAAATATCGGCTGTTTTTATAGCAGTTCGGTTCCACTTATGCAGAACTTTTCCCTCCTTAGAGTTTCATTGACTATTTGAATATTGAATTGCAGGTCTTGTTTCTCCTCACCTATTCTTTTAGGAAAGGAAAATCAGATATGAGGTCTTAAAAGTTTCTCATAGACAGCAATGAGATTAAATAGAGAGCAAATGGAGACTCTGTAGTGTCATGCTTCTCACATTTTTCTCCTGTGAAATAATATGTTCTCTCAAGTGGTTCTTGTTACTCAAAAATGAGTTGCAGGTATTTCAGAAATGTTAGCATTTCATTCAATTCTTTCAAAGCCACATTTTTTGAGCTTTGCAATCCGTGATTGTATTTTATTCACGATTGTAAATACAACTATTATTTATTTTAGAATTTTAACAATTTTAATACATTTTTAGCTTATTTATTTATTTTTTTGCTTTCTTACCATATGTCAGAAATAGTCTTGTTTGATATGTGTGTATATATATATATATATATATATATATATATATATATATATATATATATATATATATATATATATATATATATATATTATACATACATTTTTACTTTTAATTCATTATTATAATTACTTTGAGCTTTCTTACTATTTTTTAGCTTTCTTTTTTAGCATTATTCATTTCTCATTTGTTTGAGACACAATTATATTTTTTTAATTATTGTTTTAATTAATTAATTTAAATTTAAATTTTCTTTTGTGCCTTTTTGCTCTGTCAACAATTTGTGTCTCTTTTAATCTTTCTTTTGATTTTGTAAAAAGCAAAGTTTCAATGAAACATTAATGAGATCTCCAAGAAGTCTCCTGAGCTTTGAAAAAGCATCCTCTGAGCAGCACAAGTCCTCCACAGGCATGTGAGGAGGTGGTGTCCCGCCGCAGGGCCTTGGCCTCCTCGTCATTTCCCTCTGTGTTATTAGTGCCAGAGAGACCAGCTGCTCCCACAGCTGTAAGGGAGGAGGTGATTTATTAATTGAGTGGCAGCTTTTTTTAATCTCACACGTTCTGACGGGACGTGACAGGAGCTGTTCTCTCTGTTTGTCCTCCTCGGAAAGTGGCACCGTCCCCACGCTGCTCTTTTGTGATATGGGAACTTGTGTGGAACAGTCTCGAAAAGGAGATCCCAGCCCTTGTCCTCTTAATAACACAATGCATCACGCCTGACGGGACAAAAGTCTAATAGACTATAGAGTGTAAATCTCACAGGACACCACTAACATCACTTATCAGATCTTCCAGAACTTATCAACACATCCACACAAATGAAATACTCTACAACCTGAATCCAGTGCCGCACCAGGATCAATATGTCGACTCGTGGCAATAGTGGTCTGATCAAATTCATTCGCTGAGATCTTTTTATTTTCTCTTTCCTCTCTAATTTACTCTGGACAATTTTATCACACACACACACAAAAAAATAAAATCTTTTGTTTGTTTTCGTTGTCCCGCAGTGCCAATATATTCCCAATAAATTTCATTATACAAATTAAATAAGTAAAAATTATATATAAAGATTTAGATTTTTTATTTATGAAATTATTTATTATATTTTTCTTTCTTTCTTTATTTAAAAAGGTTTATTTGCTTTTTTATACTTATTTACTTATTAATATGGTTTTCTTTGTACGGTCACTTGGGATTGTAGTTTAATTAATCAAATTGTACATAAATAGTATTAAACATTTTATACTGTTTTATAATAATAATATTAATAATAAAATATAACAAATACAAATTATTATAAAATATAATTATGTATTTGTGCTTCTGCTTAGTTTGAAGACAACAATAATAATTAAAGATTCTGCCAATTTTGTACCATCAGACAGATAACAGTTTTCACAGTTAACACAGCTCTCATTGCAGAATTTCTATTAATTTAATAGATTTTTTTTTAAATATGCAGAGTGAATAATTAAGAGAGTGAAAGTACAACATCCTAAAATGAGCAGATTTTTCTGTTTTTTATTTTATTTTATCTATTATTCCTTATTGTACAGCTAGTGGCATCACCTTCTGACAGCCTGTTTTGTTCTGTAACCACTAATAAACACACCACCTGTGTGCCGGCTCAGTCCAAACTGTCTACTTCAGTCATGCTGGATTTAATGGCGTACAAATCACATGACCCCGAACCCCACAGCGCGCTACAGTTTAAATCTACGATCCCAAGTGACCAGCCTCCGATAAATCAATACGCTATCTGAGCGTAACCGCCCGCCCGAGTACATAGAGTAAATCCATTCTGCTGTTTAACAAACAAGAGCGTTTGTGTTCAGTGGGTGTAGGTTTGCGATCTGAAGGCAGACGTGGCTAAACACTTGACCTCTCTCTTTCCCAGCATTGGCAGCTTTCTATCACTTTCATACTGTTACTCATTCACATCTGAGCTCACTCATCACTCAGGGCTTCTGGCAACTTTGAGCCTCACCAGACGAGATGCTGATTTGAGAATGTGGGAAAAAAAGAGCGGCATTCATCAAATTTCTGTGGAATGTAAATCAAAACATAAAGTGTTCACCTGCAGGCCTGGATTCCATGCAGCACCGCTGAACAGATTCTCATTTAGTCAAACTCACCCCAGCTGTGTACACTCTAGCCTGCCTGAGCGAACAAGAGCCCGAACTCTCCTCACACACACGTGCTTTCAAACTTTTGCGTTAAGACTTGAGCCCTCTCTCAAGACGAGAACCAACAAACTGTTTCTGATTGGCAAGCTGTACCCTCTTCTGGTACGATGTGTTCTTCCAAACAAAGCCCCATCAGGAAAAGAAGAGGAAACATAAAAAATAAAATAAACAGACACTTGAATTTTATTTTATTTTATTTTATTTTAATTATTATTTTGAGCCACATCAGACATTTTTTATTTTATTTTATTATTGTTTTATTTAGCTGTTTGTTCCTTCTTCTCCAAAAAAAGTCCCATCAGGATGAAAAAAAAAACTTAAATCCGATTGAAATGCGGCGATCTACTCTGGAAGATTCTGGGAAGATGTTGGCGACTGCGTGTATGTGTGTGTTTCTCTGGAGTGTGTAACTGTCCTCGGTTCTGTCCAGGCCAGCACACAGCCAGATGGTGATGCTGGGTTCACCTTGTCCATGACCGTCTCCTCAATGCAGCAGAGAATGAGGTGTGCCAAACAGATGGATAATATCTGCTCTGTGATTTTAAAACCTGCATCTGGATTTTTTTTCTCTCTGACTGTCTCTTTATCTCTTTCTCACTTGCACTCTTTTCACCCTGAATGAAGAATGAACTTTCATCTTTTCTGGCAGCTCGGCCCCGATCGTGGTAATTCGATTTTGTTTTCGGGTGGTGTTCACGTTCAGAATAAGTTCTCTCTCTCCATTATTTGTGTTCCCGTCGTGTTTAATTAAACCCAATGTCTGATGTGCCCCAAAATGGCTGCTGCTCTCTAAACACTTCAAAGCTCCTGCAAATTACATTTACAATGTAAGCATTGCATCATGTGTGCTTTTCAAATCAACATACTGTATGTCTCTAGGGCTGATATGTCGGCTCTCCTTCATCTTGACTTCGAACTTCCCACTTCAAAAACAAAGCAAAACACACCCCACACACGCAAAAGACAGCCCGACTGACCTGGAGGTATTTGTGTTCCTTGTTTATGAGGTTGCAAATACACAGTTTTGTGAAGAGATCGACTCTAGTTGTGTTCATATGTGAGTGCTGATTTCTCTTGACTGACAAACAAACGATTGACGTGGTGCTTGAAAAGGTTAAAGTGGCATGAGTGATATTAAAATGAGGCGGATGAGAGGCAAGCCTTAGGCGTTATTCAAATGGAGGAGTTATTTTTAATTTTGGTTCAATAAAGCAAGACGTTCAGCCATCCCTACCCAGATACTTAATTAAATACTTCACACACTATATTAGTTTTGTCTTGCCTGCCGCCGGTTTGGAATGGTAATAGCCATAAAGAGAAACATTTGTCTGACAGATAAAGTGAGGTATAAATCACTTTTCCCCCGAAGAACGATTTTGGAATAATAAAATACTCCTGTTTGCTGGCGTGAGAGAAATGATATTAGTTTCTACTTAAAGAGGCAGAGGCTATTTCACAGACTGACTCTTTTATTCTACCGGTCTTAAAGGACTCTCACATGTATTGTGGTTCACTCACTTAGCCCGCTGATTTACCTCATGTTCCGCTTTGGTTCAAACACTGGAACATTCAACTGTGTGACTGTATTTCAAACCAACATATTTATAGTGTTAAGTCGCTCAGTTTTTGTGATTGTTTTAAAAGGGCTGAGAATTCTGTCATCATTTATTCATTCAAGTTGTTCCAAACCTGTGTTATGGATAATTTCTACAACAGCATTTTAGGCAAATACTTTTTTTTTTACGTGTGCAACTTTAATATAAAATATTTATATATTTTTATTTTATTTATTTTATTTATTTTATTTATTTTATTTATTTTATTTATTTTATTATTTTATTTATTTTATTATTTTGTTTATTTTGTTTATTTTATTTATTTTATTTACTTTATTTATTTATTTTTTATTTTATTTTTTATTATTTTATTAATCTGCATAATATTCACTAGTGGTAGTGGACGGAGACTGTCTAGCTAAGAATTACAATAGACACCATAGAAGTATCATAAAAGTCCACAAGACTTTATAAGACTTTATAACTCTTTGTAAGAAACAGGATACAAATTGAAGTTTGTTATCAGCTGAAAATTTCCTAAATCTTTTTTGGATATGCATATATTCAGATGCAGCATTTTTATTTGTTTTTATTTCTCTGTACATATTCCTCAGAGAACTGTCCATGATTTAGTTTCATTCTGTAATATTTCATCTAATATATATATATATACACACACACACATTTCTCTGCATTTGATCTCTCAGCTAACAGTGAATGGACTGACAGTCCCTGTAGCGTGCAGTGACCTCACAGCTTCATTCCCTCGCTCTCCTGAGTAAGATACAGTATCTCCCCACGGACGCCTTCCACCAGCCGAGCAGTGTCGGACGCCCATATTTCTCACTCTTTCTCCCATTCTGAGGGTTTTAACTGGTGGCATCTGCTTCACTGTCTCTCCCTCTGTTCCCCAATATGCTCCCAATCTGTCCACAGGGCCTTTACTCGCTCTAATCTACGGCTTCATCTTCAGTGAATATATCTGTACGCTCGCTAGGCTTTGACAGGGCCGCTACCGAGGATTAGCGCGGGATGTTCCGGATCCCCTGGACTTTATAGGAATAGGTCAGCCTAAAATAAATGTTCTGTCATTATTTACATATGACCTGTATGACTTTTTATATTTTTGATGGATATAAGGCGGCCAATCTTTTCAATATACCGGTAATGAAGGTGCACAATGACTTTAAAGCGCCTAAATGACTGAAAAGCACCGTAAAAGATTCATAAAATACCAATTTTGGGCGCAGAACAGACCAACTTTTATCTTGGTGCATTCATTAATGAAATAGCAATGTGTGAACAAATCATTCTTTAAATTTGAATCAGATCTTTCAAGTGAATCATTTGATCCAGTTCACAAAACCTTTCTGAATGATTCAGTACTCATATTACTTGCTGACTCATGATTCAGTCACAGTGGTTAAGAGCTTACTCAAGAGAAAGGAAATACATGTGGTTGAGTAAACAATGACTGAATTTTGGGGGAACTATTTCTTTAGAATATTCATTTTACAATGTGCTGTTTATTTTCCCTCAGTCGTGATGATGCATGGGAAAGTATCCCTCTAAGAAGCCGCTCAGCATGCTGTATGCTGGGGTTTTGGTAGTGAGAGACTTAGTGTAGTCTTCTACGGAATATCTGTTTCTGCTGTCCTTTAATGAGGGAATATTCCCCAAATTAATACTGTATGACAAAAACTCTTTTTTTTTAGTATTTATGGCTCTTCCTGAGATTAAGTGGCCTCAGAAAACACCTACAATTTCTCCTTGTCTTTCCACCCACAAAAAAAACACGCTCCCTCCCTCTCTTTCTCCCCATCCGTAGTGGTTCCCTCTGTCTGAATAGAAAAATCCAGCAGGCCTGTAGGTGAAAAATGGGGCCATTTGGGCTTGTTTGTAAGTTCTGTCAAGAAGCAGCACCCCTGGCCTGGCCCGGTTAACAAATTGGATGTTTAATCTGGTGACATTCCTATCTGGGCCAAGGGCTAATGTATGTGTCTAAGAATAACCGGCCAGCAGGCCTGATAGATGGGAAGCTATTATAGGCGGTATTTAAATCTGAGCGCACAATTCCTCTATTTCCATGGTGGAAGAGTGACAGCTTGATTTCAACACTGGGGGGCTTGGATAGAGCTGTCAGCCTACACACATCAAGGAGGGATTTTCTTTGTTTTCCTTTCTTTTCCTCCATCGCCTCTTCCTCCTTTGGCTTGATTGACTGGACAGGCTGTTAACTGTGATGGTTGAGATGGAAGACAGTGTTGTAACGGGATTCGTGAAGTAGATATACTGCCTACAGATCTTTCACTTCAGTTATTGACTCAGGGAAGAATGAGGAGATGGTTTGCTGGTCTGTCTGTCTGTCTGTCTGTCTGTCTGTCTGTCTGTCTGTCTATCTGTCTGTCTGTCTATCTATCTATCTATCTATCTATCTATCTATCTATCTATCTATCTATCTATCTATCTATCTATCTATCTATCTATCTATCTATCTATCTATCTATCTATCTATCTATCTATCTATCTATCTATCTATCTATCTATCTATCTTTTTATCCGTCCATCCATCCATTCATTGGTTTATATATTATTCTATTTATACGGATATTGTATTATATGTGTTATTAATATACATTATTTAATTAGTATATGAATATTATATTTATAAAGAGAGGTGGAGTTTTGTTTTTTTATATGATTTAAAAGATCAGTTTTACCTTATTAACGATACTTACATGTTGGACAGGTGTGGTGTATATATGGTGTAAGTATGATATAATATGGAATAGATTTTTAATCCCACTGGGTTTGTGTGATTTAAAAAAAAATTGTAAATGGGTGAACTCACTTGGTCTTAGACTCTCACACATCGACGCATTGTTCTCTGATCACAACAGAGCTGTTCTACTATCAAGTCTGACCGTTTGATCTCCATGTAGAGGAAAATATTATCTTAACACATTCACCCTGTCCTTCTCACAAGAATCAGTGGGGCTTCCGATGGGGACCAAATCATCTGTAAGATCTACTTCTCTTTTCCTGCAGTCTGTACAAAGTCACTTTTGACATTTGACAGTTCATTAAGGAGTGTTGTTTCATAAAGTCTAGTATTTATTGTGCTGAGCATAATGATTCAGACTTCATGAGGGAATGTGCAGTTTCTGTTCACATAATGGGCCGTGTAAAGTGTGGCTGGTTTCTGGGGTTTCATTTCTGGGTGTAATAAGTGACTGTGCTCTGTTCAGGAAGTGCAGCTTGCAAGTAATTTCTGACCCATTCCTCCGTTGTGAGGTCAGCCACGTTTACGTGTTTTACACACTCTCTCTTTACTGCATTATGTCATGGATTGATTTCGATTGGAGGTACAACTGTGTACTTTGCCATGGCAACAGGGGCCAAAATAATGCTTAGGAGGGTCTTGAGGAAATCTGATCACAGGGGAGGAGCGATTCTGTGACTGTGATTTGAGTTGCTTCATCATCTGTCTCTGCCGTTAAGTACAAACAGACACTGTTCACTGATCCAAACAAACATCCCACCATCAGGGCTTTTGCAGGATCTTCTCATTTCTTATCTGTCTGTCTGCATGTCCTTCTTTCCCATTTTTCCCATGGTGAAGTCATGGATTTATTTTCCCAGCCATGTCTGTTGCAATTCAGCATCTTGTATGAGATTCATCTCATATATTGCTAGTGTACATCCCTGTTACTCAATGTATATTGTCAGGTATTCTTTGTAATTTCAGTAATATTTTATTAGTATTACTATTATTTATACTTTGAGGTAAGGATTTGAACACACCCTCAACCCTATAAGCATAAAAGTTTAGTGCAAAACCGTTTGACTGCATAAAAGTCTCTTATACTATATAAAAATACTGTAAAAACAAGATTTTAAAATGTAATTTATTTGTGATCCTTCAGAAATTATTCTGTGTTGATTTGATGGTAAAAAATATATATTTCTTATTATCAGTGCTGAAACTGGTTGTGCTACTCAATATTTTTGTGGAAACCATTACTTTTTTCAGTATTCATTGATGAATAGAATGTTCTAAAGAACAGCATTTTATTTTAAACAGATTTTTTTGTAACAATTTAAATGTCTTCATTGTCACTTTTGATCAATTTAATGCTTCCTTTTTGCTATATATATTTATAATGAAAATGAAATGGAAATTCTGTCATCATTTACTCACTCTCATGTCCTTCCAAACCTGTTTGACTATCTCTCTTCTGTGGTACACAAAAGGATTTTTTTTAAACATTTCAGTTTTTATTTTTTTTGTTCAAATGAGTCAATGTGGTTCAAAAGTTAATGGGTGGATCCTATTGACCTTCATTAAACAGACAAAAACAGTTCTTCAGAATATCATATTTTGTGTTCTACAGAATAAAATGTAAGGACATGAGGGTGAGTAAATGATGACAAAATATCTCTAGCTTTTACTGGCAGATCATTTTCTTATTCCTAAAAATGTTCCCTTCATGTTTTACAAACTCCTCAGATGCGTACAATAAATTTAATATGCATTCAAGTGAAATTCAGTCAGTGCTCATCTCTGATACGTGCAGGAGACTTTGAGCTGTAACTGTTTTTGTACTCATAACAAAGGTAAGAGGCCAGGGGAGTGGACGTTAGATGCAGTATGAGACTGAAGAGAGAGAGAGAGAAAGATCCGTTCTAGAGACTGTTTGAGTGCCTTATTAAATATTTAGTCTGATTGTACACGGTCCTGTAATTGCCATCTTGGCTAGTGAATAATTGATGACGTGTAGGAGAGCAAAGGAGGGCCCAAGTGTCTCTCTCTCTCTCTCTCTCTCTCTCTCTCTCTCTCTCTCTCTCTCTCTCTCTCTCTCTCTCTCTTACACACATATCCACACCTTGCCTTTTTTGTACAGCTTTATTGTTAATATAATCTTGTCCTCATTTACTAAAATGATTCTGAAGTGAGGCAAAGTCAGTTAAATTATATTATAACCTCTGGTTCGTTTCCGGAATGTTCTCTTTGCTATCATACACAATAAATTATAGGGATGCGCTAATTATTGCCAGAAACTGTGGATGTGGCTTTAAAATAATTTCACACAGTTTGCTACATTCAGAGGGCCAGAAAAAGCAAGTGAGTTTTGATTCCGCCTTTTCCGATACAGTGAGGTAATTGGATATCAGTCAGCGTGTTGAGAGAGAGCAGAACGTTGTGAATGGGACAAAAAGCATCCTATAAATCTGATTCAGAGCCTATGAGAGCGATCGCCGCCCGTCTTAAGCATCCCAAAGAAAGAGCATCTTTTCATAGAAAGCAACGAGCGCTCGCAGCAAACGTTGGCTGAGAATTGGAGCCATGGCAGCTTTTAAAAATACCTCTGCTGAAATATTGATTTTTTTTTTCTTCTTCTTCTTCTTGCCTAACATAATAAGTGAGAGACTCCAGGGATGTGTGCGTATGTGTGTGAGACGATGGGTGAGCAGACAGAGATGCTCTTTTCACACATCATGTGAGGACATTTGTGTGTGTATGTGCGTGTATGTGTGTAAGAATGTTTGTGAATCTGTACGTGTGTCTGTGCAGATACAACAAGTTGTATTCTGAGCTATAATGATACAGTCTGGTGAAAAAATGTTCTTTATATATATATATATACAGTATATATGTGTGTGTGTGTGTGTGTGTGTGTGTGTGTGTGTGTGTGTGTATGTGTGTGTACTTTTTTAGATATTCTACACAATTTATGAAGAAAATTGTTATTTTAAGAACTGATCACCGAAATTGGACCCACTGTTTTGGACCCCATTGTTTCACTGTTATTTTGGACCCCACTCACTTTCATTGTATAGGTTAAAACGTTCTTCAAAATAATGTTGACAGAATTTTTATTTTTGAATGTACTATCCCATTAATATATCATTTTTTCTTCTTGATACCATGAAGACAGAATTGAAAATCTCCAGTTTATCAGATTTTTCTCCAAAGCCACTTGTAATCTCTCACACAAGTTTCTGAAGAAATTTCGACAGTCTCAAACTGTGCTCAGATTTGATAAGTCTGCAATCAAAAGTTCGAAATCTTCTTGAACTTATCTAACTATTCAGAGACCAACTTTATAAACTGTACTACCCACAGTAATTTTAAGACTCAATACTTGTGCTGTCTCGTTTCTTTGCATTTTATTTTCCCTATGGAAGTTTAGGAGAGACAAAGACTTAACTGTGTCTATGAAAGAGTTACCTAGGAGCAAATAATTTATATTTCATATATTCATATGTCTAGTTTTATAATAATTTTCCCAGATTTACATGTTGGTCCATTTGTGTCCTCAAACCAGAGGTGGGGACAAGTCACACATGGTCAAGTCCAAGCAAGTCTCAAGTCTTAACCATCAACTCTCGAGTCAAGTCTCAAGTCGCAGTTCAGATAAATCAAGCAAGTCAAGTCAAGTCAAGGGTTCACCCTAAGCAAGTCAAGTCAAGTCCTGATAAGTTTCAAGTAAAGTCAAGTCACACTACTAAAAATAAATAGAGGTAAATGTTTTCAATACATATTTATTTTTGCACAGAAAAGATGAACTTGTATACATATATTATGTATCTTATTTATTATACATTTGCTACATATTAATCATATGCATATCTCTGTGCTACATTAATATCTGAACATAAAATAAAATTGTGTTTACACAAAACGTTCAGAGTCTTAGATGTATCGATTCTAAGATGTATAATCCAATCGGTCTAATTCAATTTAATTGAAACGGTCTAAAATGTGTTGCATTTACAGAAAATAAGGTTTGCCAAGACAGTGGCACTAAGCTGTGAACGATGGGGCCGCATAATAATCCCCCCATGACTGAACACACGCTCGACAGGTGCGCTTGAAGCAGGGACAGCTAATACCCTCATTGCCATTTGAAACAGTGAAGGCATTGAATCAGCTATCCGATCTGAGAAAATGCCCGAAGTGGCCAGGTGTAACGTTAAACATAGGGTTGCCCAGTTTTCTGTAGCCTTGTGCCTTATTCAATAGAATTAGACTTCTAGAATGTTCTTTCAAGTGCAAACATTTTTTTTTTATAATTTATTAGTTTTTTTTCTTATCATAGCCAACAAATGTCTTCGGAAACTCCTTTTCCTCGATTTCCTGAAGCCTATATGTAAAACGCATTTGCAGCTGCACAGCCGTGTATATATCTATGCTGCATATATCTATGCTGTCTGGCTCGCTCATAGGCGGTGCTTCGGCAACTGGACATCCAATGGCGCGAGCACGGGTCAGAGCCCGCCAAGGGGGCGCCAAGTCCCCGAATTTTGCATTAAAGCAGGTCTTTGTTCATTCATAGTCTGACATATATTAGAATAGAAGCTATGTGTCTGTCATGGATTTTCACTGAATTGATACTCAAAAATACGGAACAAAGTGCGTTCCGTATCAGTTCAATACGGAACAAGACTTTTATGTGTTTACGGTTGGCAACCTTAGAAATGTTTAGGTGAGTGCTAGTGATCACATCGGCGCCTCCATCCATGTTAGCCTCTCATGCAGTAACGTTATGCTTTATAGTTTCCACACGCAGTCCACAAACTTGAAAATGCGCACATTTAATACTATAACCTACATGTAATATTGAGCTGCCCGCTCATTTTAAGATGCCAATCAACATTAAAAAAATCAGGCTACGCCACTGTTATAGTCAAATTCCCCAAGAATTTTATCTATTTATCTAAGTATCCATCTATTTACGAGACGTAACATATACGTATAATGATAATGCCATGCTCACATTTCTAATAAGAAAAAAACATATGCCATCAAGGCCAAATTATGACAAACAGAAAAGATGAATTCATTGCATTAGTAATCGTTATAACGTAGATCTTATTGAAACTGACTATAAAGAGATTACTTTCTTACCTTTCTTAGTGGTTCTTCTTGATATGTCGAACGAAATTTGACATTGTGGTTGTCGTGTCGGATATTCGTGCCTTGCATATTTTGCAACTGGCAAATCTTTTTTTATAGACACGGTCCAGTTCAAAGTCTGTATAGCCAAACGAGACACTTTGTGGAGCTCAACAACTGTCTGCCATATTTGGCACGGTTTGAATTGAGCAGCATTAAAGGCACAGATGCCGATATGATGCTGACATCACTATATATACATATATATATTACTGTTTGTTTATTATAAGTTCAAGTCATTGTCGAGTCTTCCATTTCAAGTCAAGTCAAGTCTCAAGTAACTTGTTCTCAAGTCAAAGTCAAGTCAAGTCATTTTCGTACTTTAATCAAGCAAGTCACAAGTCCCGAAAATTGTGACTCGAGTCCCCCATTTCTGCCTCAAACTCTCAGATTTCTCCTTCATAGTGGCTTATACACATCACCAAAACATTTGTTTGCTAGCATCACCCATACAACAACCCAAACTCTTTTTTATATGTGTATTGAAGAGTTGTATTAGTCAGGTGGTCTGACACAGCTAAAGTCAGGTTTAGATGAGGGCCTGCCATACGGGCCTTCACAGCCTGAAGCCCACCAGCCCTTCCCTCAAGTTAGAGACAGAGCGATGGAGTGAGAGAAGTGTAAAGGGTGCTGTAGACCAGCAGTAATTCCTGACTTGGAGTTGGAGGCACATTAGGGACTGACAGGGCCACACATCCCCCTGTAATTGATTGCAGGCCAGCGTAATGAGGTGACGGCTTACAACAGAGACGCCAACTCCCTCATTATCTTTACCCACTTTTTTAAGAGCAGAAAGAGAGAGAGACAGCAAACGACAGAGAGAGAGAGAGAGAGAGAGAGAGAGAGAGAGAGAGAGAGAGAGAGAGAGAGAGAGAGAGAGAGAGAGAGAAGGATGGAGAAAAAGAAACACTGAGACTAATAACCGAGCCCTGGCTCTATAAGGTCATTAATTATTTATGTTGTTTTAATAAGTTTTAGATGGGGAGGGAGAGGTTCAGCGTGAGAGTTAGTCTTTCTCCGTCTTTCTCTGTCCACACCTCAATTTCACCTGTTCTGTCATTCTGTCTTTTCCTATTGCTGTCTTTCCATTTCATACTGGGGTCTTTGTATCACAGGTAAAATATCAGTCATTGCCAAAGCCTCGAGGGGACTTCAGGATGACATGTATCCACACTTGGAAATGAAAACGCTCTGTATTTCTGAAAGTGACAATGATAGGATATGATTATTGTATATGATATATGATTTTTTTTGCTTTTATTCTGTCATTTTGCTAATTAGCAAGGAGAATGTTTTTTAATTATTAATTTTTTGCATAGTGATCAACCTATATGGGTTTTGCAATAGTCCAATGGCCGATGTAATGCTGATATATTGGCTATAACATAATTTTCTATCATTAAACACTTTTTAAAGTGTTTATATATATATATATATATATATATATATATAATAAATATTATATATAAAAAGATTATAAATATTAATTATGCATATATAATACAGTACAAATACACTTATATTTAAGTGTTGCAATATATAATATAATATAATGTATTGCAACACAAATATAAATAGATACCAATTATTTGTTTATTATGTAAATTGTGTATTCCTATTTATAGCAAATGAAATAGCAAATGTTTTTACAAAATTTATCCAAAATAATAAAAAATGTAAAAATAATTGTATGTTTATTATACAATGCAATATTATATTTGAGAATTGAAACATCTATTGGGTGAACAGAAAAATTGCCCCATAAAAAGTCAAAGATGCTGTCGATAGAGCTTCAGTTGCATTTAACCCAGAATATTCCTTTAAAGTCTGCTGGTTACACTGGACTCTTTCAGAATCTGCCCTGCTCGTGCCTTTCCACTCGCCCCCGTTTTCCTGTCTGAGATCTCTATTCCACCCCGAGCCTTGTCATCTAAAAGCAGCTCTACCCCCCTCATCCCCAACTTCCAAACACTGGGCTAGTCCTGCCTCGATCCGAAGGGAGCCGACCTGCTTTGAAGTGCTGCCGCTTTTCCAGGATGAGACCTGGAATCTCACATTCCCTGTCAACTCCTGCCCAGTGGCAGATGGAGAAGTCTAGACCTACGAGACTCTCTCCCATCACGTGCTCCTCTCTCCCCCTCCATGCCCTCATCTCTCTCTCTCTCTTTCTTCCCCGTGTTCCTTGACTCCGAGGGCTGTGCCGTTCCAGAACCGCCAAAGCGGGACTGGTTTCTCTACTTTCAGATGGTGACTGGGGTGGTGTATAAACACAGTACTCCTCTAATATCTGAGAAGAGCTTCACTTACAGCCCTTGTCTCCTGCTGTGTTTTAATTCAATCCTTATTGATCCATATCTCTCCTTCCAAGGACTCCAATATCATATGAATGGAGCTCAGGGATGGGTTCCCCATATTATTGTATTCCATGGCCATAAAGGGCATTAGCAGCCAACAGAGCAACCCAGATCAAGTATCAGTCGATACTAGCTAAAGAGAGCAGGCTTTCTCCCTTTCTCTCCATCTTTCTCGTCGGATTTCTCTCTTTCCTATCTCTATCTGGGCGTTTGCTGTATCGCGCTGATGGGGTTAAAGTATATATAGTGATTATGTCATGTGGTAAAGTGAGGTTCTAAGAAATCGCTTGAGTTAGCACCATGTGTTTTTAAAGATATTGTTACTGTCTTATTAGGGAGAAATCAATGGTGTCTGCAGATGGCGGCCATTTATATAGCAGACGGGGCTTCTCTCGCCGCTTTTTCTCCCACCATCCTTCTCTCCGCGCTCTGTGGGGCGGCAGCGGCGGAGGTTATCCTGTGGTTAATGTGACATGGCTGTCTGCGACCTTGCTGGTTGTTAACTGCCCGGATTATTATTGTGATAATGTGGCAATTAAAAGGAAAGCACTCCATCAAAATAGTGGGGCTTATGGTCCTGGAGATGAATGCATAGAGATTACCAGCCAGGGGAAATGCATTAAGACTGCAATCCATTTCGTACTGTAGCCCACCTCCAGCAGCGGAGGCTATTACGGCTCATCTTCATTGATATCTATTCCCAATCAATAGCGCCAGGCTGAGGTAAAAATACGAGTAAATCAACAAAGCTGGAGTTGGTCTTCAATATAAAGGAAGAAAAATCAAACATCATCTCTAATTGCACATCATACGTCTTTACAGAGTGTCATCTTTGAGCCGGCTTTGAGACTGGGCTAAATCACTCATTGGCGGCTGTTTATATATAGCTGCTGAGTGTTTTCATTGTGTTTGAGTCACTCAAAAAATGTTTCTGTCTTTCTTTTCCAGATTTTTCCTGAAATTCTTCCTCAAGTGTAATCAGAACTGTTTGAAAAATGCAGGGAACCCCAGAGACATGAGGCGATTTCAGGTGAGAATACAAATGTGAGGACAAAAACAATGTGTTTACATGCACACAACCAGGGAGTAATCCCGCTTTGGTGTCTCCGTAGGTGGTGGTGTCCACCACAGTGAATGTGGACGGCCATGTCCTGGCCGTGTCAGATAACATGTTCGTCCACAACAACTCCAAACATGGGCGGAGGGCGCGACGCCTGGACCCTTCTGAAGGTAAGACGCAACCTTCACCAAAAAACACGTTTTTTAACTTTCTATTCATCATAGAATCCTAGAAAAAGTTTCCACAACAGCACAACTGTTTTCAACATTTATAATAATTGAGCAGCAAATCAGCATATTAGAATGATTTCATGAGACACTGAAGACTAGAGTAAAAATTTAAATGTATTAAAATGGAAACGATTATTTCGAATTGTAAGACTTTTGGGACTTTTTTACTGTATTTTTGATCAAATAAATACAGCCTTGGTGAACATAAGAGACTTAAAATCTATTAAAAAATAAAAATACATTCAAAAATCACCCCAAACTTTTGAATGGGAATGGAAGTTTGAAACCCCATTCATTATAATAAACAAGGAAAGCCAAACTTGTTAGTGCTACTTTCAACTTCCTCACCTAGAGTACAGGTAGTCTCACATCTGTCTATCTGAAGGGGCTGCACTGGGTAATGTCGCTTTGATATGAAGTGATAAAAGTTTGCGCAGAACCTCACCTCCCAGCTGACCTCAGAACAGTTCCTGCATGTGGGAAATATGTGATTAGCTCTGTGACTGTTTTGTGTGAAAACCATCACTGTGGAATCACTGGCACTCCTGTGAAAAGGAAAGTCACTGCTCTACTTTTAGTCACTCTTCAGTAGTTCTCCAAAGACCAGAATATGAAGAAGAAGTCACTGATGGCGATGCATTGTGGGAGTTGTGTAGGCTTTCATCTTTAACACAATAAAATACCCATGCAGATATTGTAAAAAGGAACAGCTGTTCCGCTACACCCCAACAGGTGAATGCAAATTGCGTCCAAAGGTTGTTTACTTTCATCTATTCATTTTCACATGTATCAAAATTCCTTCTTTCCAGAAATTTTTACTGATGCAACAAAGAGAACAATTAAAAGCAATCAGAAGTGATTCAGAGCCTAAAGTTTGGGAACTTTGCATTCCCATAATGCTGTTCAAGTAAAGTGGCCGTTGGTGTACAGCACAATATGCAGTAATGTGGTCTGAAGTTGCACCAAGAGCCCCTTGGTTTGCCTGTTAGCTCACCAAGCTGGGACCAATCAATTCCCGTCCATAGCCAGTGGAGACTGGGCCAGTCGTTCAGTCAGCCTGTCTGTCTCCATACCGCCTGCTCAAAGACGGATTTACGATAAAAGACCAAAAAAAAATCTTAATGGTTTTATTGAGCTGAGTGATGCACAGACACCAAAGGGGAAAAAAAATCAAATGAGCTTTTACAGTCATCGGACTTCCTGTTTATCAGGTTTTCTTTTCTTTTGCATTGAAAAGAAATGTGGAGAGTAGAGTAAAACACTGGTAAATGGTAATTTGTTTAATGATAATGTTTCCCAAATGTTGCATGAACGTTGACACCGACCCGCTCTAACCTAGTGCTTGTGTTATGATCTTGTTTTCCGAAGCAGCCACTCCATGCATTAAGGCCATCAGCCCTAGTGAAGGATGGACGACTGGAGGGGCGACCGTCATCATCATTGGGGACAACTTCTTTGACGGATTACAAGTGGTCTTCGGCACGATGCTGGTTTGGAGTGAGGTAAGTTCTGACATTTAAAAACTTTTGAAGGATAATTATTTTACTTTTTTTTATTTATTTATTTATTTTTTATTCATTTTATTTCTTTTATTTCTACCCAATTTTATTTTTAATTTAATTTTATCTATTTTATCTATTTTATCTATTTTATTTATTTATTTATTTATTATTTTATTTATTTAAAGCCAAACATTTTACTATTAACATATTTAATTATCCTTTAAACATTTTTTTATTATCTTTCTTTATTACCTTTCTATTTCTTCAAAAGAATAAAGTACTTTTTGACTTGCTACTGGTACTGCACATGGATAATAAGTCAGATTTGTTTCAATAATGTAAACACTCTTACATTTAATGTTTAATATTACATAAAACTTTAGATTTCAAGTTTGAGAGATAAAAATCACAGCACAACAGATACCACTATATAATTAAAATCTATAACTGTGTCCTTGAGTAACGAATCACTATTTAGTTTGAGAATGAACTGTGTTAACATTGAAGACAATGCTTGTTTATTGAGTGCTGACCACTGAACGTGTGCTCCGATTGCTTCTAGCTCATCACACCTCACGCTATTCGGGTGCAGACGCCCCCTAGACACATCCCTGGGGTCGTGGAGGTCACACTCTCTTACAAGTCCAAGCAATTCTGCAAAGGAGCTCCGGGACGCTTCGTCTACACAGGTATACAACACTTTGCAACTGCCTGGAGCCATTGCAACCATCTCTGGCATCAGAATACATTTCTGTCATCTTTCTCAGAGGTCGATTTTTGCATGTGTTCTTTGTCCATTTTATCGAGTTCCTGCCTTTGTTACCTTAAAATACTAGGGCTTGTATGCTTTTCACCCCATAAAGACACTTTCCCATGATGGTATACTGTTAGCAGGTCATTCTTGACTCCACACAAGTGGTCGTGTCTTTACTTTTGGCTGATGTCCGTTCTCCTGTGTCCAACAGGCAGGAAGAGTATCATTTAGTCAAATCAATGCTTTTCATATGATTATTCCATCAGAATAATCCAGATGCCAGTCAAAGTAGGCGAAAGGTCAGATCTAGGACTGTTTGGTGTGATAAGAAAATGTCACAGCGACGGCCATAAAAGAGAAAGAAAGAGAGGCCTGTGTTCAGGCTTTCTGTTATACATCAGCTTTATCTCAGTGTATTTCCCACGTTCTTTGTTCAAAGCGCCTCTCATTCAGATGCATTTGCCATGTAAGCAGCAAAAAGAGACAACTTTACAATAGAGAAGACGGCCCTGTCTTACCTTCGACCATTCCTTTGCCATGCTAATGTCTGCCGGACCGACGAGATGAGTTGACTGACAGCTGTTCACCGTGTCTGCATTGTGAATAGCTTGAATTTTTCTTAAAGTTCAAAAGAATATTCTCAGTTCAATGAAAGCATGTTGCAAATTGTAAAGATGAATGAAAAAGGACCTGTGAAATATCTCTGAATCAGAAAGCAGAGACAAAAGTAAATGTAAGGTCATACAAGATAGAGGACAATGAGAATATATACATGCACAAATTATATATTTCTCTATAATAAATAATGAATAAATATGATATATATATTACAAAAAATACATTATATATATTTTTACACACACACACATTTTATATAGCAATTCCTATAAGAATATAGTTTGGAGACTGAGTACCTAATCTTTCTGTTTCTCAAAATCATTTTCATTCTACGCTGCAAATTAGATTCACACATACATATTTTAGTTTGTGGATGCACTGACATACATCCAGCAACTTATTTACTGTGCCAGAGATGTGTGATATTCATGAATGTGAAATGAAGCGGGCTTTTAAATACTAAATAGGCAGACTGTACATAATTGAAGAGGAATGAGAGTGCATCTAACCTCTGAGATGTCTTTCCCACCAGAGATTTCCCATAAGCCCCAGTGAGCTCAACTTTACACAGCATTCCAGCAAAAAAAAAAAAAAAAAAAACTCACTCCTTATCATCAGACACTTCCAAATGAACACAAGCCAGTTTGAATATTTTGAAAGAGATACATTTAGGTCATCAGAAATTAAGCGTTCAGGCCTTAGGGATTGGGAGGGGGATACGTACATTGGCAAAGGAAACTGGCATCTCTGTGCAGACACACATTATTTTTATCATATTCCTTTAATCTCCTTTTCATTAGCAGTAATGGACCCCAGAAATGCATCAAAGACGGTCAATGTTCCCATTCCACTGATTATAGGTTGACTGTTTTATCTTTGCTTGAGTGCAAAGCCAGAGCAGCAGTGTTCAGAGCATGCCTTCTCTGATACCACTACCGTTAACACGGCCATCACAGGAAGTGATCTCACAGTCTTCAAACTGAAGAATCTGGGGCTGGTAAAGAGATAGTTCAACTCTCTTCACCAGGGCTTGATACAATTCAGAATTTAGTACATTAGAATTTATCAGTTCGAATTTTGTCACACGGAAATTTTATTTAAATTGGACATGCCCTACACAGGATCTTATATTGGAGTGACAGGATAAAGGGTTTTACTTTCCAGTTCACAGAAATTTAAAAAAATTCAAAACAAACGAATTGCAATTCTGTATCCTGTTTACTACCACAGTTCAAATTGAAGTTTTATGTTATTTAATTGCTATTAAAGGGGTTCTCAGTTAAATTTTGAATATCACACAACTCTACTCAGCACCTGCTGGCGCGGGCTTTACCATGACTAGCTCTACAGGGAAATGTACAAGATTTGCTCTGTCCAAATTCCCTGAAAGCATTTCATGTGTGGCATGGGCTAGTTAGGACATCATTCTTGTTAGATTAGCAGAATGTTAAGTCCATTCTCACTTGCAGTGTTACAGCTGGTACCTGATAACTATTACGGCTCTGTTGCTTTCTCACATTTACTCTGTTCTCTCTCGCTCTCCCTTTGGAGAGATCTTCACTCTTATTCTGTTAGTTCTGCTTTCTGCCTGCATGCATCATTAAGTCCTTCAGTCCACCAGCTCATGTCTCTCTCTCTCTCTCTCTCTCTCTCTCTCTCTCTCTCTCTCTCTCTCTGTCTCTCAGGGGGTTAAGTCTCCCCAGGTGTTTGGTTAGAGGAAGGAGGGCGAGATGAGTGTGAAGAGCCTGAGGGTATTGACTTTTACTGGGAAAACACAGCTCTCTAAAATCAGTAGCCAAATACTGCAATAACTCAACAGCCATTGATCCTCTTTCCCCTACGGCCACATTGATCTATACATTACAAGCTCTGAGACTGGCGGCATGGATCCAGCCTACGCTAACACCACCCTCCCAATAGCCAGTAACTTACTGCCTCTGCCATTATAATCATAATAATAATACATGTGACCAGAAGTGATGTACAGTTAAACGACAGCACATAGTACCCCTGGTTTGCAAGCGTTCAAGCTGTATTAGGGGCATCAAAAAGTCAGCATTTGACTTGGCCTTTTGGGTATACCATTTTATTTGATTGCATCAGTCAAGGATATCCACCAGAAATAAAACTTGTATCTGAAACATCCTCTCAACTTCCTGAAAGGGGGAGGGCTTATATTCCCTTAGAGATGCTGCATGCATTCCAAGCAATTGCACAATATCCTAGAAACAGAGGCTGAGAGGATACTGGAGGTGCAGGACTGTTAATATGAAGAGCGCTGCTCTCCTGGGTGCCAATGTGCCTGTCAGAACTTGCCTGATGCTTTCCTGGCTGACAGCCTTTGGCATTGCAAACAAGAGCTGTAGTATCTTTGCTGGGTGAGACCTTTTGTTTAGAAGATCCAGGGGTCACTTTAATAGGCTGCTGTGTTACAGAATGGGCAGGGAACTCGGTGTTCTACCTCCCCGACCAACTGCTCAACCCATTCCCGGTAACTTATTTCAGCTTGTTTGAGCATCAATTGTAGAAAAGGGGTTGTTTTGTGAAACTAATGGCTGTCATGGGGTTGTAGGTTAGGCTGGCGCGGTCCCAAAGGTTTAGGAAGGGTGTATATGTTTTCTTTTTACTTCATACATTATGCTGTTGCCAGAAGTTAATGTAAAACTAATGCTTACTTCATTAGGTTCATATTGTGTTATATTTACTTGCAGCTTTGTTAATGGGATAGTTCACCCAAAAATTACCCAAACCTCTATGACTTTCTTTCTTCTGTGGAACACAAACGTAGATATTTAGAAAAATGTCTCTGTGCTTGGTTTGTCCAATAAGTATAAGTCAATGGGATCCAATGTTGTTCTTTTGTATCCCAATACCTTTCATTATACTGACAAACAGTTGAAACATTCTTGAGAATATCTTCAGGTTTGAAACAACATGAGGAGGAGAGGAAGAGAATTGTTGGGAGGAAGAGACTAAGGGAATCGTTGTAAGGGTGGGATTGGATGTCAAAGCTACCCAAGAAAGATTTTCTCAATCTAGCTATGTAATTGCCACAGCCTGGGGCCCGAAGAGTTGATTGGAAAACCATGGAGCATCCAGCTGGTAAGAAACTTAAAATCATGGGCTGGATTTGGAACCTACTCGCTATGTTCTCACATCAGCCAGAGGTTCTGGCGCCATTCACTACATAAGCTCTTTAATACTGGCACTAAAGCGTAATGGCACAGGCTCTGTGGATGCAGTGGCTGATGTTTCTCAAAAAACTTTCCCATAGCCTGAGCTCAGAGAGGGACCAGGAGTAGTTCACTTGTTGCACAAGCCATGGAACGATGGGCCACTTTGTTATCTTTTCATCCTCGGAGCGGGCAGATGGAGCACATTAACGGAACGTTCCACTGGATGAGCTCTGCAAGGCTGCCGAGCACGTAGAACAGGACCCGTCATCATTTCTTTCAGTTGTTTCACAGCTTGGACGCCAATGTGTTTGTGAGTCTCGCACTAGGAGGTGGTCTGTCAGCAGTATCCTGACTGGCATATATTGGTGAGATACTTTGACAGTAGCTGAAGTACAGCCTTAGTGGAATCCATAACCAGGCTATTGGCATGCGGTAACTCATGTAATGTCCAATTTCAAATGTTAGAAAAGCAGAAACATCTTTTTTTTTCATTCTTTCTTACCAAAATAACATAAAGAGTTTGTCAGGAGTATTTACTAATTCATATTTTTGTATTTGACAAAATGCTAAGGCTGTGCTGAAACAACCATACAGTATATTGATATATACATACCACAATGCTGTTTCTCATAATATAGCATTGATACATGCTTGGTACGTTTTTTATTATTTTTAAACCAAACTTGTGTCTCCAGCCAAAATTGAAATCTCATCTGGCTAGTGCGCTGTCCCATAATGTTTACTTATTAGGTGAGTAGGCGGAGAGTAGGTGGTCATTTGTGGCTGTTTGAACGCATTTGACCACACAAGCATTTACACTACAAAAGCAATCAAATGCGTTTTCGACTACCTCTGCAAGTGGTCGAAAGTGGACAAGCTCGAAACGTTTTATACCTTGTCTACACCTGTATCTAGTGTCGTCCACTTGTGACCTGATCGACCAAAACACGTCTTAATACCAGTTGTAAACGGCCTCAGATATGTGGAAATGTGTGTGCTTTGCAGTGACTTGAGTGTAGTGAAGCAGAAGTGACATTAACACACCAAGCACCTTCTGTTACCCCTACTCTCTCTCTTTCTCCTCGGAGAACGAACAGCGATGCAGCCATGCTGATTACCGCTTGCATCCGTTTGCCCTTGCCAGCTAGATATGTTAATCATCTGTTAGGTAATTGCCTCGGTAGCGCCTTGATTAAGTTGAGTGACACGTCAAGGAAGTGTGCTTCAAAGCCATACTTCCCCCACCTGAGGAGCCTGTTATTATTTTGGAGTCGCAGCCTAAAGTGTCCCCCCATGAAATCACTAATTATCCAACATTGGTTCCACAGGTCTCCTCTTTAAGAGAAAAGAGACTCCTTTGATAGTGAAATGAGTCTCGGCTCTGTAGAGGAATGATACGTTCTCCTGGTGAAGAAAAGCCCTCCACAGCTCATCAAATGTTCAACCTCGCCTATTTTGATCCACTGATCTTATTTCCCATCTTGTACATGCATACAGAATGACTGACACCCGTGAAGCGATACAGTACTTGTGCTTTCGGGACATCTTGTTGCTCCCTTACTATAACGTCAGACCAAATGTGAGAATAATTTGTTGATTATTATCTGCCCCTAAAAATCCAGACAGTGTTTCATAGTACGGTGTCACACAGGGTTAAACCAAGGTTAGCTCGGCTTTCATAATTGCTGCCATAACAGCGAAGCATGTTCAAGTCGTAATTAAAAGTGTGTGGTTTTTAGTGTGAGCGAGTCTGTCTTGTCTGCGTGTTTGAAGAGGCTGGGGTGGGTTTTTCTTCATCTTCCCTGGTGGCTCTCCACTTTAAAGCAGCCTTGCCTCTACTGCCAATCACAGTTTAAAGTTCATGAAATTTCTATGAGGATCGATCCAGGGAGGAGGAGGTGGTGGGAGTGTTTGGGGGTTGCTGGGGTTAGGGATGGGGGAACGGGTCGTAATGATTGATCAGAATCTCACTTCTTGTTTTATTCCTTCAGAATGGTGCAAAGAAGCGCATTTTGATTTTTCTATCAGTTGCGAAGCAATGTATTTCCACGTGCCACGGCCTTTCAGACATGAAGACAAAGAGAAGATGGATGGGTTGAAATCGATGACACGCAACAGGGGGTTTTCAGGCGTTTGTCAACAAGCCAGATCTGCGACCTCACGGTGACAGACTAGAACCGGAAAACAAATCGCTTCCTCTCACGTTGAGTTGCGCACCTGTAAATGTCTTCCCCCTAAAGAGTAGCGGGGCAATCTAAGTGCGAGATTCCCATCTGCAGGTGAAAGAGCCGCTCGGTGCCATTCTCTCCCATATCAATCATGTAGCACATGAAAATGAGAAATTGAGGCATGTTGCGTCGGAATCCGAACCTGCATCAAATTCCCCATTCTATCAATGCGCCTCCCGTGGACAGAGCAGGGCTTGATCAAGTGTTTTAGATGGGCCGAGGGCTCCATCTAAAATCATTCAGTCTGCGTTAGAGGGAGACCGCTGAAATAGCCTCTCTCTGAATGGTGCGGACACACGGTTGCGATTGTGGCCTAAGGGGGCATGACTACGCTTACGATCACTACATCACAGGGGCTAAGGAGGAGAGAACGGGAATGGATATGGCACCTAAAAAGCCCCATGTTGTAAAGTTAGATGCCATCAGGGAGAGGGGAAACATGATCAGCCGGGGGGCCTATTGGAAAGTGGGAACAAGAGAATGTAAATAGAAAAACAGTGGAGGGTAAATAGATGTAAGCCCATCGGAGAGCATGGATGTAAACAAACGCAAACTAAACGTACATACAGTTGGCAGGAGACAAGTTATTCAGGCTCGGCTGGCAAATTAAGTGCTGTGATAGCTTTTATAGCAGGGTTGTGTTCCATTCACAATTCAAATTGAGAATGGTTTTTAAATTCCAATTACATTTCTGAATTTGAATTGAGGTAGCAAACATGCAGCATTGCAGTTCAAATTTGAGTATAAGGAAGGACAATTAAAATCAATGAAAATTAAAAGAAAGAAAAATGCCATTTTTAACTATAAAAGCAAAGCATGTTGAGACGAACTTTACAATTTGGCTTGACAAAACCTTGTTTTAATGTTTAAATAAGATGTCATTCAAAATATTCCTCTTCCTGTCACTTCAATTCGAATCCCAATTCAACTTCCAATTGTTGAACCAATTCTTCATTTACATTCTCAGCTTTTTTCTCATTCCGGTTGTATATCTTTACCTCTCATCTTTTATTTCCCTCCATAAGACTCATGCTGTAAGGATTACCCTCATTAGGTGTGGCTATCATGACTTGGTGCGTGTTGAGTGGTTTCCCAGTCAGCCCTATTTGACCTCTGACTTCTACAGAGCGTGTAATAAGAACAGAGAGGTATGCCGGGATTGATTTCAGAGTTACACGCACTACCTCTAATTTGCTAGATAGATGGAGCCTCAACAAGCTCATATGTGAGGACAAACGCTGGTGTGCCGTGCAGGTTAACTGCATGTCAGAGGTCAAATGCTTGACGGTTTTGTTGAGAGGATTGTGATGTGTGTCGATGATGATGGGAGACACGATTCAGACTTGACCCTGTCATGCTGATGATCAAAATTTCGACGGTAATAGAGTTATGCAAGCATATGAGGAAATGCTTTTTTTGTCTTCTATGGCGGCTCATTGTGTTGTCCCGTCCCACTGGACATCTGAAAGAGGAAATCATATTAATCTTTCACTGTTACCTCACACTCCAAAGCAACCTTCTATTTAGCATCAGTAGATCTCAGTGGAGAGTGTGATAACCTTCAAATGAGAACGAGAGAGAGAGAAAAGAGATGTGCAGCCCCACAGCGCCTGCAATAAGGAGATGATTAAATTAATAATAAATATACAACCCTCTATTCGTCTCCTCCAACACACACACGCACACACATACACTCGCCACCTTTTCAGCGAACTGCATTATCTTTCCCTTTTCGCAATCGCACGTCAGGCACAGCAAAGACGCGTGGATGGCTGAGAGGAAGGGAGAAAAAATCAATACAAATTACGACGGAGAAAGTGGCACTGATGGCTAGAATTGCAGCATATGTTTACACTAAATCAGGCAATCTATCTTCATATGGGCTGTGTAATGCAGGCGGGGTCAGGGTTCGGCCCGTGCACCCACACTCTCCAATTACTCCCACTTCTCGGCGGGAGGCAGCCGTATCGATTGGATGAGAGGACAGAGGCCCTGCAGGCAGCCAATGGGGCGCTGGGGTCAAAGTTCAGGGGGATTTTAATAAGAGAAGTAATGGGCTTAATTTCTTGGGGGTGTGATAGAGAGACAAAGCCCTCCCTCTCATGTCCCCTGTTCAACGGTTCATTAAAGTGCAAGTTTTATGGGATTGCTTTGTGAAATTGCTCTCATGGACGCTCTTCCTCCGTTGTTCCTGTGTCTCTTTCCTTTTCTTTCTTCTCATCTCATTTTTTTCTTTCCTTAACTCTTTTGTTCTTGTTTGTTAGTTCATTTCTTTCTTCTTTTACATTCATCCATCACTCTTTCTTCCTTCTTTTGTTATTTTGTTTGTTCATTCATCTGATCATTTGTTTGTTCATTCATTCATTCATTCATTTGTTCTTTCTTTCTTTCTTTCTTTCTTTCTTTCTTTCTTTCTTTCTTTCTTTCCTTTTCCTTTATTCCTTCCTTCATTTACTTTCTTCATTTGTTATTTCTTTATCTTTCCTCCCTCTCCCTTCCTTAATTTTTTTCCTTTTCTTTCTCTTTCATTCCTTCCTTCCTTTTTCCTTTCTTTCTTTCTTTCTTTCTTTCTTTCTTTCTTTCTTTCTTTCTTTCTTTCTTTCTTTCTTTCTTTCTTTCTTTCTTTCTTTCTTTCTTTCTTTCTTTCTTTCTTTCTTTCTTTCTTTCTTTATCTCTCCTTCTGTTTCCCTGACACTTTATACCCAGATGGCGGCAATTATCGCACAGCAGACTGTCCAAAAATGACACAACAAAACAATGGCACATAGATTGCTTACTGAGTCTAATAACACTGCCGTTTGATCAAACCGCAGTTCTTCTAACCCGGAGAAGGAACGCAATCGTTTCCACTGTGCCTTTCTCAGAGCGTCCTGAGAGACTGTTCCTTCACTTTCACAGGGGCATTGAGTCACAAAGATCCCTGCACCCTCCCTCCTCCACAACCGCTGTCACTCCACAAGCTCTTTTCTCCTCCTCGCTGTGAAACCGGCTCAAACAAATTTGATTTAGCAGCTCGCCGAGACCATTCCCGAGGAAAGAAAACAAATATTGTTATAATGGTAATAACATCTATTTGCCACGCACGACAAATGGCACCGGGCCCTTTGAAAAGAGGCCCCTGCTCCTGCGCAGCCACCTTATTCTTATTCATGAAAGCAGCGCTTATGCATATTAGTGCAAACTAGGTATTCTACTCGCTAGCATTTGGACTGTCAATCATCCTTACGGAATACAAGAGGCAACGGTGACAAAAGCGGACTGGGCAAGAAGGCTGACAAATTGTCCCCAAAGTCAAATTTGACAGCCTTTTATGATTAATGGGCTTGATTATGGAGAAATATCTCCCTAACTGCTTTCCGGGTGTTTCTTTCTGCCTTCGTATCGCGACGGAGAGATGGAAAAGAGGGGCAAACAGGAGGTGCTGTTTGCTGTGAGTGAATGAAATAAAACGTGAGCAGGGTTGAGTGAGAAGAGAGGAATTGAATTAGGCAGGAATGGTTAGAGTTTGGGAATAAAGTAGTGTAAAGGGGGACAGGAAGTTCATAGGGCCTCACTAAACACTTCATAGAACAAATTCACACAGGGAGAAGCTTGGATTGATGCCACAGGACAAATGTAAACAAATATACAGGGACAAATGTACATACACACGCACTGATATTTAATCCCTCTGAACTCTGGGGCGTCATGGCAGAGAACTCTGGGAAATCGACGAGATGACATAATGGCCTGTTTCTAAGAGAATTGCAGTCATTTAAATCAAATAAACATCTTATTTTCAATTTGTCCCACAGCTCTGAATGAACCCACCATAGACTACGGTTTCCAGAGGCTACAGAAGGTCATCCCTCGCCACCCTGGAGACCCAGAGAGGTTACCTAAGGTAAGTGCTTTCACTTTCACTTTTTTTTCTTCTGACTTTTCTTTTTTTTTTTTTTTTTTTCTTCAAAATGTACGATTTTGCTGTTCCTGGCCGTGTTTTAGATTTACACAACCTCTCCTGTTCTTGAAAGAAAAGCTTGACATAAACTTTAAAATAGGTGTAAAACATTCGCAAGATGGGCATTTAGTATTTCAGCCTCAGTTTCGGCTTTGCATCTCCTTTCTTGCTGCAAAAGATGGGTGTTTTCTATGTCTGTGAAGCAAACCTTGATTCTGAAAGCCTGAGGGTCTTCTGTTTGATAGTGTAGAAGAGCAGCTTTTTCCAGCTTGTGAATGAAAAAACAACTGTTTGTGTGATGCGGGCTTTGAGAGGGTGAGATAGTGGTTAGATCTGTGCTGTTATCCATGCTGGTGGCATATTGCAGCTTTGGGGCAGCAACAAGCAACAAATCAAAGAACAAAGCTGATATGCAACGGGTGCAGACTGTGTGTATATACAAAACACACATGCGTACACACACACATTGAGTCGAGCGCAAAAACCCTATGTGCCGTCAGGTGCCCTGGGCGGTTTGCCGCCTGGTTAGTATGAAAAGATTATTTTTCCCTAAAAAGGCAGGAAGCTAAGTGAGAGAGATTCTTTCGGGCAGGGCTCTGGTGTAGGAGGGGATCAGATCTGATGCGGACTGACACTTTAAAACAGCTGCCAAATTGAAACCATTTATCAAAATCTGACATCTGAGATCCAGTCACCAAAAAAGCAGTTTATTTGTAAATTGATACTAATAGTGAGCATACATTGTCTGGCTGCTTTGATGCTGTGATACGTGGCAAGGGGAGACCGCCAGCTATCACCTCTTATATACTTATACATTCAAGAGGAAAACTCAATAAGAATGTAGACAGTTTTTTTTCACCGCCTTTTTCCTGTTCCTGGTGCCTTGTTGTTTGACACAGGCCTATAAATAAATAAATAAATACATAAGGCAGGAAAGGGGGTAAATAAATAACTAAGTGAATGAATAAGTAATTGAACATGCAAATAAGTAAATAAATTGGGCCAAGCCAAAAATGTCAAAATATTTAGTGGTCTTTTTTTAATCACAAATCAATAGTCAGGAAATTAGCAAGAATTTGCACAAATACTGTAGATAAAGTAACTTAGCACGGAATAGCCTTCGCCGACTTTCAGACAGCTTTTTACAGGAAGAGTCTGTGTTATTCCACGTAATGTTGATGGCATTAAACAGTTCATTGGTAGTTGAAAAATGTCTCCCAGTTCGTTTTAGTTTAATGTAAGACCAAATATTCACTATAGAGTTCTAATCTAGACTCTAACCAGGTCAAAACATGAGCCTGATGGACTTGTTCTCTTGGTTGACTTTTCAGTTTGAGCAGGAGCATTGTCTTGTTGAAAAATAACATCTGATCATTCCTCTTTAGATAACTTTTCATTTGCGTTAAGCAAGCTATTCTGCAATATTCTCCTGTACACCAAAGCATTAAATGACTTTTCACAGTGAAGTAGCTCACCAATACCAGCAGCTACTGTAAAAGCCTCCCCACACAATGACACTCTTCCTCCATGCTTCTGTGTGGTAGAGATGCTTTTATTATCATATTTCTCACCAGATGTTTGAAGACACCGCTCTGGAGCATCACCATGCAACTCATCACTCCTCACAGAACTTTCCATTTTCTGTCAAAAACTTAATTCTGTCTTTGATGTTTTTCTGAGACAGCAATGGCTTTTTAAGTAGTGCATTTGCTTCAATTTTGCTTATTTCCTGACCAATAATTTGTGGTTAAGTCAATTAAAAGCTTAGTGTTTAGCCATTTTGGGCTTGGACCATTTTTTATTTGTGTATAACAGAATTGTTTTACAGTATGAGAGAGTTTGAATGTGAATTTTGCATTTTCTTGACTCCTTCCAAAATCTTGATCGGATCTGCAGTGTGTGTGCCAGTGATGGCCCCAGCATTTAGAAACCCAGCTGTGTTTGTCTGACGACCTTTGCTGGGGCCAGGCATGTATCAGGTTTATCTATAATTTCATTTCCAGTCCCAGGTTTGGCCGTGAGCACACACCTCTCCGTCCAGATAGATCATGAATATGGACGTGATTCAGGACGTTCCTCTGTCCCGCAGGCAGCTGCGTTTCTCTCTGGCATTCGGGACACACGTTCGCAGGCAGTCCCAGGTTACCGTGAGGTAAACGACCTGTGAGATCCTCTCAAAAGGACACCTGGATTATGGCGTGTCTCATGAACTCAGAATGGTGGTCTCTCTTAGAAAATGAGTCTGCTTCCAACACAAGACAATCAAATGCGCATTAAATTAAACGAAAAGTCCTGTTGTTTGCATGGGCTTTCTGCTCAGTCAGAGAGAAGATGTACTTTATGTACACGTGGTAGCTCTCTGAAGCCCTGGACAAAAGTAGAATATGGAGACTGGGGCTAGTAAGTAAACATGAAATGAAAAAAAAAAATGAAAAAAAAAACAGTATTTAAAATGTAACAGACAATATCAATAAATATCAAGCCATTGTTTTGGTCAGCAGATATTTAAATGAATAAAGTCCATAAAGTACAACAACATGTGACTTGCTAATTTTAATTGACAAAAATGTTTCTAATTAAAAAGGCTTTTAGATGTTTTGATGTTTGAAAAAACAACATAAAAACCTACTTTTAAAGTAAATACGTTTGTGCAGTTTTAGCTTATTCAGATATTGCTTGCGTGACGACTAGCCCCAGTTTCCCTTTTTATGCCCTGTTTAGACTTCCTTGTGTCTTCTTTAAAAAGGAAGTATGTTATTGACTTCCTTTGCCTTGTCATGTTGGCGCATTTTACTTTATCAGTTGCTCTTTATTAGCACAATAAGCTTGTGTATGTGTGTGCGTATGTGTGTGAAAGTTGTAATGTTGTATATGTATGTATGTGTGTGTGGTAGACGTCTGCTCACCAGGCTCAGTGTGTGTGTGTGTGTGTGTGTGTGTGTGTGTGTGTGTGTGTGTGTGTGTGTGTGTGTGTGTGTGTGTGTGTGTGTGTGTGTGTGTGTGTGTGTGTGATTTATCATTGTTAGGGGACCTGTCGGATGGCTTGCTCTCCCGGGTCAGCTGATGTGCTCTCGCCGGGCGCTTGAGAACCATCCTCTCATAATTGAGCCCCTGGAAAGAAAGCAAGGGGAAAACAGGAGGAAGAAAAGATAGGAGGAAGATAGAAACAGGCTTGTCGGGAGACAGCCTTCAGGGCTAGAGAGCCGAGAGCCGGGCCAATCTAAAGTCAAACAGACTCACCTTGTTACCTGTTCTGAATGAACTGTAGAGCTTCTGAGCAACTCCTCGTGACCCATTCACCCACATACACTTCACACACACAGAGAGACAGTAGGAGTGTTGAGATGGTTTCATGCTGTGATGCTGGGCTGTGGAGGTCTGTGAAAAGGAAAAGGAGAGCAACACGGCATCTTGATGCACCATAACACGTGCTCTCTGCTTTTTGGCAGGTAGAGTGAAGAGATTAACATGCAGAAATGAATCCAGCTCATCCAGAACACCTCTCAGGGGAAGGAGCCGCTCACACGCCTCCCTGAGCGAATCTCTCGTAGAGTCCGAACCCTTCCCGGCCTGTCTCTTAAAAAGAGAGGTTCCAATTAGAACCGAAAAGAGTTTTACAGACATTTGTTCAACAAAGAGAGAACTTTTTTGTTACGATGTTCTCAGTCTGATGATAATGCTAAAAACAATGCTAAGTGCAAATGCTAAAATGCAACTGCGCATATAATCGCACATAGTTGGGATAATCAAAATAATAGGCTTTTAAAAGGGAGGAGATATCTTTTGTTTTTGATGTTGGGGATGAATCAGAACAAACGGTAGCACTTTATTTTACAGTCCTGTTCCCCATGTACATATGTACTTATTACAGTAATTACAATAACTGAGTAATAACTAGGTACTAAACCTGAACCTACACCCAAACCTAACTTTATCCTATATAGTTACCTTATATTACCCAGTATGTTCTTAGGTAAGTACATCTAAGTGCACGTACTGTAAAATAAAGTGTAACCGAACAAACTTTATTACCTGTCTCTTGGTAAAATGGTTTGGCCCAATGTTTATTTACAGTGTAATTTTAGTATTATGTATATTATTAATATTTTGAATTAGCTTTATTTTTATATTTTCAGTTTACATTTTGATTTTAGTTTAATTTAGTACTTTAGTTTTTATATAGCTTAGGTCTGATTTAATATTATTTATATTTTAGTTCAGTTTATTTATTTTCAGTTAGTTAAGTTAGTGCTTTAACTTAAAAAAAAATAGTTACCAAGGCAAATTCTTTTGTAGTTTTTAATACAATATTTATATTTTATTTTAGTTCAGCTTTATTTCATTTAAACAACAAAAATGTTGTTAATAGTTTTAGTTTTAGTTAATAATAATAAATCTTGTTCGTTTCATGCAGATAATTCACACTTTTGCTGTTGTTTATGCATTAAAAAAAACTTGTTAATTTTCCTTGTCAGATTAATAATTTTGCAAGATGTTTTGATGTGTTGGTATTTGCTTTAAGGGTGCCCAGAGGCTATTTGGGTTGCGAGATAAAGCTCAGAAGATTGTGTTTACCAATAGCATAAAGTCATATAATTTGCATCCTGAAAAACACAATATAATTTAATAAAAAAAATAATAAAGAGGGTCCTATAAAGCTGCAAACAATTTTGCAAAAGTTATTTTTCAGAGTATGAACAGGGGGTGATGGAGTGGGCCGATTCCTCCAGTCGTTGACCCTGCAGAGGATCACTCACAGTCCTCTTGGTAGCACAAGAGACACTCCTGCCTCGTCCTTAACCTGTGATGCAAGGGACCCTCCGTAAGATCCCATCACCTGATCCCCAACATTACCTGGGGCTCCCGGGTGAGAAAGAGAGGGTGTCGAATTGTGGCTGTGCTAAGAAAGACCACCACCCTAGAGTAATAAAGATCACAGGATGACTAATTGTATGCCTGGCAGTCGGCAGATCTTTACACCTCGACAGTCAGCTAATAAGACAAAAGGCCCAGCGCCTGTCTCTCCCAGGGCCGGGTGGCACACCTCTGGGGTCATGTGCTCAGGCAGACCGGCTGTAATCATCAGCGGGTCTACTCGAGGGCAACTGCCACCTTATCAATCATTGATTGCATTTCATTAGGGGTATTGAGCCTCCGAGTGATATTGAGGTTATAGAGCACCTTGACTACA